>CM033756.1:7576485-8168054 GCA_019671005.1 Hibiscus mutabilis
CCTCAACCCTCAACCCTCAACCCTAAACCCTGAACCCTGAACCCTCAACCCTCAACCCTCAACCCTCAACCTAAACCCTAAACCTAAACCCTCAACCCTAAACCCTCAACCCTAAACCCTAAACCCTAAACCCTCAAACCTAAACCCTAAACCCCTAACCCTAAACCCTAACCCTAACCCTAAACCCTAAACTTTAAAACCCTAAACCCTGAACCTCAACCCTCAACCTCAACCCTCAACCCTCACCTCAACCTCAGACCCCGACCCTAAACCCTGAAGACCAAAGACCCTAAGTGCATTACAATTTTAAACTTATTGATGACCCGAAGGATTTGAAATTGTAATGCACTTCCTTTAAGGAACATGCAATTAATATGGTGTAAACCCTTAATATACCTGGATCATTGGGACCTGGAATAAACAGAAACTTGCTCTGCTCTTTTAGTCGGGGACGATCTTCAATCATTTGGCCCAATTTGCGAAATTGCAACCTGGGGATTGAAGTAGAAAGTTACTCTCCAACCATTTTTTCCAAAAGTGATAACCATATAAAATAACAAGAATAACCTACTTCAATTAGCCCTCACTTGAGACTTCAGAAAGAATGAAAGGAGAGGTTACACGGGTGAGAACAATAGTTTCCCATGAAAACAAACAAGGAACAATTTCAACATTCTCAAATCCATCAAGGACAGTCTCCAGCTTTTCCATAACCTTCTCTACGAACAAGATGTTATTATTACGTCAAGTTATTCAGCAAATAGGACACCCCCAAAGGTAGAGCCCATGAATTACCTGTTCATTGTCCAGACAAATGTCAGACAGTATGACAAACATGTCATTTACTGCACTCTTTTCTAGATCTGCAAGTCTGAGCTATTAAGGGTAATAGGAAAATATTATCAGTTTGTAGGACTTACGGACCACTATAATCAACTACAAAGAAGTTAAGGCATTTTTCTAAATATTGAACAGTGAAAGGGAAATAATTAGGATACTGTCTCCTCTTTTGCTAGTGTTCCACAGCCAAAGAAGTCATGTCCAGCAAGTACTTTGAGTGATTTATCTCTGTTCTCTAGGGGAGGAAAACCGCAGGTAATTACATTCACACAAAGCAAAGTTAGCGCTGCCAGAACAAAATGCAACTTCAATAGAATTCTTGAAACTGTATAGGCTCTAGTTAATGGATGCCTATAAACATCAACTAAAGATTACTTCATTGTCATAGTAGAAAAGCTTGTTACATTTAATACATAATTCAAATGTTCATTAAACGTTAGTGAAGTTTCTTAGGGACGCAATTCAAACTTCAAAGTGTGCATCGAGCTCCAAAAATAAGCATGAATAGAACTGTAGTAAAAATACAAGACAACACCAACCTGAAAAATTCCCTCAGAAAGCATTTCACCTTCTGCTACAATTATGGTGTTCACGGTGAAAAATCATGTAGTTATTTTGTATTGGCTGTTAAAGAATGCAATAATTCTCTTGCTTTTTTTTAGTTTGATTTGATGTAAACAATGACATTTTCCACAATTAGTTCTTTATGAAGCAAGAGTAAAATTAATGAAATAGAATCAAAACATGAGCAAGTATGATAATCAAACGTGTAAAAGGATATTGTTTTGGACAAGTCTATTTTCTTGTGATGAGGTCTTCCAAATAAAAATGACCATCCTCCAACTGGGAGATGACACCCATTACCCATCTCTTTCCACTTTGCCCAACCAGAGATTGTATTGTTGTGTTTTTGCGAACAACATTTTTTTCTTTGTCAAATTCAAAACCCCAATACTATTTATTTCGAATCGAGAGAACACACTTTTGTGACTTTGAGAGTTTTCCGCATTAGTATCAAAAGAGGGTTTAATAAAATGTTTGGAACAGCAACAATAACCTATCTCTATAAAGAGCTGCCTTTGCAGAAGCCTCCCCGTGGATGGGTAGACTATCCGTATGTCTACAAAATATCAGACAAGCTTCAAGATGGGAATCCAACAGGAAAACAAAGACGAGTAAAAGCAATTTACATACTGAAAGAAATGTTTCTTGATGGGATCGTATCGAAATTTGGGGACAAGAAATGCATCAACGACGCGAATTGAAGAATGAGAAGAAGAAGAAGAAGAGGATTCCTCTCTACCGCTTACGCGCTCCAACAGAAGATTGATTACTGGGTGCACCGACTCCTTGTCGATTATGGAAGATTTTACTGCTTACAATTAAAAATCCAATTACTATGAGTAATTAAATAATAAAACCCTAAAAAGCAGAAATATATTTACTGAGATTGGTGATCGGTGGTGGTGGGAGAAGCGGATCGATCGCCTCATCTTGGCCTCTTGGAAGTGATTAACGAAGAAAAAATCTTCATTCAAGACCATCCATCTTCAAGCCGTATCCTCTTATCTTCAATTTCCTTTCTATCTTCTTACGAATTCACTCACTCATTTGCTTTTATTGGTTTTACACTCTCCTTCACTGGGCGAATGCAAAGGAAAGGAAAGTATAGTTTAAAACAATTTTTACCACCGATGCTGGGCGGGAAACAAATTCTTACCTTTGGCAGGAATGGCGGGAAACTAATAATTGATTAATTAATTACCCTGAAATTTATATACTTATCATCGAAGTTTCTTTATTATTTTGGTCACCGAACTATTTTTTTTTACAAAAACATCAATAACGTTATGTTTCCTTCTTATTTTGGTCACCGAACTATTTTTTTGACAAAAACATCACTAACGTTTTTTTTCCTTCCTATTTTGGTCATCGGTTATTTTGCTGACGTGGAATTTTATTTTATTTTTTAATTTTTCATGTCATTTCTTTTCTCTCCTTGTAAGCAATATTCCACTGCCTATTAGTGGAATAAAAGGAATAAAAAATCAAGCCTCTTATGCAGCCAGAAATATTCGACTAATAAGCAGTTACACGTGTCGCCATCCTATTAGGCAGTTACACGTATCACCATCTCTCTGGCTACATAAAGGGCTTGATTTTTCATTCATTTTATTCCACTAATAGGCAGTGACACGTGTATACCATCTTGTTAGTTTGAATCAAAATATTATAAAATAGCATAAATTGCTTACGAGGAGAGAGCAAAAAATGACATGGAAAATTTATAAAAAAAAATCCACGTCAGCAAAACCGTTAAGTTTTTAACAGCTGGTGACCAAAATAGGAAGGAAACATAACGTTAGTGATGTTTTTGCCAAAAAATAGTTCGGTGACCAAAATAAGAAAGAAACCATAGTTCGGTGACTACTGGTGTAGTTTACCCAAAAAATTATTAAAGTTAATAATCTTATAAAATATTTTTTTCCGACGTGTCATTTTTTCAAGTAATTTCAAGTTGTTTATCGTTAACTGACTAACAGTTTTCAACCGCATAAGGGCCATTTTGACTCAAAATAAAATGTTGATGATTAAATTGTTTAAAAAAAATATGAGCCAAAATAACTATTCAGTCAAACGTTTAGAGGTTTTTTTAGCATTATACCTTCCAATTTATAAGTTTAACATTTTTAGTTCTTAAATCCTTTAATCTGGAATTCTTATTTTTATCAAATTGATTCAAAAGTGATAAAATGGTTATGTGTGTCAAAATGATGACACGTTTTTTCCTTTAAATATTTTGATGTGAAAAAATCTAATTAATTTGATTTTTTAGATTAAAGTTAATACTATTAATTCATTGGATATCGACTCAATTCAAAATTTATCAAATAATCATAATTAAATATAACACCAAGTTCTTATTTTCAATACATTTTTCCATCAACTCACTCATTGACAATTATTACTTGTCATTATCTATTATTTTAAATATATATATACTTATATCTATGATATATTATCATCACAAATTCTAATTTGATTTAAAATAAAAAACAAACAAATTATGGATCCAATTTTCCTTAAAACACAAGTTAAATTTTTTTGTCATAACCAAATAAATTTAGTTCGATTGTCAAGGTCGTTCTTACAATATATAAAAAAAATCACAAGATTAAATATATTTAATTATTTAATATCGTTTACTTTATGAATAAAAAGATATATAAGCATTGTATATAAAACTCTTAGATTGGATGCAATTATTATAACTTTTTCAAAGTATCCATCGAATTATAAATTCAATAAAATGGACATTTTGATATAAGTTTTAAAACAAGTATATCATATAAAAAAACTTAAGATTTTATTCTCACGAAAAATGGAAAGAAACCTGTGTTTTAACCAAGATGGAAGTATATGGTTGGGTGACCTGTTATTCTTGTAACTTGGAGATTGCCACGACAATTTAACCAAGTGGCTACAGCGGTAACATGAAAACAATGAATTGATTGAAGGAACAAAAGCGGATACATGGTGCTTGTTGTTGTGTTCTATGACCCCAAATGGATGGTCCAATTGCAGGTCAATCGTTTAGGCCATCAGCTCCAAAATCCAACAGCAATTCAAGGTAATTAATTATTTCAGCACTTTAGCTTGTACTATTGGTTCGTTGGTGTTTAGGCCAGTAGTTTTGGCATCCATTTATGCTATCTTCTAAGCGTTACGGACTACAACCTCGTCCAAAGTAACAAGGTTTGGTGTTTTCTCTTGGAATACATCTTATTTGAACCATGCAGAAAGGAGCTGTAAACAGTCCTCCAAAGTTAATTTCTCACGTTGCAATTATATCACGTATTATGATTCCAAATGAGAAGTGAACTGATTATTTCGTTTTAGCTTTAGCTTCATCATCAGATTTTGATCCTACTTCAATCGAAGCTTTTCCGGAAAACTCTGTTTTGCTAATGTTGATTCAGGACCAATAATATTATATCAATCCCCCAGCCGCCTCACCTCTAGTTGGGGGTTATGGTTATGGATTGGAGGTGGATTCGATACTCTTCTCTTCTTTTTTGTTTATTGGTGCTGTTGACATTCTTTGGATCCAAAGAAGAAGAAGATGGTGACTATTAGCAAATAGATAACAAAAACATTTAACGAACATGAATTCATTACAAGCTAATGGAACAAAAATGGCAACATGTCTTGGTCCGAGACGAGAGAAATTTATGACATTTGTCTCATACAAGGATTTAATGACCAATCCTGTTCCCATATGATCAGAATATAAACAACACATCTATATTCATTTTATGTGGTCTACTGGCGAACGTCTCCAAATAATGGGGAAAGTTGTCCCTCAATTCAAAAAAACTCGGTGTTTTCATGTAACGATTTCAAAGTGCAGTTATAGTTACCATCAATGTGTATAGAAAGGCAATGATTCAGCTTTACAAAAATGATGTTCCTCATTGTTTTCTATCAATCAAACAGTTGAACAGCTGCAATAGCAGGTATTTTTTCCTCAATTTTTGAGTTAAAGCAACACGGACGGTCATCACTCCGGCTGCAGGCCTGCTAAGCCGAACTTCTACGACATAGTCATTTATCTCCACAAGCTCAAGTTCTCCACCTCCTGTTCCTACCAGGTATGGTCGAATCTCATCTAGAACCTGCAATAAAAACTTGGGTTGAGCTCTTTGGTTACACGTTTAACTTCTTTCTCCACCACAAAAAAAATCATTATCAAGAAAAGAATACAAAAATCACAAAGAATTTACTAGGGCAATTTGAGACTAATAATGAGCATCAGAAATCTATACTGATTTTGGCAGCACCATTTAGCATTGAATTGAAAGGGTTTCAAAGCGAGAATACTCGGTGTTCAACCAAAATCCTGGTTTTACCTCTACTTTTGCATGTAGACCTTTCCACTTATACATGCAAAATAGAAGCATTTTGCTACTAAAGTCAACAGTAGGTTCTGCAGTTTTTCTGTCAAAAATATTATTTCCAAGCTCTTTACCACCTTTTGGAAAAGAATATAAAAGAAACCAAAAATACGACAATACATCTCTCTGAAGTTACATATTGACAGTTCCCAGTTTACTGAACAACCTTTAAACTACATTGTTCTTCCTATCTTTCAGCAAGACACAGGTAAACAATTTATTGGTTCGAGTATTCCCATCATTCTATAATTTATTCAACCGTTATTGTTGCATTTGTCTGAGTTTACCAAGTAAATGTATGAAGTATAAAGCTATGAAAAAAAAGGTCTCCGTTATGTAACATTTTCAATGTTCTCTTCATTTAGCTCAAGGCCTGTCTCAGTGTCCATGATCTGCTCCACTTCCATAATTTCAGGAATTTTGTCTCGGAGGCGAGTTTCGATTCCCATCTTCAGGGTCATTGTGGAGCTTGGACACGAACCGCATGCGCCTTGCAACTTCAAGACCATCTATTTCATGCAAACTCACATTTCCTCCATCAGCCATTAAACCAGGACGCACCTCATCCAACACCTTCTCTACATTCTCCTCAGTCGGTGGAAGCACACAGCTGGGCGAAACAACAAGCCCTTTGGCATTGGAAAAACAAAACCTCTTTCAGATTTTTTAGTTGGCTTCATTAACTCAAAGCTCAGTGGCTGAGCATAATCAGACAGGGTATTTAAAACTTAAACGATCATATAGGAATGCCAATGTAATTAACCTACAAACGAATTTATGTAAACCGCCAGAAACATTAGCAACAGAAGGAGAGTAATTACGTTATAATTACCTCTTTGCTTTCTCCGAGCACGGCTTGCATAAGCATTCAGAAACCGTGTGTTGTTAAATTGGCCCCCTGAGGAAAGCGTTGGCCTTGGAGGATAATCCGGATGAACCTGAGATGGGGTTCTAAAGATAAAAAGTAGGCAGTTAAGCAGAGATTGCATTGGAGACCAAGGGGTGAAACTGTAAGAAGTAAAGGACTGAAATCGGAACCTTAAAGAGAGATAAACATGGAGGCAGAGGCAGTGCTTGTTTAGATGAAGAGAGAAGTGGGTTCAAATTCAATATTGCAATTTGTTTTGCCTGTGCGTGTGTGGAGATTGCACTCATTTCTGTTCAATGATTAGTAAACATGGAAAAGAATGGGAATTCTAGATTAAACCATACTAATCATTGCCCGTGAAGGTGAAGCTGTTGTTTTAGAGAAGTGATTGAATTTGGATGGATATGTCATGTGCCTGTGGGAGTTGATAAGAGAAAATCTGGCATGAATGGCCAGAGTGGTTGCCGAGGTCAAATGAACTGATCTCAGCTTAGGAGTGGATCAAACCCGCTAAGGCCCAACTAGTAAAACCAATTTTCTGAAAAATTACATGGGATCAGGGCAAATTTGTAGGAATAATGGGAATTTGAAAAATTATTGGGTTTATAGGATATCCAGCCGATTATTTTGAAAAATAGGTCAAAATTTACAGTGTACATGGCATAACATTATGTGCACAATGCGTCTTCCCCAAGAACGCCAAGAGGAGGTGGCGTAGTCACTGTTAGGCCACTTTAACCCCAAGTCATGTAGCCGGCAGCTTTAAACAAAGTTGCAGGACGCCATATGCTCTTGGCGTTGTGTCATGCATAAATGGTGCCACCAACAGCCTTAATAATTTTTTTTTTATAATTGGATTGTTGCTGCCTCCCCTATATATAGATGGATTTGGTTATGTGGAGGGGATAGTCGAAAATTTTTGGTTTTTAGGTTTGAGAAAAAATTTGATGGAGTTTAAGTTGATCGATTATATTGACAGTGTTTTTTTCAATAAATATTTGAAGAGAGAAAGAGTTTTTTAAGAAAAGTGGGTTGTAGATCTTCTCGGTTTATCGTAAGCAAGTAAGTAATTTTAAATTATTTTTAGTTAATTTGGAGCAGATTTGCATGGTTTATCGGCTAACGATAATTTTTTATATTTTAAAATTTATATTTGTATAGGTTAAAAACGTTTTAAATTATTATTTTTATTTGTATATATATTCAAATGATAATGATTTTTTAGATATACATTCGAAAGTTAATTGTTCAAATTATTTATTTTAAATATTTTTTTCTAAAATCAGAGGTCTTTGTTTTTAATTTGTAAATGTTGAAAGTAGTCATCGTGTATTATTTTTGTTAGTAGTTAATTTTTTTAATTATTGTATTTGCAGTACAAATTAACATAAGAGGAGGCAAAGAGTTTTTGAAGAAAAGTGGGTTGTAGATCTTCTTGGTTTCACGTAAATAATTTATTTATTTTTAGTTAATTTGGAGCAAATTAATATTTTTTTGTTGTATGTATATATATTCGAATAATTATTATTTTTTAGATATATATTTGAATGTTAGTTGTTAAAATTATTTATTTTAATTAAGCTATTTTTTAAAAATCTGAGGTGTTTGTGGTTAATTCTTAATAATTGTTGAAATTAGACGTTTATTATTTTTTAGTAGTTATTTTTTAATTATTGTATTTGCAGTACAAATTAACATAAGAGGAGGCAAAGAGTTTTTGAAGAAAAGTGGGTTGTAGATCTTTTCGGCTTCACGTAAGTAATTTATTTATTTTTAGTTAATTTGGAGCAAATTAATATTTTTTCGGTTGTATGTATATATATTCGAATGATTATTATTTTTTGATATATATTTGAATGTTAGTTGTTAAAATTATTTATTTTAATTAATCTATTTTAAAAAAAACTGAGGTGTTTGTGGTTAATTCATAATAATTGTTGAAATTACACGGTTATTATTTTTTAGTAGTTATTTTTTAATTATTGTATTTGCAGTACAAATTAACATAAGAGGGGGCAAATAGTTTTTGAAGAAAAGTGGGTTGTAGATCTTCTCGGCTTCACGCAAGTAATTTATTTATTTTTAGTTAATTTGGAGCAAATTAATATTTTTCGGTTGTATGAATATATATCTAAAAAATAATAATCATTCGAATATATCTAAAAATAAGAGGGGGCAAATAGTTTTTGAAGAAAAGTGCGGGAAGCCAGGGCACTTTGCTAGGGAGTGTCCAAGTGATGGGGCTAGGGGTGGCAAGTATGGTGGTAGGGGTGATCGTTATGGTGGAGGTGGAGGTGGTGGTGGTCGTTACGGTCCTCATCGGAATGGAGATCGATTTGGTGGGCGCAGCAGGGATGCAGGCAGTCGTGGGGGGTCTGGAAGTGATAGATACAGTCCTGATCGTTCTGGACCATATGAGCGTCGTGGAACTGGAGCTCCTCGTTCTGGATAAGATGGCTGGTTGTGGTAAGCATATTTACTTTCATTCTTCTTTTTGCTTTCTATTTTCCTTCTCCCCTTTTGGATTGAAATTTATTTTTATCACTGGACTGATATAAGCTTACTTCGATTGCAGCTGGTGAACCAGGTTGCTGCTCTTATGGAAAAGCTTGAAGTTTCCTTCTTACAGGATGTGCTCTCTTCATTGTTGTCTGGTGGAACATTATAATAGTTCAGTCCTTTGAAGTGTGAAACTTGGCTCAAATCTACAACTATTTATGTGTTCCTAAATGCTGTGTTCGTTGTTTTGGTTCGATGGAGTTTTGTGCTTTCTTGACATGAACTTTCAAATATGGTCTTATGCTCTCTGAATGCTCCATTTTTTGTGACTCATGCATTATCAACAGCACTTGCCGTTACTTCTGTCCAACTTCTCGTTGACCTTTTCATTGCCCAATTATGAAAGCTGGCTTGGTCCTTGTATTGTTTTGATCTGTGCTAGTTTTTTACTTCATGGTTTGTGCTGTATTAATGTTGTTGACCCTTTTGGCAGGATGCTTGGGCCGTTTGTGATTTTTATGGATACTTTATTGGGTTACTTTGTTGCTAATTGGACATGGTTTTATAAACTTTAAAATTGCGATTGTTTTTGGGCGCAACAAGGCATCTGCATACTAATTGAATGTGAGCAAACCCTATGTTCATGGCGAGCTGATGCAAGAGTTCCATTTCTCTCTAAAACACATCAGCAACTGCTGCTATTTGTTCCCATATGTCAATACTATGTTGCTCTGTTTGGGTTCATATTGCCATTTTCCCCAGTTTTTCTACCAGGCTCTAGGGTCTTGATCTCTTTGGCCGAGTTCGGAAAAGTGGTTGATGTATCTTTCAGCTGTGCTTTCCGAATCCTTTTTGGTTCGTAGTGTCAAACTCTTCAATCTAAGGTTTGGTTTACCGCTGGCTGTGCTACCTTCTTTTCTTATCACTTTATGAATATCTTGAAAGGAAGTTGCTCTTGGTTCTTGTCCTATGATATCGGAGTATGATATATATGCATTATGAGATATTTTTCTGGTTTGCTTGCATACATGTATTGTTTGTTGAGTTTGTCGTCTCATCATCATCATATCTACATGCATGGTTTTGCCATAGTACCTACCCATTTTGTACTAGTCGTTTGTGATTATCTAGGATGTCTCATAAAATGAACCAACGGCAGGAGTTTGGGAATCTAGGATTGAAGCTGAACCATTCTGGGATGGGCAGCCTAGTATGCCGTTCGCCGGTTTACATGACTCAAGCTGAGAACCAATGGTGGAATCCATGTTGGATCAATGGAACAACGCAGGAAACAAATGATAGAGACTCTACGTGGGCTTGCTTGGTGAAAAGTAGGGATAGTTTCCTATTGAGACAGTGTCGGTTTTAAGAATGGAGTACATTTATAGAATGTAAAACGAAAATTAAAGGGAAGCTTTTTTCGAGAAGACCCATTCAATCGATTATATGGCAATTAATTGTGCCTAAAAAGAGGGGGAAATCGTTAAAATTACCAATAAATATATTAATCATCGACTCAATACTGGTTAGTTACAAATATAAACTTATGGCTACCAACATGGTGCAATTCAAAGATTTAAGGGTTTGTACAATTTATTAAAATGAGACTCTTAATTTAAAAGAAATAATTATTTATTGGCTTGTTGTGTAAGTGATAAACACTTTTGAATAAAAAAGAGTATAATATGACTCGAAACCTACGAAGTACAATACCATTTTAGTTTCTCTAGTATTTTATTACTAGTCCCTAACTAATATTTTATTTTTTACTTGTAAGCATTTAACTTGATTTAATTTGAAATCCTTATTTTTCGGAAACCATTTGCGGTTGCGCCTATTATACATGTCTAGAACCAGTGAACTACCCCGACTACAAACGGACACGAGTAACAAAAACTCAACTACACAACAATTCTTCAATCCAAACATATGCTACGTAATCAATTTATAGAGTTTTAGTCACTTACGTAATCGATTTATAAAATTTTGGTCTTGAAACGTTAAAGATTGTTAGTGAACTAATTTAACCCCTAAACTTTAAATAAAAGATCAATTTGACCCTATTTTTTAGATAAAATATTAGTTTAACCCTGAATAAAAATAAAAACACTACAAACCATTTTTCATTACCATTTCATGATATTTGGAGCAAGGAGTTAGAGAAGGCAAGATGTTGCTTCACGATTGGTTAGTAATCCTCACAGCTCAACATATATGAGTGCTTTCGATACCGATTAATCTACCAACAAAACTTTCAATACATAAATATATTAATCATTATCTCTAGCGAAGTTTTAATACATGAACCAGTCATCAATTACAACAGCTATCTTTCACTAGTCGATGATAAAAAAAGTTGATATGTAACAACTTTTTAAAAAAATTTATTCTTATAATACGTATTTCTCTACTCTTATGACACGTATTATTTTTTTATTTTCAAGTTATTTTTTAGTATGACGAATGTTAATGAAGACGAGATTGACTATTGACGAAGGGGAGATAATTTCCTTCAACTTGACCCAGAAGATTCTATCTCTATGACGTCGTATGCCCATTGTTTTGTGTGACGTCCAATTGGTAGAATTGTGATTTACTGATATTGGGGAAGGTATATTTTTGTTTTGGCTTTTCAATGTTATTGATGCGAATATAATCGGAAGGCCTTGGAATTTTAATTCTCATATGTTGATTTTTACTGGTTAGTTCAGGGCGATGATCTTTTACTGGTTCTATTAACACATCTGAATTATTGTGTTCTCATACATGACGTTTCTCATTGGGTCTTTTCTGGAGTATGACTCATTGGTGATTACCTTGGGACACGAACGAATCATGCGAATTGGAGTGAAGATGGATACACATTTGCCATTTGAACGAAAGAAGAAACTTATGTTTGCTAATGGTAATCCACACTATGTCCGATCTTGAATAATCAATATTCTTTTTTTCATTTGTGGTTTATTAGGTCATGAGAAAAGTTTTTGTTCACTTAAAATTTTTTGTAACGATCTAATCTTTGGGTTAGAAGTTCGGGTTTCGATTTTCAGATATGAACTTATGTTAATGTGTCATATTAGGCTTAATTTGGGTACAAGACTTTTTGAATACCTTTGATTTTGGCCCAAATTTTTAGTTGATAGACCGAATTGAAAAAAAAAAAACTTGATGAACCTATTTACTTATTTGACCAAACTCCATCAAATGTGGATTTCATTTGTACTTTTCACGGGATTTGTGGAGGGGGAGCTGATATGCTCATTAAATTGGCAGTCAACTCTCATTCCCTATTTTTCTTAACGGATTCTTCGCTTTTATTCTTCATTAATTTTTATTTTTCATGTTCTTTATTTTTTGTGCAAATTTCTCTTGTATTTTGAAAGTTTAGACTCAAAACTAAGCAAAATCTTCATATTTATCCATTTCATCTTTTCAACTTTGAGCTCAAGGCCACTTTTTATGAGTGTTGTGTTCATTTGGGGTTTAGAACAATTTTTGAAAAGGTTAGATTTTATCTAGTTCTAACATTTCATATTATGTTTTAAGTTCGATTTCAAGTTCTAATGTTAGATTTTATATGGTTTTGACTCTTCTTTTGTGTTTGTAGAGCTAAATGGTATTGAGTGGTCACCAAAATTTTGGGAAAATGAGATGTTTGGATTGGCTTGAAGGAGATCATTTCTTTGATGTCTTATGCTAAGGTAATACACTAACCTTTTGAATGCTAAATGAAGCATGTTTGTATGTTTGATTTCATTATAGATATACTTGTTTAATTCATGTGTTTGAATAGTTCATAGAATCTTTAAAGACTTGAGCAATATTAATATTATGATGATGGGGTCTTATATTAAATTTGTAGGATTAATATTCGAGTTACAATTAGATTAACGATTAATTTATATGTATACTTATACATGTATATTTCAACTGAAAAAAATACAAAAAAACTGCATAATTTAAAGGGTTTTTCTGTTTCTATATTTCATAGCATGGGGGTTTACTTTAAAAAATATATAAACAAATAATGATGGCTTTTTAAGAGTCCCGAGAGTTCCATGTTCCTGCAATGGATATATTATATTATCTAATGACAAAATATGCCCCTAACGTTTTACTAAATAGTTATTTTGGCATTTATTTACTTTTTGTCCACTTTTACATCGAACATGATTTTAATGTTCGTGCTCAGGGCTGTCGTGACGATTTATCTTTGGCTTGGTCTCAAGTAGTTGATGTTTCTTTACGAAGCTTTTCCAGTTATCATATAGACGAGATCACTGAAACTAACTCTGATTTAATTAGATATTAATGAGCTTTTATAGGAACATGATTGAGAGTCAAAAAGTACATAGATGGAATTTGCTGCTTTCTTTGGGTTCTGACCAAAGTCTAAAAGAATTTAAAACTTCATAAGCAATTAACACATTATGAGTAACTTGTCGGCGAAGAATAAAATCTCCTCGTGTTTGGTCGATAAAGAAGTCCAGTGAGAAACATAATCGGTTCACTATAACTTTGACAATGATTTTATAGAGAACATTATAAAGATTTATTGACCTGCACTGAGACATAAAAGTGGGAGTCTCCACCTTGGGTAGTACTATGTTGGCACTATTGACGGGACTCAAATCTGCATTGTCATTTAAAATCTGAAGGCAATAACTAGTTATTTCGTTTTCCACAATGTGTCAATATCTTTGAAAAAAAATAGTACATGATAACCATCACAACTGAGGCTTTAAGAGGGGCCGTACTCGGAGCACTTTCTGAGATTTTAGTGGCTCAAGAGCGAACTTTAAAAATTTGGCCCTTAATAATAAATATTAAAAGTTAAATTTTAAAAGTATTATAAAAAATTAGGCCCCTTATAATAAATATTAAAAAATAAATTTTAAAAATAAACCCCTAATGACAAGTATTAAAAAATAGGTTTTTAATAACAAATATTAGAAAAAATTTAAATTTTAAGAGTATGTTCCTAATAATAAATATTGGAGAAAAAATTGTCCCTATTGGACCCCTAATAACAAATATTAAAAAATTATATTTTAAGAGAATGTCTCTAATAACAAATATGGAGAATTGGGCCCCTAATTGTAAGTATTAGAAAAAAAACGGTTCTAATAACAAGTATTGAAAAAATTAAGAGTATGTAACTAATAATAAATATTAGGAAAAATAGGCCCCTAATAATAATTATTGAAAAAATTGGACCCTTAAAATAAATATTGAGAAAAATTAAATTTTAAGAATAGACCATTAATAACAAATATTACGAAAACTTTAGTCTTAATAATAAATGTTAATAATTAAATTTTAAGAATAAATCTTTAATAATAAATATTAAAAAAAATTAGTAACGAATATTATAAAAAATAGGGCCCTGGCCATACTCTGGATAGCGACCACTATTTTCTCCTTCTGAAAAAGGCTTTAACAGTTCATCATTTATTGAGTCCGTAATTGTAGGCTAGATGGAATTCCAAATGTGGCCAACCACTATTGTAGACGATTCTGTAAAAAGGTTTTGGAAAAAGTATCAACAAGGGTAGCCATTTCATTCTCCTCGTTGATCCACTAACCATTATCATAGAATGATATGGAAACCATTTTTTTCTTTCGAAAAGATGTCCATTTAAAGAATAAGATTGTATTACAATCCACATGCTTAAGCCAGTTAATCCGAGCATGTTGTCTCCAATATAGATCTTCCTTATCGGCCTTCATATTTAAACGAACCTAACTTTGAGTAGTTCTAATAAGGTCTCGTCATATTGCAATATGAAAGTACCAAGCAGAACAAGTTTATCCGGCAGTGCCTCAGAATTCAAATTCCATAAAGCATTAATTAATGGCACACACTCATCCCCAAGACCCAATTTGCATCGAATCAAAAGAGTTGAGCTTATCTCCCATGCCCCCTAGGTTGGTCTTTGTTTGTGTTAATCAGCACCAGACAACGATCAAATATAGTCTGGGCGAGATGTTGAACCGTGAAATGCATTCAACAAATGTTGATAGCTATGGGTTTTAATAATGTTCATTGCACGTTATAAATTATTGATAATTTTTGAAATGTTTTGTGATCATTTTCTAAAAATTCCATAAATATAATGATCATTTTGCACTGATTTGATAAACCCTGAACTCTAAACCCTAAAACCTAAACACTAAACCTCGAACCCTAAACTTTAAACCCTAAACTCTAAACCTTGAACCCCAATAAAAGCCCTCCAAAATTTATAGAAATTTCAAAAAAACCTCCAAAACCCTAAAACATTTCAAAATAACCCTAAACCTTTACCTCAAGATCCATCCCTATACCCCAAACCCTAACCCTCAACCCCCAAACCATTACCTCGAGATCCATGCCAAACCGTAAACCATAAACCCTAAAACAAACAAATTTGAAACTAAACCTTCAAAACTCTCCAAAGCACTAACTAATGATCCAACCCTAAACCCTAAAAATTCGAAATGACCTTCACTAACTTCAAAAAATTCTTCACTAACTTCAAAAAAATTCTATATTTTCAAAATCAAATAAAAGCCCTCCAAAATTATAAAAATTTCAAAAAAACCTCCAAAATCCTAAAATATTTCAAAATAACCCTAAACCACAAAAACTTCAAAATTTTGAAAAAAACCCATTAAAAACCTTACATATTTTCGTGAAAAATCCCAAAAAAATTCATGCTTTAGAACATCTATAATCATCAAAACTCATCTTTTTCATTTTTTAATTTTGAATTTTTGGATGATAAATCTACTTTTAAAATATGTTTTTCATGCTTTAGAACATCTATAATCATGTTAGTACTTCATAGTTTATATTTTTATACATGATTACTCAAAATTTCATGAATTTTGCTTCAAATTTTTTGAACCTAGGGTTTCCGAAAATTACATGGTTTTAATAGATTTTAGGCATTAAATTTGATGAATTGGGTTGATAATTATGTTCTATATATTGCTCGTTTTTGCAGGAGGTTACCCAAATTAAATCTAAACCTATTCCAAAATTTTTCCAAACCCTTGCCCACCAAGTGTTTGTCAAAATTCCCCACACAATTTTCTAAAAGCTAAATTTTCTCATCTTTTTAAATCATGCCTCCTAGAACTAGGCCTTCAAGAGCCAAACGTGCTCGCCTTGATAGAGGTCAATCTTCATGTTCTAATCAACCACAACCTCCACCTCAAAACCAAAATCCAAATTTTTTAAATCTTTGTTTTCAAGATGATGAATGTCTTGATCGATTTCATCAAATTTATGAGACAAAAGTTATTAGATCTGAACGAACTATCGACTTGAATTTTCTAACTTCCGAGGTCTATAACTTTGAATTCTTTCCTATGTTTGTTGAATGGGGTCGGATGGACTTCCTTGATATCAAACCTCGTGTTTTTCATAACCTTGTGAAAGCTTTCTATGCAAATGTCGTTCTTGTTCATAATAACAATTCCGAGGTTGTAACTATAGAGTCATATCTTATGGGAACCGAGTTTACTCTTACTCCGGCAAGTATTGCCGAACACCTAGGTGTCCCAAATAGTGGTGCTTAAATGAATCCGAAAGTGTGCCTATTAAATTCGACGATGATAGTCCTACCCATCTTTACATCTATGATAGGCTCCTTCACATTTTCACCACTTGGTTCTTTCGCCCCTCCGGTGGATGATGCACTCGCATGCGTCACACCGATTATTGGTGGTTACACCAACTCCGAACCGGTAATCGTCCAAATATTGCCCAAATCATCTTTACTTCCCTTGTCAAAATCATTAACAACCCTTATAGCTTCTCTTTCAACTATGGATGTGTTCTAAGTCACATCTTTGAGAAGTTAAACATCGACACCTCTCTTGATCCGGATCGCCTCAAAAGCAAAATTGATAAGACTTCTATTAAGAAGACCGGTTGGAGGCTCGTTGATGATGAATGGTTTCATAAAAACGACGAAGATGAAGCTCGTGTTAATCCAGCGAATGCACCAGATGCTCCACCTCCTATGACCATTGAATCCATGTATGCTGCTATGGTCACTCGCTTTGACAACATGGATGATTTTCTTCGGAGCTCGCATGAGGAGACTACCGGCATACTTAGGAGCCTGGATAGTCGTGTGACTTCATTGGAGCACGATATGCATGACATTCGTGGTTATCTCTTTCCTCCATCATCATCTCATGCACCGGATGTTTAGTCTTTTGTTCTTGTTTCTATGACTTTCCTATGGCATTTTGGACTTATTTTGATTTAGTTCTTTGGATTATGTTTTTAGACATTATTTTCTTTTTGTTGGATATTTATCTTATGACTATGGCTTTATGATGGATTTTATGCTAATTTTCATATTTGGATGTTGGATTTTATATTTGAATCTTTATGTTTAATTTTATGATGGATTTTATGTTAAATTGAATATTATGGTTTATCTCTCTATTGCTATTTGGATAATGCCCTATTGCTCTAATGACGTTTATTCTTTTGTAGCTTTTTATTCTTTTTGCTATAACAAAAAGGGGGAGAAATTTATGATTGAACAATCTGTTTTAGAATTAAACATTTATGTTAAATTTTTTTAAAACAAATGCCTTTAAAACTTAATTTTCAAAAACTTTATAAAGACTTTTATTAAGGGGGAGCCTAAGTGGAAATTTAAAAAGATTGACAAATTTTCAAAAACAAATTTTTATCAAGTGTTTTGTTATATCAAAAAGGGGGAGATTGTTAGACTTATTTTGATTTTGATATAACTAAAAGGACTAAATTGTAAAAATTTGTAAACTTGTCTTATTCGATTCATATTTGTCAAAAATACAATTTTAACTCGAACAAATATTTTCTAAACTATTTGACTTAATACCTATATTGTATAATCTTTAAAAAGTCAACACAAAGTCAAAATTAAAGATTTTCAAGCATAGGTTTCGAAACCCCTTTAATGGTTTCGAAACCACCATGGCAGTAAGGCCTAAAAATCACATTTTGACTATAGGTTTCGAAACCCCCTTATAGGTTTCGAAACCAGTATGGCAGTAAGGCCAAAAATTTTGATTTTGGCTACAGGTTTCGATACCTCCTTAAAGGTTTCGAAACCATGGCCTGTAACGGCTAGTTTTTTGTTCGAAACCCCCTTAAAGGTTTCGAAACCCTTGTGCAGGTGAGCATTAAATGCTCGGTTTTAATAGCTTCCAACGACTCCAAAGTCCCCCCCAACGGATACAAACGGTTAGAAAAGATACGGAGCATATAAAAAGGGTCTCCAAACAGTATTGAAGAAACAAGAAAGCCTATCCAAATATTCAAGCAATCAAGAATTCAATTTGAGCTTATTTTTCCATCTTTCTTGTAAACACTAGTGTATTCTTCATTGTTATTCCTTTTCTAGTGTTTATTAGGTGTGAGGGAGAGCTTAAACTTTGCAAACACTTGCCTTGTGAGGATTTTTTTAGTTTGCTCATTTGTATTTGTTTTTGGGAAAGGATTCAATAGCCTTTGGGGTATAAGTCTATTGAATTGTGTAAGGTTACTCATTATCCTAAAGGAAAGACAAATTAGTGGATTTTTGGAAAATCCTTAGTGTGGTCACTAAGGTAGTGGATGTAGACTCCATTGAAGGAGTTGAACCACTATAAATCTCTTTGCAATTTCCTATCTATGCAATTAGTTTCCACCATTCATAAAAATTCCAATTTACCCCCTCTTGGCTTTATTCGATCGATTGCCGCACTCTTCAAAACCATGAACCTTATACCTTAAACCTTGAGCCCTAAGCCCTAAACCTTTAACCTTAAACACTAAATCCTACACCATATACCCCAAACCTTGTACCTCAAACCCTAAACCTTGAACCTTAAACCCTAAAATTGAAACTTAAACCCTAAACCTTAAACCTTAAATCTTAAACCATCAACCATCAACCATAAACCCTAAACACTAAACACTAAACCCTAATCCTTAATCTCTAAACCCTAAACCCTAAACTCTAAACCCTACTAATAAAAATTTGAGTGATTGGAATCAAGGAGACCCATGCACGTCTAATTGGACATTAGTGTTGTGATTCAATACAACTCAAAATGATAGCTTCCACTATAAATCCTTAGTGTGATCACTAAGGTAGTGGATGTAGACTCCATTGAAGGAGTTGAACCACTATAAATCTCCTTGCAATTTCCTATCTTTGCAATTAGTTTCCACCATTCATAAAAATCCCAATTCACCCCCTCTTGGCTTTATTCGATCGATTGCCACACTCTTCAAAACCATGAACCTTATACCTTAAACCTTGAGCCCTGAGCCCTCAGCCCTTAGCCCTAAGCCTTGAGCCCTGAGTCTTGAGCCCTGAACTCTAAACCATAAACCTTGAAGCATAAACCCTAAACCTTTAACCTTTAACCCTAAACCCTGCACCATGAACCTTGAACCCCAAACCTTGAACCCTAAAATTGAAACTTGAACCCTAAACCCCAAACCCCAAACCTTGAACCCTAAATCCTAAACCATCAACCATAAACCATCAACCCTAAACACTAAACTCTAAACCCTAAATACTAAACCCTAATCCTTAATCTCTAAACCCTAAACCTTAAACTCTAAACCCTACTAATAAGAATTTGAGTGATTGGAATCGAGGAGACCCATGCACGTCTAATTGGACATTAGTGTTGTGATTCAATACAACTCAAAATGATAGCTTAAATTATGAGTCATTAAAATCCTCCCACGTCATCAAATACGCACCGTTAAAATCTGTTCACATCAACAATTTTAATGGTATAATAATACTGATTTGTAACTGGTACTATGTAATTGTTAGCACATAGGCACACTATCACGCCATTCCTCGTAGTTTAGTTTAGTTTTTTTGCTTAAGCATTAATTTCCATTTTAGCAAAACGCAGAAATCTGCTACAACTATACAACAACTACATAGTACCAATTACAAATCAGTACTATTGGGCGTGATAGTGTGCCTATGTGCTAGCTTGCTTTGATTGCTCTGTTATAACAAAGTTTATCCAAAAAAACTAAACTAAACTAAACTACGAGGAATGGCGTGATAGTGTGCCTATGTGCTAGTTTGCTTTGATTGCTCTGTTATAACAAAAAAAACTAAATTAAGATCAGTGTTAAAATAATATCTATTTTTTTGAATAAAAGTTGGTTGCCTTTACTAAATAAAGAAAAGAAAGCCATGGGTCCAAAACAAAACGGGAAACGAACAGTCTAGATAAATCGAGAAAAGAAAATAGTAAAACAAAACCAAAAAAAAATAGCAACCAACACACCAGCTCCTCTGAGAAAACAATGGTAAGACCGAGGTTTCCAGGGCATAGAGAGGAGAGGATAAATCCAGAAGATAGAGCCTAGGTGCAGAAAAATATGGAGATTTAAAAAAGAGATTATAGAGGGTCAATGGTTCGTCTGTCAGCATCCACAGAGCGCACCACATTTAGGGAAACATCTTCGACCCAAAATCTATCCATGAAATTCAGCGAAGAGTCCCCAGCAAGGACATGGGCAGCTTGATTTCTACCACGGGGTGTAAAACTGAAATGGCATGCATAAAGACTTCGTGCCAGACCCTTAGCTTTCCAAATCAGTGCGATGATGATTGAGAAGTCCGGTGCGACGGAGTTCATTTTCTTTATAATTGATAAAAAAATCTCTTTCAAAGATTACCGATGAAAAACCAAGATCACCAGCCAGCATATTTGCATGTATCAACACAATAGCTTCAGCCGCGAACCAAGATTGAACCTGGTGAGCCTTGTGACGACAGGCCCCCAGAACTTGTCCCTCCTCATCACGGATAATCACTCCTGACCATGAGGTATTATAAACAAAGCAGAATTTCGCATCAAAATTCGCCTTTGAATAAGGTATCTGTGGTGCCAGCCACGCTTTCAATGGAGGAAGGGGAGGTCCCTGTAGCCGAACAGGTAGGGCTTTCAGTTTATTGCAAAACGATTGAATAAAGGTAATAAATTCTTCCTTTGTTTGTCGGAAACCTTCATGAACATACTTATTTCTTGCAAACCATATAGCCCAAATTGTTATCAATATTTCAGGATGCTTGTGATGTGGTGTGTGAGCAAATAACCACGAAAAGTCATTCTTTCAAATAGAATTGTAACACTTCTATAGGCCAAGTATATCCCAGATGTGAACAAACTGATTGAGCATTAATGCAATTACGAATAGCATGTGTAGTATCTGCAGGAGTATAAATGCATAATGGACACATCGGATCAGGTGCTATTCTTTTAATAAATTGGTTTGCCTTAGTTGGAGCATAATTTTGGGTGAACTTCCATACCTGTAGTTTAAACTTAGGAGGGCAATCAATAGCCCAAAAAGACCTGTAGAGAGTTTTATTGGATAGAGTCGTATTCTCGGGCTCCAGAAGGATCCGATAACCACTACGAACGGAATAATATCTATTTTTAATTTAATTATATAACCGATATTAAGTTTAAAATTTAATGGCATATAATGTACTTTACAAATTAAAGATAGAGTGTGGAAGCGGTTTTATTATTTAATTTCAGTTGAATTTCGTAAACTTTACCAATTGGCGTCGACCAAATGATTCCATGCAATTCACGTTTTAGATTAATGTTTGATTTTTAAAAAATGTGCTTCTAAGCGTTACTTATACCTCACAATATTCAAAGAAAGGGCTAACAAGAAGGGAAGAAAATGAACTTCAACCAGTTTTTTAATATTTATGCGGAGCTCTTCAAAGCCAACTTACTAATGTAGTGCTTTAAAAAAATTGAAATTGTGAATATTTTGGTAATATAAATATAACCCAACAAAACTATTATGTTAATACTTCAATCGGAAGCTACTTTTATTTGATTAACGGAAATTTATTGGACATTAAAAAATAAAAAAAATGGATGAAGTTGATTGCTTTTGGGGCAATTGCTTTAGTTCTATTTTCCCTCAAAACAATAGCTTGCAGCTTGCTGGATTTTAACTTTGGAAGAATTGTTGTCCTCGTATATTTTTCAGATGGTTGACCAAGATTATTCTACTTCGTAATGTGCTTTCTCGATAGAAGGTTTATAAATATTGGAGTTGAATTATTTATCGTTTCACCCCTCTGATATTAGATATTTTAAATTATTGCTTTAGTTTCACAAGAGGAACTTCTCATTAAAACTATAAAATGACGATAAATTGTCAATGCAATTTATGAAAATAAAACTTAACCTGCTATAAAAGAGCATGATTCTTCAATGTCGATGTGTAACTTGAGGTAGGACCATCAAACTAAAACACCTTGAAATCATGGGCGGAATATTGGGTGGGCCTATGAGAACTAGCATACTCCAATTTTTATGGTTTAATTACAGTTTTAACTTCTAAAAAGTTTAAAATTATTAAAATTAAGAAATGATGTAATTTGAAAAATTACATGGTTTAATTTGAAAATAATAATAAGTCCATCGTCAGTAGAATGGGGAGAGTTTCGTATTGCCCATTTTAAATCGATCTTTTATAGGGTAAATTATATTAATAATAAAATTTTATTTTATTATTAATATTTTAAAAATAATATATATATAATCACTAATATTATCGTTTTGATTTTTTTTTTATTTTTACTATTGATATTTTAAATTTATTCTACAGTGATGTAATTTGATTAAATTAAATGTATATAAATTTATAATATATATATTTTTGATAATAAATTCAAAAATAGTACATTACAAAAAAAAACTTAAAATTATTGCATAATATCCAAAAGTCCCCATTGGAACATTCTTGCGATCCGATTCTTATGTAAGATAATAGTGTCTTAGAAAAGGGGGGAAATTAATCAAAACCCTCACCGGCTTGTCTATTGAGGATTTGGTGGACGGCTATTTGCGGCACAGACTCTTGATCCCCACTCGAGCAGTTCTTTGCTGGTGTCATCCTTGTGAACAACGACTTCAATAAAGCACAAGCAATCTTTCTTTTCACCTGTGGCTATTTCAATGGCTTCAAGAAGCTCCTCTTCACACTTAACCTGGCAAAAGTGAAGATAGATTAGTTTCCTGCTACAGCCTACAAGCAAGCATGAACCATCTAACCTTTTTAGTCCAGCACTTTCCTTCACCGTTGTGAATTGCATCAACTAATCCAGTGTAGTTCCAATTCTTGATAACATTATAAGGCCCGTCGTGGATCTCAACTTCAATGGTGTAGCCCCCATTGTTAATTAAGAATATGATACTCTTTTGTTCGCATCGCATCATAGTGGATATATCTTGTGCTGTCACCTGCCAAGGATAATAAGAATAATATGACACACTGTATCAACATTTCAGGCCTTTGCGTATACGGAAATTACTAGGAAAGTTTTGGAAACATGCAAAACTATATAGTTCCAAAATATCCACGCTTACTTGGAAGCTTCCGTCGCCAATGCAAGCTATCACACGCTTGTGTGGAACTGACTGAGCGTATCCAAGAGTTGCTCCAACAGACCACCCAATTGAACCATATTGCATCTGAAATTCATACCTGCAACACCAACTTTTTTCCCTTCTGTTTGTCAAATGTCAAACAAGCCTTAAATACTAGAGACACCGCTAAAATATTTGTTACATACCCACAGCCTTCTGGTAGTCTCAGCTTCTGGCAGTTAAACCAGGAATCCCCAGTCTCAGCAATCACAGCTGTGTTACCTGAAAGCATCTTTTGTATATGGTTGAACATGATATTAACCCTCAAAGGATCTTTTGGGTCGGATTTTGGAGGAACACCATCTGGAACGAATATACGCTGGTAATTTTCATAAGCAGTTGCGTTGTGATTAAGCTTTTTCGCAAGTTCTTGGAGAAAGTCCTTCATTAGGATACACCCAAAAGCTGGTCCATTAGCAATAACTACACGACTAGGCTGCACAATGACGGCCTTCTCCCTTTTAAGGAGGAGTGAGTACCCAACCGAGCTATAGTCGTTAAAAATTGGTCCAACAAATAAATAAGCATCAGCAGATTCTACAATTTCAGCGCAGAAACTAGTGCTTACCGCGCCCCAGTAAGTGCCAATAAACCGAGAGTGTTGTTCTGGCACTAAACCTTTTGCTGATGGCATCGCAGCGATTGGATAGCCACAAGCATCTGCCAGTTCGACAAAGGCCTCACAGGCCTTTGCTACTCGGAGTTTTGGCCCTCCTATAATCACTGGCTTCACTGCCTTATTCAGAAAGGCAGCAGTTGCATCCACGGCAGCTTCTAGACCCAGCTTGTTGCTCAACCTGTAACCACAATTCAGACCCAATGCAAGCATGAAGATCTGGAAATGGGAAATGAAGAACAAAACAAAAAAAAAAATAACTGTACCTAGGTGATAGAGAAAATGGAACGGGATCTCTAATGAAAGTAGGATGAGATATTCCCGGTAAATTACAACTTATGCTGATGTATACCGGCCTGCTCTCTTTCAAAGCAGTAGAAATAGCTGTATCAATCTGTTCATGCGCATCCTCCAGGTTATTGACAACAGCCTGAAATTAGACCCAAAATCAAATTAGTATTTGTGTTTAGGGTTTAGGGTAAGAGTGCAATACATCCAAATCAAATTCGGCCATTAAAATAAAAATAAAACCTTCCGGAATAATTCAGGACATACTTACCTGATAGCAAGTAACTGTTTGGAAGCACCTTAGCTCTTGGCTAAAATCTGATAACCCGATAGTATGATGGAGGATCCTGTTAGTCCCATAATCATTGGTGTTGGGTCCTCCGACAATGCAAATAACAGGAAGATTTTCACTGTAAGCACCGGCAATGGCGTTGATAATGCTGAGGCCACCAACAGTAAACGTGACAACACATACACCAACCCCACGAGACCTGGCGTATCCATCAGCAGCATACCCAGCATTGAGCTCATTGCAGCACCCAATGTTTTTCAGCCCTGGCTCAGCAATAAGGTGATCAAGAAGGGTCAGGTTGAAGTCACCGGGAACAGAAAAGACATCCTTAACCCCTATTTCAACAAGCCGGCGAGCCACGTGGCGCCCAAGGGTGGCATCTGATGCACCAACGGCAGGAGTTTGGGAATCTAGGATTGAAGCTGAACCATTCTGGGATGGGCAGCCTAGTATGCCGTTTGCCGGTTTGCATGACTCAAGCTGAGAACCAATGGTGGAATCCATGTTGGATCAATGGAACAACGCAGGAAACAAAAGATAGAGACTCTACGTGGGCTTGCTTGGTGAAAAGTAGGGATAGTTTCCTATTGAGACAGTGTTGGTTTTAAGAATGGAGTACATTTATAGAATGTAAAACGAAAATTAAAGGGAAGCTTTTTTCGAGAAGACCCATTCAATCGATTATATGGCAATTAATTGTGCCTAAAAAGAGGGGGAAATCGTTAAAATTACCAAAAAATATATTAATCATCGACTCAATACTGGTTAGTTAAAAATATAAACTTATGGCTACCAACATGGTGCAATTCAAAGATTTAAGGATTTGTACAATTTATTAAAATGAGACTCTTAATTTAAAAGAAATAATTATTTATTGACTTGTTGTGTAAGTGATAAACACTTTTGAATAGAAAAGAGTATAATATGACTCGAAATCTACGAAGTACAATACCATTTTAGTTTTCTCTAGTGTTTTATTACTAGTCCGTAACTAATATTTTATTTTTTACTTGTAAGCATTTAACTTGATTTAATTTGAAATCTTTATTTTTCGGAGACCATGTGCGGTTGCGCCTATTATACATGTCTAGAACCAGTGAACTACCCCGACTACAAACGGACACGAGTAACGAAAACTCAACTACACAACAATTCTTCAATCCAAACATATGCTACGTAACCGATTTATAGAGTTTTAGTCACTTACGTTATCGATTTATAAAGTTTTGGTCTTGAAACGTTAAAGATTGTTAGTGAACTAATTTGACCCCTAAACTTTAAATAAAAGATCAATTTGACCCTATTTTTTAGATAAAATATTAGTTTAACCCTGAATAAAAATAAAAACACTATAAACCATTTTTCATTACCATTTCATGATATTTGGAGCAAGGAGTTAGAGAAGGCAAGATGTTGCTTAACGATTGGTTAGTAATCCTCACAGCTCAACATATATGAGTGCTTTCGATACCGATTAGTCTACCAACAGAACTTTCAATACATAAATATATTAATCATTATCCCTAGCGAAGTTTTAATACATGATCCAGTCATCAATTACAACAGCTATATTTTATTAGTCGATGGTAAAAAAAAAGTTGACATGTAACAACTTTTTTAAAAAAAATTTATTCTTATAATACGTATTTCTATGTTCTTATGATACGTATTATTTTTTTTTCAAGTTATTTCTTTAGTATGACGAATGTTAATGAAGACGAGATTGACTATTGATGAAGGGGAGATAATTTCCTTCAACTTGACCCAGAAGATTCTATCTCTATGACGTCCTATGCCCGTTGTTTTGTGTGACGTCCAATTGGTAGAATTGTGATTTACTGATATTGGGGAAGGTATATTTTTGTTTTGGCTTTTCAATGTTATTGATGCGAATATAATCGGAAGGCCTTGGAATTTTAAGTCTCATATGTTGATTTTTACTGGTTAGTTCAGGGCGATGATCTTTTACTGGTTCTATTAACACATCTGAATTATTGTGTTCTCATACATGACGTTCCTCATTGGGTCCTTTCTGGAGTATGACTCATTGATGATTACCTTGGGACACGAACGAATCATGCGAATTGGAGTGAAGATGGATACACAATTGCCATTTTGATGTTTCTTTACGAAGCTTTTCCAGTTATCATATAGACGAGATCACTGAAACTAACTCTGATTTAATTAGCTATTAATGAGCTTTTATAGGAACATGATTGAGAGTCAAAAAGTACATAGATGGAATTTACTGCTTTCTTTGGGTTCTGACCAAAGTCTAAAAGAATTTAAAACTTCATAAGCAATTAACACATTATGAGTAACTTGTCGGCGAAGAATAAAATCTCCTCGTGTTTGGTCGATACAGAAGTCCAGTGAGAAACATAATCGGTTCACTATAACTTTGACAATGATTTTATAGAGAACATTATAAAGATTTATTGACCTGCACTGAGACATAAAAGTGGGAGTCTCCACCTTGGGTAGTACTATGTTGGCACTATTGACGGTACTCAAATCTGCATTGTCATTTAAAATCTGAAGGCAATAACTAGTTATTTCGTTTTCCACAATGTGTCAATATCTTTGAAAAAATAGTACATGATAACCATCACAACTGAGGCTTTAAGAGGGGCTATACTCAAAGCAGTTTTTGAGATTTTAGTGCCCAAGGACGAATCTAAAAATTAGTTCCTAATAATAAATGTTAAAAGTTAAATTTTAAAAGTATTAGAAAAAATTAGGCCCCTTATAATAAATATTAAAAAATGAATTTTAAAAATAAACCCCTAATAACAAGTATTAAAAATAGTTTTTTAATAACAAATATTAGAAAAAATTAAATTTTAAGAGTATGTTCCTAATAATAAATATTAGAGAAAAATTATGTCCCTATTGGACTCCTAATAACAAATATTAAAAAAATTAAATTTTAAGAGAATGTCTCTAATAACAAATATGGGAGAATTGGCCCCTAATTGTAAGTATTAGAAAAAAAATCGGGTCTAATAACAAGTATTGAGAAAAATTAAGAGTATGTCACTAATAATAAATATTAGGAAAAATAGGCCCCTAATAATAATTATTGAAAAAATTGGACCCTTAAAATAAATATTAAAAAAAATTAAATTTTAAGAATATGCCTCTAATAACAAATATTACGAAAACTTTGGTCCTAGTAATAAATGTTAAATAACTAAATTTTATAGCCACCACTATTTTCTCCTTCTGAAAAAGGCTTTAACAGTTCATCATTTATTGAGTCCGTAATTGTAGGCTAGATGGAATTCCAAATGTGGCCAACCACTATTGTAGACGATTCTGTAAAAAGGTTTTGGAAAAAGTATCAACAAGGGTAGCCATTTCACTCTCCTCGTTGATCCACTAACCATTATCATAGAATGATATGGAAACCATTTTTTTCTTTCGAAAAGATGTCCATTTAAAGAATAAGATTGTATTACAATCCACATGCTTAAGCCAGTTAATACGAGCATGTTGTCTCCAATATAGATCTTCCTTATCGGCCTTCATATTTAAACGAACTTAACTTTGAGCAGTTCTAATAAGGTCTCGTCATATTGCAATATGAAAGTACCAAGCAGAACAAGTTTACCCGGCAGTGCCTCAGAATTCAAATTCCATAAAGCATTAATTAATGGCACACACTCATCCCCAAGACCCAATTTGCATCGAATCAAAAGAGTTGAGTTAATTTTATAACATATCAGAAATTTTAATGACCATTTTATAACTTTTAAAGTTCAGTGACCAAATATATATCTAATATATATTATTTAATATATAATAATTTCAGTTAATTAAATGGTTTCAAACTGAATTAACCGATAGCCGGAGTTTGAAAAAATTTTAATCGTTAACCAATCATACCTAAATTACCTGACCAATTAACTTAAAAAACTTTGGATAATTTATTTAAAATCGAAGTTTGAACACCCCTACTAATGCATGTCACTATCTGACTGGAGGATAAATTTATTAAATTAAATTCGATCTAGGACCAAATTGATAGAATATATAAATAATGAAGACAAAATATATAATTATACCGATTTTATTTAACTACCACGTTAGTATCTCCGTTAGGTTTTAACAATGTGTAGCTTAATTGATACCACTTAAATAGTTTTTTTTTTTTTACAAAAAAAGATATTTTTATTAACACAACAGAGAACAAAAGGCAAGGAAGAGGAGAAACCCAACTCAAGAACAAACAATGCATGAACAGTGAGATAACGAACTGCAACAAAAACAAAACTCCACCAAGGGGCACAATATAGAGAAAACAAACAAGTCATCAGTCAAAGCAGACAAATGAACAAAAAACAACACAGAACAGAACTAAATAAACTACAACAACACAACACAAACAAGGAACAAAGAAATCAACACCAAATGGAACCGAAGAAACAAAGGAGCCAGCTTCAAGCTTCTTCTATTGCATGTTGTTAGGGAGACGCCGAAGATGACTCGTATGAAAGAAAACAGTGAGAATAGCATCGTTCGATCGTCGCGTCTGAAATGAGAAGTCGTCGATGCCTAATGGTCAAAAGAAAAGAGGATGAGTTGAAGATCTTAGCCAATGAGATTCTGTCGACAAAGACAACAATCTCCGACCACCAGGAAAACAAGGTTGCACAATCAGAATCTAGGGACAAAAGCACCAAAAACCAAATGACTGAGAAGAGAAAAGAATAGGGAAAGATGAAGCCCTCCACCCCGTCCGTATTCACGCTTTTTCATGTTGTGAAGGATCCGAAATAGAGCCGCGATCGGTAGAGAAAATTCCTCTTGAGCAGGTCGACGGGATTCCGAAGCACCAAACAACAAAGAAAAGACAAAAATAAAAAATAACAAAAAAAAAGAGATAAACACTAGCCGTGGTCAATGATTGAATATTAAAGAATAAGATTTAAAGTTTGAAGGCTTAAAAAAACAAAAAAGAAAACGATTATTCTAAGAGAATGTGTGCTTTTTTCTATTCTTACATTTTTTACAGATGGAACTCGAGAGCCTCAGAAACTGACAAAATTATATACCACTTAAACAGTTAAGTGCCCATAATAATACAATTAAAAGTATGGTGGTTAAACTATAATTATATTATAATTTTTGTTAACAATAATATATAAATTTATTAATCACCATAAAATATTATAAATACAATGTATCAAAGAGAGAGACAATAGACTAGTCCACTAAAAATCTCATATAAAGGTTCAAAGAAAAGCAAACTCTTCCATAGAAATTATCATACCATCAAAAGTTAAAAGCTCAGAAACTTCCATGAATTTCTTTGTCTTTAGCCAAACGAGACGTTTTACGGGATAAAAAATGAGTGGTAAGAGAACTAAACTATTAGGCAGATTGCTCTGCTACACAGTTCTGATTACATAGACTAACAAACCATCAAACGAGTGGGATTAATCTTTTCTATGATCACCAACAAAATCAAATTAGAAAGCTAGCATCGTGAGCATCTCTATACTAACATCAAATGACCGTTACGGTATATTGAAATCGTATCAAACGACATATAAAACGAACCACAAAGTGGTTTATGTAGTTTATCCTATTATATAGGCATAAAGCCAAAAATGCCCTCAACGTTTGACAGAATGATCACTTTGGGCTCTATTTTTTTTTAGCAATTCAACCCTCAACTTTTATTTTGGGTCAAAATAACCCATCTGCAGATAAAAAATTGTTAGAAAACTGACGGTAAACAGTTTAAAATGACTTGATTGAATGATAAGTTAATAGAAAAATTATTTTATATTTTATATAATTTTATAAAATTATTTTTGAATTATATAATATTTTTAAAGCTATTTTAATTCAAAATGAAACTTTAACAAATTGCTCTAAAAAGTATAAGAGAATATTGAGGGCGTTTTTTTTACTTTACCTATTATATATGTTCTTGGATGCGTAAGTTACGGAAAAAGGGCGAAGCTTTGGCTCAACCCGGGCACAACTGAAAGTCTTGTGTAGCGCCGTTAAATCGATTTGGGGTTCAAATTGAGCTAAAAGCTCAACAAAAGAATGGATAGCCTGTCAAACAAGTTTTCGGCGCTGGAGATTGACGTCGACGACCATCACCCCCCTTCCGCTTCCAAAGTTCCAGGTCCGCCTCTCTTCTTTCGTCCTTCATTCACTGCCTTTGGGTTTAGGTTATTTTTAATCTCCTCGGAAGTGGTTTATATCTTTGAATTATTTTGACTCTGGGGCGTACTTCTATTTAATCAAAATTGATTGATTCTTTGGAAGCTTTTTAATATCTAATTTAGGGCTTTAAGAAAACGTGATGACTGAAAGGTTTTATGCTGAATACTGTAATCCGATGATTTTAATCATTGAATGATGTTTGCCTATGATATACAGGAAAGAGCAAAAGGAAAGGAAAGGGTTCAACTGAACTGAAATCGGCATCGCTTTCTGAGAACTACAAGTTTCCCCTTGTGTGGATTGACTTGGAAATGACTGGCAAGCATACTGAATGCTATTTTTCACTAATTTAACTTACTCCAATGGTGGATTAAGAATGGCATTCGTATCGTCTATGTAGGTTTGGATATTGAGGTTGATAGAATCTTGGAGATAGCTTGTATAATTACAGATGGCAATCTCACCAAATCCTTGGAGGTATTTATCTCTCTCCCTTATGTTCTTGATTTAGGATAATCATTTAAGTATTTATTTTCCAGACATAAGCATGGGATATGATGATTGATCTCCAAGAATCTTCCAAATACATGTTAAATTTTCGAAAATCTTTCTGATTGAACATGTACACATATTCAGCGCTCACATGTGAGTCTAAGTAACATAGCGTCGAAGGAAAATATATCATTATAAAAGTAGTTATATTCAGAATATTTCTTCTTTCAGGGTCCTGATCTGGTTATTCATCAATCTAAGGAGTGTTTAGATAGAATGGGGGAATGGTGTCAAAATCATCATGCAGCTAGTGGTATGTGGTTCAAGACCAATTGTGTTCTGATATGTAAATTTTAGTTATTTGGCTGTCTTTCTGCATTATGGAATAATAGATTGGGAACCGTTACTAATAACTTTCCACTATTTTAGGATTGACAAAGAAAGTGCTTCGAAGTACAATTAGCGAAAGAGAAGCAGAAAAGCAGGTCAATAAGAATATCATCAATTGGCATGATTTGATTATGTTTGTTCAGTAAGGGCGCACTAACTGTTATGCTTTAATTATAGGTTACAGAATTCTAGTAGGATGCAGGTTTTTTTGTGTGTTTCTGTACAAAGGTTTGCAGTTATGTTCTGTGATGGTGCAGGTCATAGAATTTGTGAAGAGAAATGTTGGTACATACACACCTCATTTAGCTGGAAATTCTGTTTATATGGATTTTCTCTTTTTGAAGGTAATTATTGAATTCAATATCAGTTTCAACTTCTGGTTCAAAGTTGAAACAAACACAGATATTTGCTCTTTTAACGTGGTCATTATACAACTGTAATTTTGGGGGTGCTTAGATGATAATCAGGCCATTACATGATAATGTTCAGAATATGAAAAGGTCTTATCTTGTGAATCTAATTTCCGCTCCAAAGCTACTTAGAATGGCCAAGTTATCTTTGGTTTTCATAACCTTCCCCTTTTTCTTGCGATAATAATTTTCTGGTGGGTTCTAAGATGGGCAATTGCCTGCATGTTGTAGAAGATGAAGGTGGAGTTTATTTTCTTTTCTTTTGTGAGAATTGCTTATCAAGTTTTTTTTTTATATTCTTTTGATGTGTTGGCTCTTTTTCTTGAAGTTTGTGTCATAAATTACGAAATGTGCTTGACAGACTAAGAAGTATTGGTTCTTTAGTGTTTATTTTGTTTCTATGCTTGGTTTCTTGATAAGCTTTGTCCTTGCTTGTTATTAGCACAATTTGAGATGTTAAACATTTTCTATTTTGCAGAAATATATGGCAGATTTGGCTAGTCTCTTCTCTCATGTTGTTGTTGATGTGAGCAGTGTAAGGGCTCTTTGCTTTCGCTGGTATCCAAGAGGTTAATCACGCTCCTTGCCATAAAATTTGCATCACTTTTTTGGTGAATTTATGGTAATCTTATCATACATGGCAGATCAGAAGAAAGCCCCTGCCAAAGAAAATAAACACAGAGCCATGGATGATATCAGAGAGAGCATATTAGAACTCAAATACTTCAAGGAGACCATTTTTAAAGCAAAGTCCGAGAAGTGAATGCCAATTGCTTTTGGAGACAATTTGATACAATAGCTTTGCTACTCTTTGTTGACAACAATTAGGTGATTCGAGTTTTAGTACAATAACTGTGATGTGTAAAATCTAGTTGGTAAGCGACCTCAACATATGACAACCTTTTGCATTTTATGGTGATTGTATGGTTGGTTACATCTTCATCCTTTATAGTCTCTTAACATTGATATTACACAAGTTTGGTGGACTATGACCATAGGAGCTTGCTGGATTATGGGTAATATAGAAGTTTGGGTTATGGATTATATAGAAGGTATATATATAAATCAAAAGGTAAATTACTCCAACTGTCGTTAATGTTTGGGTAAATTTTTTTTGGGTGAACTACATTGTTGGTCACTAGTGAATATTTTTACTCATCAAATTCAAAAAAGTAATGCTTTGGACAATTACGATATTAATTTATAAAGTTTTGGTCACTGGAGTTAAAAGCTGTTAGTTTAATTACATGACACTTTAATAAAAGGTATTAATTTTTAATTTGACCCTTAAATTTTATATAAAGTATTAATTTAACTCTAAATTTTAGATAAAATATTAGTTTGACCCTTAAACTTTAAATAAAATATTAATTTAACTCCTTAATCCGACTACAATTTCTACAGTCAGCGATTGGCCGGAGTCATCAACGATCATTGGATTACAAAATTTTCAATTTAAGCCTTTTTAATCTCTTAAATTTTTTTGAGCAATTCCTACTTAGGAGGGAAATTTACTCCTACTGGATGTAAAACTCACAACCTAGAAAGAGTGGGCGGTATCAATTGTGAGCTTTTAACCATTTGCTCTAGAGACTGTTAACTAATCTCTTAAACTACACTGTTTTATTAAAAATTGTCTTTTCAAACTTTTTCTTAGCTATACCATTGTTTGGTTTTGATTTGCTAAACCGAATATTACTATGGCAGTAATATTCAGGCGAACCAGGATTGTTATTTCCTTGACGCCAGCTTCCTATGCATTCAGTGACACTTCCAAAAGTTAAAGCACAAAGGCCGATTATTATTTTTTTATAATTCAAGAATTATATTAAAAAATTAACTACTTTGCATCTCCTGCATCACACAAAGTATTTTACCATTGTAAAAGTTTTACAAATAATATAATAAAATATTTAAATTATTACAAATTGAATACTAAAAAATACATTGTTTAATCTTAGCCGTTTGCTTCCTGTTTCTTATTTTATTTTGGCCGCCAACAACTGTACCAATTTTAGTGCTTATCGTCGGTGTTTTATCCTTCCCATAATTTTTTATTTCTTGCTTTAATTTTTATTTCTTTTAAGTTTTTTTAATAAAATTCTATGTGTTTTGGTTATTTCATTTTCGCATATTTTATTGCGTTTGTTTTTTTTTTCTATTTTTATGGCACGCATTTTCTTTGTTTTTATGTCACGTCTCTGTCTTATGTCACGTCTCTGTCTCATGACACGTTTTTTAGATACCTTTTGCAGCCGTTTGATGTTCATGTAGTGTTCCTAACGACGATTGTTTATGATTTGGGTTTGCCGGTGGTCATGGATAGTTTCATCTCCTTTTGTGGTTGTTTGCTGATGTAATCAGAAGTAGAGCGGATCAGTACTTTTGGAACCAACGCTGAAGGTATTTACAGTTTTTTAGTGGGAATGCCATCTATTTCATGTTTTGACAACTCCCTAGAGACTCTTCTTACAATGGGCTTCAAAGATTTGTTGTGGTACAAAAAGAAAGTGTCCGATCTGACTGGAACATCCCTTTAATTTTCTTTTTGAATTTGTCGTTTTTTTATGTTGTAAAACCTTTGAAAGGTTATGTTATTGTTTTTATTTTGTTTATTAATAAAGCTGTTTGGTTTCAAGTTAAAAAAAAAACATTGTTTAAAACCACAATAATATAAATTGCTTGACTCAGTGTAACTTTTAATAATTTGATGATCTAAATGTAACCTTAACTATAATTGAGTGACCCAAATGTATCTTTTAAATGTGAAGGGTGACCAAAATGTAACCTTAGCCATAAAAGAGTGACTTAGTGTAATTTTTAAAAAATGGGTGACCCGAATGTAACCTTACCCATAATTGAGTGGCCCAAATATATCTTTTAATAATTAGGTAACTCAAATGTAATCTTACCCTTAATTGGGTGACCTCCATTGTAGTTTACCCTTAGTAAAAATTGTTGTTCAGCGGTCGAATCGAATGAACTAATAATTTAGTTACCAATAGGATAGTTTAACCTATTTTTAAGAACAAAAACAGAACCCTATTTTTTAAGTGCCAACAAATATATTTTTAATTTTGTAAATATTTTTAGTTGTTCATCCACATACTAGGACCTTTCTTCTCGGAATAAAAAGAATTTCCTTCTCTTTTTTCACTTCTTCTCTGTGTCGCTGTTTTAAGCTAAATTTACTGAAAACTCAAGAAAGGGAAAACACGATAATTCATCTTCAAACGTTAAGGAAATCTTCGCTGACTCGATCGAGGAAGAAATTTTCGCAGCTCAAATATTTTCTCAACAACCCAAGCCGTGCATTTCTAATCCTTATTTCTTAATTTTTTAATGACAGTTTCTTTTTCGATCCAATTGATTTCTTTTTTTTCAATTGAAATTAACAGGCCATCTTTTGGCATTGCTTTCGATATAGACGGCGTCGTCTTGCGCGGCACCACAACCAATGGTGAGACACGTGTCACCATCCTATTATGCAGTTAAACGTGTCACAATTTCTCGGGCTGCATAATGAGCTTGATTTTTCATTCCTTTTATTTCACTAATAAATAGTGACACGTGTCACATCATGTTAGTTTGAATAAAAATATTATAAAATAACATATATTGCTTACGAGGAGAGAGAAGAAATGACATAAAAAATTTAAAAAGTAAAATAAAATTCCACGTCAGCAAAACTGTTAAGTTTTTAACAACCGTTGACCAAAATAAGAAAGAAACATAACGTTAGTGATGTTTTTACAAAAAAAAAATAGTTTAGTGACCAAAATAGGAAAAACTATAGTTCGGTAACTACTGATGTAATTTACCCTATATGTTATCGCATGACTTGAAAGGATCTTCCCGATACATTCATCATCACCTTTAGCCGTTTAATCAAAATTGTTTAATGGAATAAATATCTCAAACAATGCAACCCTTCTCTTTGGTTGGCCAAGTGTAATATATATATAGCGCCATTGCTTATTTCTTATTTCTTTTGATAATCAAGCAATAAGCAATGTTTTGAATTGGTCGTAACTTTCTAAATATCAATCACAGAGTTATTATTGAAACTACTTTTTGGGTTATTTGATTGGATTTTTGTAACACGTATGTATGAGGTGGATAAATTTTTTTAATAATGTTTTAATCTGGTAAGATAATTTATGTATAGGAGTGAGAAAAAATGATTTAAACTAACTTAATCAACAGTCTCTAGTCAAGTTGGTTATGGTGGTTGGTTTTGTTTTGTAAACAATTAAAATAGTTAGAGTTAGCCAATTATTGGTTAAGAACTTTTATAATCTAATCAATTAATGTAATCACTTTTTTTAATAGTACCAATAATTTTTTTGAAAAGAATTAATGTAATCACTTTTAACACATAAATGGTTGATATATTTATAAAATACATAATATCCATGTGTATATAATATGCAATTTTTAATAGAATATACAAGTTTTAAACCAACACTCAATATGAGTTTTTTTTTTTTAATATGTTGGTGTGATTACAAGGTAATATCTATTCAAAATGAGTTAAGTTAATGGAAAAGCAAAAGATTAATTATGGAGTAGTGATAAAGAACATAGAAAAAAACAAAATGTCTTTGTACTTCAAATCATTTTTATTCAAAAATCATTTTATCACATACATAACAAGTCAACAAACACTTAAAATACTTTAATTTAAGAGTTTTATTTTAATAAATTGTACAAAACCTTTAATTTTTTGAGCTGCCTTTGTTTTGTAATAAACTGCTGACTAGTATGATTAAAAATATCAAAAATGAATTAAGAATAATCAAATTTTAGTTCCATTTCCTTCGTTCATGTAAGTTATAGTACTTATTTTCCGCTCTATAAAAGGACGAAGATCATTTGCGACAACCAGCTTGCTACTAAATCAACCAAATACTGATAACTGCAGAAATTAATTACTTCTCATATACATATATGAAATTGGTACATAACAGTTTAATTTCAATCCATTTATTGTCCGATTCACAGGATTTGAGTTCTGACCAAGAAGAAACATTTTAAATTGGCGTGTTATTAGGGGTAAGGCTTCAACGAGTTTCTGTGAATCGGTTTATGCCTGAAAATTACCTAAAATTAAAATTTTGTAAAAATAGAAGTTACAAAAAAAAACCCTCTGAAAATCAAATTTTCTCTTGTATTGCCCTCCAAGCACTCTCTTTTATTTCTGCTTGGACGGTAATTGTTGTTGGGGGTGAAAATTTCCCGTCCAGTCGAGAGGAAAGAGAAAGAAAGTAGAAAGGAGGGAAAGATTTAATATTCTTTTCTTGTTTAAAAACTATTGTTGAGCATGGGTTGTTTTGGGTGCTCTGGGATTTCAGGCGAAGAATCAGAGTACCCAAGAAACAAGAACAAGAAGAGGAATGATAACAGCATCAATAAAAACAAATCCCAAAGACAAGCCAATTCCGGTATTCTATGTTTGTGCGATGATATGCATTGTGTTTGATCTTCTAGGACATTTATTTGCCCATTTTCTTCCTAACCCAATTCCCTTTTATTGGATTCATTTACATTACTTTTGTTTTGATGATGATAGCTTTTGAAACAAATGTTGGTCAAGAGTTTTTCAATTGTCAAGCTAATGATTTTGATTCATTCATCCATGTGAATATCGCATCCGAACGAATTTGCATTAAATTTTTAGATATACCTGTAAAAATGTTATATATCTATGAAACTAGTGTTTTTGTTTGTTTGCATGGCAGGGAAGAAACTTCCAAAATCCCCTACTGGTGTTGGATATTGTTTACTTTAAATATTGAGGATTATGGTCATTACGAAACAATCTCTTTGGCTTGTCTAATTGTCTTTTTCTTCTTGTTTAAAAGATTCGTCGAAAGAGAGTGTAAAGAAGGAAGAATCACCTAATAGTGAGCAGTTATTGTTGGGTGTAAAGAATTTTGCTTTGAATGCTGGGGTTTCCGTGGATGGAAAAGCTACCAAAGCGGCACACTCATTTACATTCAATCAGGTCATAGCTGCCACGGGCAACTTCAGGTTGGATTATTTCTTGGGAGAAGGAGGTTTCGGAAAAGTTTACAAGGGATTCTTGGAGGAAACGAACCAGGTTGTGTTGATTTCTAGTACATCATTTTCTTGTCTTGCACGTAACAAAACTGTATCATGCTATATTTGGCGTTGATCATTATATTTTTTGGAGTTGGTTGTTACCTTGCTCTTCTTTTTCTTGCCTGTTGTAGGTTGTTGCTATTAAGCAACTTGATCAAGATAGTCTTCAGGGGACGAGGGAATTTGTTGCCGAAGTATCAACATTAAGCACAGCTGAGCACCCAAATCTCGTAAAATTGATAGGTTTTTGTGCTGAGGATGAACAGAGACTACTGGTTTACGAGTACATGCCGTTAGGGTCTTTGGAAAACCATTTACATGGTATGCAAAATTTCCAACTGATTTTGTTATTTTTCTGTTTACCATTTACGACTACTTAATCTTTCTTACTGTTTGTCCCATTTGTGTATACAGATCTCGAACCTAACCAAAAACCACTTGATTGGAACACACGGATGGAAATAGCGGCTGGTGCGGCAAGGGGCTTAGAATACTTGCATGTTAAAATGAAGCCCCCTGTCATATACCGTGACTTGAAGTGCTCCAATATTTTGCTTGGTGAGGAATATCATCCGAAGCTCTCTGATTTCGGCTTAGCCAGAGTTGGCCCCAGTGGGGACAAGACTCATGTTTCTACAAGGGTTATGGGCACGTATGGTTATTGTGCACCGGATTATGCAATGACTGGACAGCTGACATTTAAATCCGATATTTACAGCTTTGGGGTTGTCCTCCTGGAACTAATTACTGGTAGGAAAGCGGTTGAGTATTCGAAAGGGCGCAAGGCAGAATATCTTGTTGGTTGGGTACGATGAAACTTAACTCACTTTTATCAGTTTAATATCTTCATTTGGTTACGTTTCCATTTAAAATTGTCTGTTAAGAATCATTGATCTTCCATCCGATTACCATATTATATCACCTAGGGATTGTACGTTAAAAATGTAATCATGCGGTTTTGTTTCATTTTATAATTTAACTGATGTAACCTTAAAGAAATTTGCTTCCAGCATCATCTACTCTCATGCTTTGGTTTTAGAAGGAAATAATAAAAGTGGCTGCTTTGATCTGTTCTACAGCCGGTTATTTAATTGCAGGCACGGCCTCAGTTCAAAGACCGAAGGAATTTTTCGCAAATGGCTGACCCTCTGCTGCAAGGTCAATATCCTATGAAAGGTCTCTACCAAGCGCTTGCCGTTGCTGCAATGTGCGTTCAGGAGCAGCCTAATATGCGTCCGGCCATATCCGACGTGGTTAATGCTCTGAATTACCTAACCTCCCACAAATATGACCCCAACAATTGTGTTAAGAGCTCACGAAGGAGAAAGACCGCGTCACTGGTGAATATAAATCAGGCTAAAGGAGCCGTTGCGGACCTTGATTTTAAGAGTTTCTGAGAGAGAATATTAATTAGAAATAAAAGCGGCATATATACTTTACGTGTTGCCAGGTTATCGGGTTTTGCATCACATAAGGTAACTGGCATACTTTCCCTCCTCAATCTTTGTCATACAGAGATTTTCTTTGCTTCTTTCTCCCTCTCTGCCGGTGTACATCTGAGTTAGGGTTCTTGTAGGAACCATTTTCTCTCCATGATTACTCCCTCAAAGCAAAAAAAAAAAAAAATAGCTTCCTATATGAACAAGTAAACCATATATGTTTACAATGTAAATGAAATCCTTACATCACTATATCTTTTTTTTTATTGTTTTGTCTGCAAGAGAAGCCAGGACATGAGCAACCCCATTGTCCAAATTCACCATTTTCATAATTCCTGTATGTACCACTACCAACTTTAAATTATCTAATTTAAGAAGTATAGTGTTTTATATCCTTTTATGTTTTTAAATTTATTTTCATTATATTTTTATATAATACCAAGAAAAGTAAGTCGTTGAAAACCAATTTGTTAGTCCAAAATCAGCGATTTTTGACGTTCCACTTTTAACGATTCCTAAATTGATAATTCATTTTTTTTAAAAATAAAATGGATTTAATTTCATCCATTAGTTCTTAATTGTTGTTATTTAATACGAACCCAACAAGTGGTCTCAATGAAAAAAACGAATGATGTTTATCATAAGATCTTCGGGTTCAACTTGCTTTGTCTATAAGGTATGTCATGATAGAATTTGATTTTGTGTAATTGTAAATATAATTTTAAATTCTCGTAAATTATTAATTATGTTATTGATATGAGATTATTGTACACTTATTTTATAGATTTGTAATTTTATTTACACAACATCAAAATAATTTGATTTATTTGTTTTTTTAAAATTTTAGGGTAAGATGATGACAAGAAAACCTTATAAAGTAAAAATAATAATATTTTTTTACGAAATTACGCAAGATGATGTTAAGAAATCACAAATAAAAAAAGAAAGAAACAAACAAACAGAGCAAACATAAATTTTACAGGAAATCGTAGATGAAAAAATCCGCGGACAGAAAAGAAAAAATTTACTATAGTTAAAAATTGTATAAGAAAATTGTGGATAATAATTATTGACTCCTCTTAATCCAAAAGGTTAATCCTTATTATCTATCTATTAAACTTATTTATCGATTACAAAGAAAATTTTAACAATAAAAAATCTTATTTACTAAGATTCTTCAACCAATATAATTAATTAGAATCCCATCTATATATGACTAATTAGAATTTAGGTCAATTTCTAACAATTTCGACAAACTCTTAAAGATAAATAATACCGTGAGTGGTCAAAGCTCTCAGTTGACATCCTTCCCTCTCCCCTTAGGTTGTGGGTTCGAAACCCATTATGAGCAAATTCTCTTACCCTGATGCTTTTGTGATCCCGATCCATGTATGTAATACCCCTTACCTAATCTAAAAGAAAATTGAGTTGAAAATGTCACCGGAAACATAAACAGAGAATCGGGGACAAAATTGTATGATCATAACAAATCACACAAGAAATTCCCTCAAAACAAGCATTAATCATATTAGAAGCCAATGGAATTTAAAGGACCATTTTGTAAAGGTTTTTAATGTCAGGACTAAAATGTAATTTTCCAAAAATTTAGGGGCCAAAGTACCAAATCCTTAATTCCGGTATTAAAACTATATTACAAGGGCAATTAGTCACCTTATAAGTCATTAGAGGTCTTTCTAGCTTAATAAAAAAGAGTATATAGCATGATTAGGGATTAAGATGTAAAATTTAAGAAAGTTTTTAAAAAATACCAATTATGTCTCAATGGTTTCAAAACCAATATTAGGATTTTGAAACCTTACCACTATGATCTTGGATCAGTCTTGGGATTTTTAAGCTAAATGATTATGCCTCAATGGTATCGAAACCATGACATGTAATAACATAATTTCAGCATTTAAGACAATCAAAACTAACTTTAATGAAATCCTAATAGTTCTAAACATCACACATATCATCATAGTACATAAATATCACCCTCAGTGAGCAAAAGTCATGTATATCTCTATCATGCACATTAAACACACACACACTTCAATTACATACCTTTTTTTAATTACCAATACTTATCCATTTTCATATAGTCCAAGACTTACTAAATATGAATACACCTAAATGAGACATAGTTCAATACATACACAAGCTCTCATTCATACATAAACACAAATACTCCAAATTTAACATAGACTATTTCAACATGATTTTCACATATATTACTTAATATTCAAGCTACTTTGTTATAACCATAATCAAGCACACCATATAGTTATATTTACATCATATATCCACAAATATGCAACATGGCATGACTAGTTCATATGCCACCATCTAGGAGTTTAAAAAAAGAGGAACATTACACAAAACGGTCAAGCGAGTGACTTGCAACTTCTAGGCACAATCTAGGCTACTTACGAATATTGAACATGTAACGCCTTGGTTTTGAGCCCATGAGTTTTCTAGGTTGATTAGACGATCCGGGGGATCGGATTAGAGGATTCGAGTCAGTTTTAGGATTAATTTGAAATAAATATCTTTGAGTGAGAAAAAATATATAGAAAAAATATCCTAAAATCATTATTAAATATGTAGATGATTTTGGTAAAATCAATTTTAGAAAAATAAGTTTCAAAAAGTGACGTTTTGGATTAGTGACCAAAATGTAAAGTTTTAAAATTGTTTTTAGTGAATGTTTTGTAAAAGGGTCAAAACTTAGAATCTTTAAGGAGCTATTTGGCCAAAGTCTAATATCATATTTTTCTTTTTAATTGGATATTTTAAAAGGTTTTTAAATGTTATAAATAGGCTTGGAGAATTAATTTTTCAAAAGAAAACTTTACGTAACTAACTTTTCTCTAAAAGATTTTCTCCCAAATTCTCTCCAGCCAAACACTCTTTTCTACTTAAATTTTCTCAGGTAACCACTTGATTTCAACATTCTTTTATTTTCAAATGAATTCTTAATGATTTTCTAACAAAACCTATTTGATTTGATCTTGTTTTCTCAAAAAAATCATCCAATTAAGGGGAAAGCCAAGGTTAGAGGTGAGCTTCGTTCTTCTCCTCTAATATAAGGTTCTTTATTGAAATTGTCAAGTTATTGATCCTTTATATATGTTTTCTAATGAGTTTTAAAGATTTAATTATGGAAAATGGTTAAATCAAGGTTTAATTGGTGTATTTGATTGATCTTCGTTATGGATATGTTTTACTAGGTTCTTGACTTTATTAGAACATGATTTTGATGTATTATAATGTTAATAAGTTGATTTTAACATTGGAATCCGTAAACTAGGTGAATCTATAATTTTCTAAGCTGTTAGTTATGAGTTTTTGAGGAGATATGAATGTTTAAAACATTAGATTTTGGCTGGGTTAAATTTGGAAGGTATTTGATGTCGTTTTCGGTTGTTGTGGAGTGAAATTGAGTAGAATTTGATGAGGATTTGTGTGAATTGATGTTGTTGGGTTGTTAAATGCATTTTGATACATTGAATCCTCTGTTTTTGTGTGGTTAAAGCAGCGGAGGTTGATCCTTGTTGCGCGTAATAAGTGCTACACAATTGTGCAAGCATACACGTCGCGAGTAATAAAGTGATCTGAGTATCGAGTATCGTCTCCACAGGGATTGGTTTGGGCCACTTTGCTTAAGTTACTGCGTTGGAAAAGAAAAATACAAGTAGGTGATTGTAGTAATTATAACTAATGAGTAAACTAAGAGCAATAAATTAAAAGAATATATGAAATCAAAAGAGAGGGAATAGGCCAAGTTATCGTGAGTTGTGGTGTGATAGCATATTGGATCGTCTTGGTAAAAGAGTGCAAGGGCAACTCAGTTGTCGTGGCAACTTGCACAGCTGGGTTGCCTTGGCAACTAATCGACGGTTGCCTGGGCAACTGTTTGGGCAGCTGGGCAGCAACTTCAAGGTTCGGCGAAGCGTTTTTCAATGGTTTCTTCTTATCCCTAAGTCGAAAATCTAGCTATTTGTGCATGCCTTGATAATACATCCCTACTTGAATCAAGGGTGAACAACAACCAATCTTGTGCTCCTCTTAGCCGTTGAAATCCTTAACTTATCCCTAAGCCAGATTAATTTTCACCATCAATAGATTGAATAAAGACCATACTCATTCGTTTCTTGAATCTAACTCTTCCGATATTAGATAAATAGATGAAGTTACGAGATCCTCTCCCAATTCACTCGCAAACAAGAATAAGAACCAAGAATGAGTAAATCTTGAATTGAAAGTGGAAACTCTTATTACCTAAACAAAATCCAATTGTTTCTCACAACCACAAAACACAATAACCCCAACCAATCAAGTTAGTTCATGGTTGAGTTCAAAAGATATACAAAGAATAATCCCCAAACTATGAATCTAATGGAAGCAAAGAAGAAGAAAAAGAAATCGATCAGCCCTCTTTGGAAAATCTCTCAATTGAACTCTCCCTCCAAGCTTTCTCCCTTGTCGAAATCTCTCCCTTCTTGCTCTCATTCACTTGTCGAAATCTCTCCCCTCTTTCTGTCAAAATTTCTCTCCTCTCTCCTTTTGGAGTTGACGGCTTGGTCCTTAATTTATAGGGCTAGGTCAAAGTCTTTTTTGAGGAGAAAGTTAAGTTGGAATTAAATACTTTTAAAGAATATAATTCTTTATTATATTTAAATTTCTGCTAAAACTTCTCCTATCTTCTTGGGATTTAATTTCTCTTTAACCTCTTCATGGAAATCAAACTCCTTTGGGATTTAACTTTGCTCCATGTCATCTTGGGCTTATCTAGTCATCAATTTAGACTGCCATATCATCTTATCCCTTATCGGGCACCTCTAACGATTCTTTAATGTGCATTAACTACTAGAGCCAGTTTCGGGCACCTCTAGCAAGAATTTAACTTTTAATTTTCAATTTTCAATTTACCAAAATTTTAAGCAACCTAAGTTCACTAAGTTTCTTTCAATCAACAAGCCACAACCGTGTAAAAAATCAGCATAATAGTAAAATTCTAAGTTCTTTTCATGCAATCCTAAAATTAAAGGTTCTTTCAATTAAGTGTAGTGGCAAAAATTCATCATTGGATATTCAACAAGGCTTAAGCAATTAAATCCAATCAAAGGCATGGAAAGTAACATAAACAACCTATATGTGATTGCTAAAGATGAATGCAACTAAACATGAAACTAATTAGAAATCAACACCCCCAAACTCGAGAGAAGCATTATCCTGAATGCATGTAAAAGTGAAACAAAATTTAAAAGAAACTAAATGAGTTAGTCGGAGAGGTCGTCACCTTGAGTGATAAGTATTCTGCGTGCCGTTTTCTTGATTCATATTCTGGTCGGTGGTTGAATGCTTGTGGCTAGTACCGCGTGAATAGCATTGCTTTGATTTGATCCATGTTTGCCGAGGCAGGTTCACTTGCCTGGGCATCAGTAGTTTCCGAAGCTATTATTGTTGCCTGGGCATCGCCAGTTTCTGTTGCCGTGGCAACTGCAGTGGTAGTTGCCGGGGTGGTTGCCGGGGCATCCTCTGTTGCGGTTGCCGTGCCAAGTAGTCGGTAGGGAATTTCCTTAGCATAGTGGTTGTGAGTCTTGTTATGGAAAAGAAAAGAAAACAAAGAAAACCTAGAAACTAAAGATAATGAAGAAAAATAAAATATCTCCTAAAGATTCCAAAAATAAATAAAGAAAAAAATAAAAATAAAATAAATAAAATAAAAATTTAAAATTCTTAAAAAGAGCATTTTTCATGGATCTTCTAATGTTACTACATATCTGAGAAAACTTGAGGAGTGTCGTTTTCGATTCTTCTTATAGTCCATCCGCACCCTCCATCGAGTGACAATATTGCCCCAAAAGAATTGGGTCAATGTGCTCGCAGCTACTCCCCTTTGTGTTATCATGGTTGAGGTGTCTTTCTTTCGTGTTCCCTTGTAGTCCATGCATATCTTCCGCCTTGTTACTGTTCCTGAAGGCATGAATATATTATTAGAAAAAATTATATCAACATCTAACCATTTAATCACCTTATTCTCGTTGTGCTCCCTCATGGTTGGATGTAGCCTTCGTTGTCGTGGCAATTGCTGCTCTAGCTAATTGTCGTGGCAATCAGTTGCCAAAATTTGCTGTAAGTCAAGGAAATAACCAATTTTCTAAAAAACTTTACGAATCTAAACACCTTTTTCTTTTGGCCTCTCAAACATCTCCATCAGTAGAGATTTCGATGGCTTTAAATCTACCAACATCGGTTCCTCAAGACATACCTGCAATGGACGAGGTGAGTTTTTAAAGAATTCGAAAGGTTCAGCCATTACCTCATCATATTCCATTGGCAAAGTATTATCGTCTCGTTGATCTTGCATGCGGTTATGCAATTGCCGTGGCAACTGTAGGTGAGAGCAATCTACAAATTCCTGCTTCAACATCAACGTTGTAACCTTATGCGCATCAGGTTCCTCAGAATTTGTTGTAGTATTGTTGTTCTCAGCTTCATTGAGTGTTGTCGCGGTATTGCTTTATTCAGGCTCCTCAATCATTGTCGAGGCAATTTTTTGCTCAGGCTCATCAAGTGTTGGGCAGTCTTTCTCATCAACATACTCTCGACTTTGAGGTTTTAGTTGTTCCACACACATCGAAAAGCTTTCCTTGCATTGTTCCTTGTCCTCTTGCCTTGGGACGTCAGTATCCCCAGGAATGGATTGTTGGTGTATGTTATCCATGGCATATATGGATCTCCTTAATTGATCTTCTGAATCCCCCAAGGTTGCATCCCACTGAGCTATCCTCGCATCCATTTTCTTTGATAACTCTCGAATATCTTCAATTGATCCGTCAAGTCTAGCCAAGGAAGCTAGCAACGTTTCCTCAGAGGAATTGGAATGTTCTTGAAAATGACTACATTGCCATGGCACATCTGTTGCCGTGACACTAGGCTGCTGATAAGGACTACATTGTCGAGGCATGTCTGTTGCTGCAGCAAAATTGTTATGGTAAAATTTTTTTTAGCTTTTTGATCATACAATGAAGGATTTTGCCAGTGGTTCCATCTATGGTTCTCCATGTAGTCATATGCACCGAAAATGTGAGGGCAATTTTCAAACACATGATGTTCTCCACAAAAAGTGCACGAGTTTTCCACGGTATATACTTTTCTCGGTTGGTATAGGTAATCATCGAAGGGTGCAAGAAACTCTTGATTGGATTGATTCATATCTTCCAACATCAACTCTCCAATAGATCGGCTTTTATTTCCCAACATGTTGATATCCCTTAACTTGTAGCGCACCTAATTTTTTTTGATAAAACAAACAAAAAGAAAAGTTAGTAAAACTAATAAGAAAAATGCAATAACAAAAACAACTAACACCAATTGTCAATCCCCGGCAAAGGCGCCAAAAAACTTGTTGCGCGTAATAAGTGCTACGCAATTGTGCAAGTATACATGTCACAAGTAATAAAGTGATCTGAGTATCGAGTATCGTCTCCACAGGGATTGGTTTGGGCCACTTTGCTTAAGTTACTGCGTTGGAAAAGAAAAACACAAGTAGGTGATTGTAGGAATTATAACTAATGAGTAAAGTAAGAGCAATAAACTAAAAGAATACATGAAATCAAAAGAGAGGGAATAGGCCAGGTTATCGTGAGTTGTGGTGTGATAGCCGAATGTATCGTCTTGGTAAAAGAGTGCAAGGGAAACTCAGTTGTCGTGGCAACTTGCACAGCTGGGTTGCCTTGGAAACTAATTGACGGTTGCCTGGGTAACTGTTTTGGCGGTTGGGCAGCAACTTCAAGGTTCTGCGAAGCGTTCTTCAATGGTTTCTTCTTATCCCTAAGTCGAAACTCTAGCTATTTATGCATACCTTGATAATACATCCATGCGTGAATCAAGGGTGAACAACAACCAATCTTGCGTTCCTCTTAGCCGTTGAAATCCTTAACTTATCCCTAAGCCAGATTAATCTTCACCATCAATAGATTGAATAATGACCATACTCATTCGCTTCTTAAATCTAACTCTTCCCGATATTAGATAAATAGATGAAGTTACGAGATCCTCTCCCAATTCACTCGCAAACAAGAATAAGAACCAAGAATGAGTAAACCTTGAATTGAAAGTGCAAACTCTTATTACCTAAACAAAATCTAATTGTTTCTCACAACCACAGAACACAATAACCTCAACCAATCAAGTTAATTCATGGTTGGGTTCAAAAGATATACAAAGAATAATCCCCAAACCAAGAATCTAATAGAAGCAAAGAAGAAGAAGAAGAAGAAGAAATCGATCAGCCATCTTTGGAAAATCTCTCAATCGAACTCCCCCTCCAAGCTTTCTCCCTTATCGAAATCTCTCCCTTCTTGCTCTCCTTCACTTGTCGAAATCTCTCCCCTCTTTCTGTCGAAATTTCTTTCCTCTCTCCCTTTGGAGTTGACGGCTTGGTCCTTAATTTATAGGGCTAGGTCAAAGTCTTTTTTGAGGAGGAAGTTAAGTTGGAATTAAATACTTTTAAAGAATATAATTCTTTATTATATTTAAATTCCTTCTAGAACTTCTCCTATCTTCTTGGGATTTAATTTCTCTTTAACCTCTTCATGGAAATCAAACTCCTTTGGGATTTAACTTTGCTCCACGTCATCTTGGGATTATCTAGTCATCAATTTCGACTGCCATATCATCTTATCCCTTATCAAAAATTGCCCTGGCAACTAGCTCGGCATCTCCTTCATGCATTGCCCTGGCAACTAGCTCGGCATCTTCTTCATGCATTACCCTGGCAACTGGTTCCAGCCTTGCTTTGGCAAGTGATTCTGCAGACATACAAAAACACACCAAAGCAGTATCTTTTTCCACAAAAATCACCAAGTTATGTAATCAAGCTTAACGATGGAAAGAAACATGAATTATTGCATGAATGAATAATTATGCAACTAATGTGAGCCTAAGTCTAACAATAATATAAGTAAAAAGGGTAATAAAAATAGTACTTTTGAACACTTATCAATCCTCAATCTTGAGGTGAGGTATCGGAAGCCGTGGAGGCTTGGTTTCGTATTAGTGATCAAAGTTTTGCGTGTCAGTGAGTATGAACTTGGTTTATAGCTTTTCAAAGGTTTGAAAGTTGTGTTTGAGAGTTTATATTGAGCTTGAAATGTTGGTCTAAGCTAAAATGTAAGTAAAGGATAAATTCTCTCTCGTTCTCGGTTTGGAAAATGGTTTTGATGCACTTGTTTTAATGATTTGATTACTCGCTGTTATATGCATGATTTGAGCATGGTTTAATGCTGGAAAATAGTTATATAATGATGATGATACATTTGGAAGTAATACATGTTTTGATAATGTTTTTGAACATTGGGTGAATGCATTGGATAAATGGTTATAATTGATGCATATGAAAACAGTGAGTTAATGTTAATGGAGTGAATTATATTGGAAAGTAATATGGTTTAAAAGTGTTATCAGATATAGTTGGCCGGCTATAGGATTGATAGTGCACTATAAAAAGTCGTCTTGGATGTTAAGGGTTTTATATGTACCGAATACTCCATCCAAGTACCCTAACGATTGAGGGGTTATATGGTACCGAAGACTCTCGTTAGTGGATAGTACATCTAACCGATTAGTGGTGTTGAGGGGTTTATGGGTACCGAAAACTCTACCACGGGTATCACAATGATAGAGGGGTTTATGTGTACCGAAAACTCTCGTTGGTGGACCTTTAGATAGTTTACGGTTGAGATGTGGGAAGTGTTGAGAGAGCACTTGTTGAATCCGTGTATCCAATGTTATATTTTGTAAAGTGGAACTTGGTTGATGATCACTTGTAATATAATTGATGATGTATCATGGGATGAATTTTGTTGTATAATGTTGGTTTACACATGTTTTACTCTTTAAGCCTTGCATTTGGTGGTTATGCATGGGAAAACTTAAATTGAGTGTAGCAAATGGGACTTTGATGTTAATTCATGATACATGTTGCACATGGTTTAATATGTATATTTTGGAAATGTTAAGTGCATGATTTTTACAAAGCATGATATTGTAAAGATGATTTGAAAGGTGTTTTAAAAGTGGTTTTCAAAGTGGGTTGTTAAATGGTTTTAAATGCATTGATGGTGGTTTGTTTAAGAGCACTCCTCACTAAGCCTAGGGTGCTTATACTCTTTTTTTCCATCAATGCATAGAATTAAAGGTTGGGGGCAGCAAGCGAGTGAAGGAAATTCCAAAGACTTGCGCTTACGAAAGTATGGTTTCGATTTATACTTGTAGTAATAAAGGCAATGTGGTCAATAGTCGTTTGGGATGGTTGGTTGTTAAAATCCTTATTTGTTCAAGTTTCAAATGTTATTTTAGATATTGTATGAGGCTTAAAGTGCTTGATGCGTGCTTGGATTTATGTTTTGAATGTTGATTAGGAAGCATGCCTATAGATATTGTGGACCTTTGATCTATGCTTGTTTGATATGTTGTAAATGCTAGTATGTTTGCATTTAGTATGCATATGATGATGTATGATGTTTAGGTATGTGTTGGAGGTGTTTAGAATGAGCCAAAGTATTATTATGTTGGACCTAGAGGCCATTACAGGCCTTCGTATACCGGTACAAGTCTTTTGGTTTCGGTATGCAAGGTCTAGAGAGGCTCAAAATCGTGAAAATATACAAAGGGTATTGGTACGCTTTGCCACTGTATTGATACACCTTGATGAAATTTTGTACTGGTTTCGGTACACGGGCTCTTGTACCGGTACGCCTTCTAGCTACATGAATTTGGGTTTCAAAATATTTTCTTAAGGGATCGGTATGGGGTATCACCGTATCGGTATGGGTTTGCTCGGCACATCGTATTGATATGGATCAATGTATATCGGTACGAGTAGCTGTTAAGTTCGTTAAGCAGTATCAGTACGGGCCATCTCATATCTGTACGCAGTGTATATTTTATGCTTTTGTATGCTAAGGGTTGAATTTGTGCAAATTGGTCCTTGAATATTATGTATGCAATTAAATGATGTTCAGATGATTGTTTCAAGCTGGAATTTAACATGTGAGCGCAAAATTGGATTAATGAAGGATTGGTAATGGAGGTTTTAATTAAGTCCCTATAATTTTGTAAGAATTACATTTTGGTCTTCAAAGTGCATGTTTGAGCAATTAAACCCTGTTTTGAAATCTAATCGCAATGTAACGTTTACGCTGATGCATGTTCACCTTAGGAACTAAATCGATGCATTTAGATAAGATAAAAAATAGACCCGATTTAGATTAATAGCTCGGGTTTGCTTTGGCAAACCTAATGTGACCCTTCTAGCTCGGTTTCGGCTAGACTGGTTAAGAGAGTTACAAAACGCCTGAAATGTATGCAATAAAAAGTAAATTTATATAGCTTAGTAAAGTAGTTAGCTATAATATGTATGCATCAATGTAATTATTTGATTATAAATACATAACCATAATACTTGATGACATATTAACTTTCTTAATATGATCTTGATCAATAAAGCATAACTATAAATAAGTGTTAGGATATTTGTTTTGATATAATAATTGAAAAATAGTTTTAGACTAAATTTAAAATATTGCAAAAATGATTTTATGTCCAAACAACTTGAAAATAAGTTTGTAAAGTTTTTGAGAGATTTTGGAAAGGTTTTGAACGTTTTAAAGAAGCCAAAATGTTGTTTTCAACACAGACATGCCGATACGGTATACCCCGTATCGATACGGTCCAAGGGTTTCAGCTACAGTATTTTTCCAGTAACCAAAAACTGTACCGATATGCCCCTAGGCATACCGATACGGAAAGGATCATTTCGATACTCCACCTGGCGTACCGATCCTGGTTTTAACCTCCCAACGGCTATTTCCCAACGACTATTTAAATTGCAGGGCGTACCGAAATAGACCAGCCCATACCGATACGATTTGCAAAACAAACAGTGGCATATCGATACGGTTAGCAAACAAACCAAGGTGTTTCGATACGGTCAGCAAGACTGGCCGTAACGGCTAGTTCTCGTACCGATACGGCTACACTCGTATCGATACGGTTAGGCAACTAAGAGCTTAACGGCTAGTTTTCAAGAAGGTCGTATCAATACGGGTAACCCGTGTATCGATATGGACAGCTGCAGAACTGTATTAATTGCGGGAAATAGAGGCTCCAATGGCTCCAATTCAATCCCAACGGTCTCCAACGGCTATGAACTCAATTGGGAGTATATAAGGGACCTCCAAGCATCTATAGAAGACTAATGCTTCAATTGTCAACAACATTATGATGTCAAATTTGTCTTAGAGCTTAAATTCCCATCCTTTGTATAGACCACTTATTGAGCTTAAATGTCAATGTATGCTCAAGTGTATTAGGATTTGGGTGAGTGATTTAAAGTGCAAACACATACCTTTAAGAGAGATTTCAGTTTGCTTAGAATCTCTTTTGGTTAGGAGAGTTCCCAAAGCTCAGGTTGTGAGATTTGGATGCTAGACTTGGTAATTGAGTCTAGGTTGTAAAATGTTACCTCCTAAGCCTTGTAAAAGGGGAAGAATTCTTAGTGAATTGGTTGAAATCCTTAGTGGGAAGCTAAGGTAGTGGATGTAGAGCTTGTTAGAAGCTTGAACCACTATAAATCCTTGTGTTCACTGTCTCATCTTTTAGCTTCCACACTTACACCCAAAAATCGATCTTCTCCACACTTGGCAAGCATTTTGGTTGAAAGAATTCGGGCCCAACAATTGGTATCAGAGTGAGGCTCAATCGAGAGGGATTAACATCCTATTGAGGTGATCCGGGAAGCTCTATACAACAAATAATCAACCTGTGACCATGGCACAATCCATCGACAAGCCACATTTCTTTGACGGGACCAACTATGCCTATTGGATGACTAGAATGATGTTCTTCATCAAGGCCAAAGATTACAAGCTTTGGGACATTATTGAAGATGGTATATACGTACCACAAAGATGCAAGGCAAAATGGAATGCGGATGATCGCAAGAAGATGGAGCTAAATTGCAAGGCTTTGCACATTCTCTTTTGTGCATTTAGCCCCAATTCTATGAGAAGATGTCTTCTTGTGAAGATGCCAATGAAGTTTTGGACAAGCTTGAAGTCATATACGAGGGAACAAACGAAGTAAAAGAGACCAAAATCGGCATTCTCAGCCTTGAGTATGAGAACTTCAAGATGGAACCGGAAGAGGACATCACGAAACTGTTCGATAGATTCTCCACCATCACCAATGGACTCAAAGGGTATGGAGAAATCATTTCGGAAGAAAAGCTTGTCCAAAAGCTTATCTACTCTCTTCCCGAGTCATGGGACTCAAAGAAGACCGCCATCATCGAAGCAAAAAATCTCAAAGTTCTAAAGCTAGATGAGCTCATGGGGTCACTTCTCACTCATAAAATCATGAAGAAAGGAAAAGAATAAGGAATAGATAAAGAAGATGGGGAAGAATAAAATTATGGAGCTAGGCATTAATGTGAATGACATTGCTCTACAATTCTCCACAATTCATCAAGAAGAATCAAGTGAGGAGGATAGTAGAGATGATGAGATAACCTATCTCTTCAAGGAATTGACCCGATTCATGAAGAGCAACAAAGAAGAATCCAAGCATGAATCGAAGAAGAAGATGGTGGATTCCCCCAAGTGCTCAAATTGCAAGAAGATGAGGCACACCAAATCCGATTGCCATCGCTTCAACCTAAAGGGATCATCATCAAAGAAAGTGTATGTGGCTATATGGAGTGATGAAAACTCCACCAATGAAGATGAAGTAGCCTACCCATGCTTAATGGCCCTCAATGAGGGAGAGGTGGCTTCTAACCCATCTATTTCTAATTCTTATATTTTTTATGAGTTACAAGAGGCCTATGACAAATTGGTTTGTGAATTTAAAGCCTCATTTTCTAAAAACAATAAGTTAATTTCTAAATTGAAAAATGAAAATGATTTGCTTGTGAAAACCAATTTGAAAAATTAAAGGATTTTGAACTTAAAGTTTTAAATTTACAAAATTTGCTTCAAAAGAAAGAAAAAGATCATCAAATTGAAGTAGATGGTCTTAAGAAAGAAAAAGATTTGATTTTCAAAGAACTTCAAAAGAAAAATAATTTGGGAAAATCAAAATTTTATATGAGACAATCTAGTGCCCTTAGATTTGTAAATGGAAAATGTTTTAGAAGTATTTGGGTCTCAAAAGGACTAAGTACTTCAACTAAAAATGATGAAATTGAAAAATGGATTCCTAAGGGGACTAAACTATGTGCTACTAATGTCTATGGATCCAAAACAATTTGGATACCAAAATCTTTGTGATTGTCTTATTATAGATGTGATGGAGCTTTGATCAACAAGTGATGAAATTAAGGGGGAGCTCTATACACACAAGGATGAACACTTAAAGAAGAAAGGCTTCACATCCTCCCTTTGATTCAAGTGTGGTAAAATTAGTTGATTTTTTTTTATTTTGGTTTGATTTATTTATTTTTAATTCAACTAGTTAATCATATATGTTGGACTAACCTTTTGAATGATGCTTGAGTAAGGGGGGCCAATTTTTAAAACAAAACTTATTTTTGTCAAAAAAATTTTAAACTCTCCATTGTTATGGACTTTAAAGTTTTCAAACTTTGGTTTGAACCATTTTTGATATAACAAAAATGGGGAGAATATTTTGAAATTTTGAATTCTCAAATGAATAAGGGGGAGCTTATAAGATTTTCATCATTAAGTCTCTTATTCAAATCTTGTTTTTACTGAAGGGGGAATCTCAAAAATAATTTTTCAAGTTAGTTTTATTATATCAAAAGGGGGAGATTATTAGGATATTTGTTTTGATATAATAATTGAAAAATAGTTTTGGACTAAATTTAAAATATTGCAAAAATGATTTTATGTCCAAACAACTTGAAAATAAGTTTGTAAAGTTTTTGAGAGGTTTTTGAAAGGTTTTGAACGTTTTAAAGAAGCCAAAATGTTGTTTTCAACACAAGCGTACCGATACGGTATACCCCGTATCGATACGGTCCAAGGGTTTCAGCTACAGTATTTTTCCAGTAACCAAAAACCGTACCGATACGCCCCTAGGCGTACCGATACAGAAAGGATCGTTTCGATATGCCACCTGGCATACCGATCCTAGTTTTAACCTCCCCATCGGCTATTTTCCAATGACTATTTAAATTGCAGTGCGTACCAAAATAGACCAGCCCGTACCGATACGGTTTTCAAAACAAACAGTGGCGTACCAATACGGTTAGCAAATAAACCAAGGTGTTTTGATACGTCAACAAGACTGGGCGTAACGGCTAGTTCCCGTACCGATACGGCTACACGCGTATCGATACGGTTAGTCAATTAAGAGCTTAATGGCTAGTTTCCAAGAAGGGCGTATCGATACGGGTAACCCGTGTATCGATATGGACAGCTGCAGAACTGTATTAATTGCGGGAAATAGAGGCTCCAACGGCTCCAATTCAATCCCAATGGTCTCCAACGGCTATGAACTCAATTGGGAGTATATAAGGGACCTCTAAGCATCTATGGAAGACTAATGCTTCAATTGTCAACAACATTATGATATCAAATTTGTCTTAGAGCTTAAATTCCCATCCTTTGTATAGACTACTCTTGTTGAGCTTAAATGTCAATGTATGCTCAAGTGTATTAGGATTTGGGTGAGTGATTTAAAGTGCAAACACATACCTTTAAGAGGGATTTCAGTTTGCTTAGAATCTCTTTTGGTTAGGAGAGTTCCCAAAGCTCGGGTTGTGAGCTTTGGATGCTAGACTTGGTAATTGAGTCTAGGTTGTAAAAGGTTGCCTCCTAAGCCTTGTAAAAGGGGAAGTATTCTTAGTGAATTGGTTGAAATCCTTAGTGGGAAGCTAAGGTAGTGGATGTAGAGCTTGTTAGAAGCTTGAACCACTATAAATCCTTGTGTTCATTGTCTCATCTTTTAGCTTCTACACTTACACCCAAAAATCGATCTTCTCCACACTTGGCAAGCATTTCGGTTGAAGGAATCTGAGCCCAACAATAAGGTTCAAAATATTTTAACACGGTTATTCCTTTTAAACCCTTGAATCCGTAACAAGTGAATACTTTGAATTCCAACCAAACTATCATCAACTTAATTGAGAAAAGGCCATCCTCCTATTTGCCAAAGATCATAATATCCAATATCCTAGCCACCAAAAGATCGTAATTCATACCCGTAAATGAGCTTAATGAATTCTATGACATGTCAATTTGTATCCAAATTGCACTTAATAATCCAAGAGTATTATCATCAAATTACTTATAATGTCAATCTTTTAACTTAGTTTATCTAAGGTGAGCTTAAAGCTCCATAGTTTAACATTTTCGTAGATTCTTTCATAAAACATAACCTACTTCCAAAGAGCATAATTCATAAGAATCATAAATATATACATGGAGCACAGATTAAACACATAAACTTACCAAGAATGAAATTTTAGGCACTTATTTTAGCCAAAAAATACTTTAGACACATATTTCAGACAAAAATATTTTAGGCACCTATTGCAAAAAGAGACATAGTTTAGGCACTTATTTTGTAGTTAAGCCTATATTTTAATTTATTTTGTTTAGTTTGTTTTTTGAAAATAAAAATCACAAATCAAAAATCAAAAACAAAAGCCATGTGTCATGCTGTAATTGTGTGATGTTTTTTATTTGACATATTAACTTTAAAACATACCAAAATAAAACGTTAGCCACCTGTTTCAGACAAAAAATACTTTAGGCACCTATTGTAAAAAATAAGCAAAGTTTGGGCACCTATTTTGTAGTTAAGCCTAAAATATATCATGAAATTTTCAAAAATCACAAAAAAGTCTCAAATTCCTAAAATTCTAAATCCAAAATCTCAAAATTAATGCCACTTTCGCCGTCGATATTCTGGCCGGATCCCAACATCGTTGTCGCCGGAGGCTCACGCCCATTTTTTTCGCCCACCCATCGTCGGTAACCGACATGAGGCATGTCAATCGGGCATCGAACGAAAAATGAAAAAGACTCCAACCATTCGACATTTGATTGGCACGCTTCCCCTGGTTATCGGTGATGAGTGATTGAGGGAAATGGTCAGGGACCTCCAGCGACAACAGTGGTGGAGTCCGACGAGGATATGGACAACGATAATGTTGTTAAATTTAAAATTTTGGTGTTTTAGGGATTGAAGATTTTTAGAAGTTTTAGATTTTTTTTAAAAAATATTTTCTTTTTCTCAACTTAAAAAAAAACTAAAATAAAAGACACGATTGGCTGATGATTTTTTTAACGGTATTACCTTAAAGCAGTATTAGAATAAAATTTTAGACACATATTTTAAATAAAAAGAAATATTAGACACTTATTTTAGTCAAAAAATATTTTAAATACCTATTACAAAAATATATATAGTTCGGTCACCTATTTTATTATTAAGCCTTATGTTTAGGGCAAACAAAAAAAAGCAAAAATAGAACCCAACAAGTGTCCTAGTAGAAAAACGAATGATATTTATCTTAGGAGACACAAATTTAAATTGCTCTATCTACATGGTGTATGCGTATTGTCAAATAAATTAAAAATATCTATAATAAGATACTACCTTATAACTACCTTTAAATAATAATAATAATAATAATAATAATAATAATAATAATAATCGGAAGAAGTAGACCCTAACAACTCTCTCTTCTGAATCGATATGGATTCGTCTGAATTCGATTTCCAATTGCACCGAGTTCATCTCTTTTTTGAATTTTATTGGAATTATTGTTCTAAATATGTTAAGATATTTTGGGTGTATATTGCTAGTATTCGGTTTGGTTCAACATCAATATTGTGTGCACTTGTCGCCTCATTTTTGTCATTTTGAGTTTAGTTTCTTATAATTGTGTTGTCCTTTCAGGCTATAATCACCGTAGAAGCTTCGTAGATCAGGATTTTTTTTTTACTTACACTCAATACACTGATAGGCTGCTGCTTGAGGAATGATATCTTGCACGACCTATTGACACTTGTGCAATGTCGGGGTTACTTAATGTATTGCTACTATAACTGAACAAATTATTTTATATTGCAGTTTTTTAGAACATTTTTCTTGTTTTTGGATTTTGTAATTTTCCTTATCTAAATAATGTGTGGCTTCTGCAGTTGAACTTAATTTTTTGGCAGAAGATAACTAGTTATTTGTTTCTTTGGCTTGTAGACGCACCATAATGGATCTGTTGCTTCTATATGTTTTTATATATGTTTGTGATAACGTGTTCCGGAATACTGATTTTTTGTAACTTAGGGTACAAATATGTTGATTATAGATCATTGGTGTTTCATAAATTGGTTTGAAATTTTGGATCCTGTGTTTTATGTTCTTTTCCTGGTTGGTTGTTGTTTGTGTTTTTGTATTACACGTCTGTCTTCTAACTAGAGACTAATGTGCATCTTGTTTCAGTCTTCTATCAACGGGTCAGCATCTAATCTTCCAGACAGTAGCGGGCGTTCTTTTACAACATCTTTCTCTGGTCAGTCTGGTGCCGCCTCCCCTGTTTTCCATCACACCTGTGGGTAAATTTTACTGGATTTTCATTCACCTAAGTTCTTCTGAATTCATGTGATTGTATTGTTTGTTTATGCAGGTTCTATCCAGGGTCTGCATAATATTCACGGTAGCTTTAATGTTCCCAACCTGCCTGGTACGCTCACATCAAGAAAATCTTCGTTAAGTAATGTTTCAACTAGTGGGGTTCAACAACCTACTGGGAACCTTTCTGGTGGAAGATTTGCATCAAATAATATCCCAGCTGCACTTTCTCAGGTGGTTCTAATATTCCCACCATATTATAGTTTGACTTTTTTCATTGCAGCAAAAGAAATGCTACACATTTTCTCTCCCCTTCATGCAGGTCATTAGGACAAACACCAATAAGACTGAAAGATAATAGGAAGGACATAAACTCTTACATTCTTGTAACATGTACTTCGTTTTAATATGCATACCATTTTGCAGTTATCCCACGGCAACTCCCATGGTCATTCAGGAGTAACCAATAGAGGAGTTTTTAGTGTTGTAGGAAACCCTGGATTCACTAGTAACACAAATGGAGTTGGCGGCTCTATCCCTGGCATTCTCACCACCTCTGCAGCTATTGGTAACCGCAATGCTGTTCCTGGATTGGGAGTATCCCCAATTTTAGGAAGTGCAGGTCCTAGGATAACGAGTTCTATGGGAAACATCGGGAGGAGCATTAGCTTTGGTGGAGGATTGTATGTACTTGGTCTTGCATCTCGTCTGAATTTAAGTGCTAATAGTGGATCAGGAAGTTTAACAGTGCAGGGACAAAATCGGTTGAGGAGTGGTGTGCTTCCTCAAGGTATGATACCGTGAACAATTGCCCCTATATTTTGCTGTTGGCTTAAACAGAAGATCGCTGTTTACTTTTGTTGGTGGCTATAATTTCTGATGGGCACAAATCAGTACAATGCCCCACAATTTTGGTTAATTTACCGTCCCTTATTCCCATTTTCCTTTTATGAGCATTCTGGCTTGGCTTTTTTTTTTTTTCTTGATTTGCTCTTCATAGTTGCTTAGTATTAACAAGTAAACTGATTCTTATTCTGAGTGGATGCTGAACATATGTCTCAACTTTATATAATTTGGTTATTACTTTTTATATCATGGAATCTGTACCTTGTGGATTTACTAGTTTTAGCAGTACATATTCATTTGAGTGATACTTTTTGCATTCAGGATCTCCTCAGATAATTTCTATGTTGGGCAATTCTTATCCGACTGCTGGGGGTCCACTTTCCCACAGCCATGTTCAAGCTGTGAACAATCTTAACTCCTTGGGGTTGTTGAATGATTTGAACTCAAATGACAATTCCCCTTTTGACGTAAATAATGATTTTCCTCAGTTGACAAGTCGTCCTAATTCTGCTGGAGGACCTCAAGGACAATTGGGTAACTAAAGAAGGAGGCTTTCTGGTACTTTCATTTGTCTTTTTTCTCTCTCAGTCTCTCCTCCTGAAGTCCTAACATTTTAAACTAAATTATTTCAGGTTCATTACGAAAACAAGGTCTTAGTCCCATTGTTCAACAAAACCAAGAGTTCAGCATCCAAAATGAAGATTTCCCTGCTTTACCTGGTTTTAAAGGTGCACAGATATTCTTTAACGGTGTTTTGATTTAATGAAATTTATTTTCTGGTAGACAGAAACAATCTTGCTTTTTGTGCACTGGAATCCAGCTTGGAATTGTATCTTAATTTTGTGGCCATTGTAGTATATTATCTGTTTACTGAATTTTTATGGCAGTCTTATTATTGCAATTATTAACTTATGGGTTTAAATTTGATACAAGCATGCCTATTTCTACTATAAATCAAAATTAAACATAAACCCTGAAAAACTAAACCCCAAACCCTAAACATTAAACCCTAAATTCTAAACACTAACCTTAAATTCTAAATCTTCCAACCTAAACCCCTAAACTCTAAACCCTAAACTAAACCTCTAACCCCTAAAATTGAAAGGTATGTGTACACATACTGTGTATTGAAGTTTTTCTCTTAACTTACTTGGCATTTATGATGCTATTATGGTTTTTAAATCATTATGTTTTTGGTTGTTATTATATAATATATATTTTTACAGGTGGCAATGCTGATTATGCAATGGATTTGCACCAGAAAGAGCACCCTCGTGACCATACCATGTCTATGATGCAATCTCAGCACTTCTCTTGTGAGTTTATTTACAAAAATTTAAAATTTATTGTTTATTTGATTTCTCATATATATATATATTAATAATTGCCTGCTGTTCGTATTATGGTTTATGTATTTCCTTTTCTTCATTTTCTAAAAAATAAGCATTTTGTGAGGGATTTTCTCTAATATTTGCGTCCAATTTTCACAGATGGGGAGATCGGCAGGATTTAACTTGGGTGGATCATATTCAGCTCAACGCCCACAGCAGCAGCAACAGCGTGCACCATCAGCCAGTGGTAATGGATCATCCTTTTCACCTGTAAACAACCAAGATCTTCTCCATTTACATGGCTCAGATATTTTCCCGTTATCACATTCGAGCTACCACTCACAGGTGTGACAGTCTGGGTCGTTGATGATTTCTTGCAATGTAATTAGGTAGTTATTAGGTGCTAGGAGGAAATAGATTTTTTGGCATATTTCTCTAATGGTACATGGGATCACAGATCCATAGCCGATTTGAAACATCATATTGAATAAGTGTTTTAGTAGCTGGGTTGAATTGAGATTCATTGTTGGTCAAACTGAAAGAATGTGAAATTGGCCTCTTTTTCTCTTACAACAGCCTGCGAAAATATCCATTGAGAGTTGAAGAATTTAGTTTGACCTCGTTTTGTTGGACAGTATTCATGTGTGCATTTAATTTATGCATCATCGTCATAATTTTTTTTTCTTATTTGGTATATTTTAAGTGGAATTACTCCTAACATCCTCTTTCATTTTTAGTTTAGGCCAATGGACCACCAGGAGTTGGGCTAAGACCTTTAAATTCCTCAAATACAGTTTCTGGCATGGGTTATGACCAGCTCATCCAGCAATATCAACAACATCAGAACCTTCTCACTTTCACCTTCAACAGATATCAGCTGGCGATCAATCATTTAGGGAACCAGGCATGAAGTCAATGCAGGCTGCACAGTTTAATCCAAACCCATTTGGTTTACTCGGTTTGCTAAGTGTAATAAAGATGACCGATCCTGATTTAACTTCCCTTGCTCTTGGAATAGATCTGACAACACTTGGTCTAAATTTAAATTCATCTGAAAATCTTCACAAGACTTTTTGTTCCCCTTGGTCTGATGAACCAGTTAAAGGTGACCCAGAGTTCACTGTGCCACAATGTTATTACGCCAAGCAACCATCCCCATTACATGTGAGCTGTTTTTTGCTTTTGTTACTAACATAATATGTGAAATTTCTGCCTTAGTTCTGATTTATTTTTGGTGCATGCAGCAAGGCTATTTTTCAAAATTCACTGTGGACACATTGTTGTATATATTTTACAGGTTTGTTTTTCTGTAGTGACCTTTCTTCCCCCATCTATTTTAAGATCTTATTCTTAGCCGTCTGTATTTCTCTGTTTGTAATGCAGCATGGCAAAAGAAGAAACTCAACTATATGCAGCTAATGAACTGTATGCTCTCTACTAAATGAATTCTGTTGAAACCTTTATACCCTCTTTTCTCCCATCCTTCATTTTACATCTCTTATTGGCAGTTATAATAGAGGCTGGTTTTACCACAAGGAGCACCGAGCATGGTTCATAAGAGTCCCCAATGTGGAGCCACTAGTTAAGACAAACACATACGAGAGAGGTTCTTATCACTGTTTTGATCCAAAGTCATTCCAAACAATCACAAGGTTAGAACTATTATATTTCCTACTTCATTTATCTGTGTTTTTTTACTGTCATTATTGAATCTAGTTGTAGTTGCTGAATGCTGCCTGTGTATTTTGACTGCAGGACAATTTTGTTGTTCATTACGGGATGTTGGAAAAGGGACCAGCTTTACCTCAGCATTAACATGTTTTTTTTTTTTCTTTCTGGTGTAGATTGTAAAGCTTAAAGTATTTAAGTCATTCATTAGAAACATCACTTTGCAATGAGTAGCCAAATATTTGTAGCCTTTTTTCCCCCATCTAATCTAAAGGCGTTTTCATTCAAGCCTGAGATTTGGTATGTTGTCGTAATCTGCTTCCTAGTTGATGGAAGAAAAATGATTGTAGTGAGATGGCTAGAAGATGGCTATTCAATATGAATATAAAAAAAATTATAAAATATATTACTTAACAGATGCCGGATAATAGGTCGCATTATTTAATCCATACGCTGCTTGGTGCTTACCAGACGTTCTTCGTCGGAAAAAAAAAATGCAAACCATCACTAGCTTTATTTTATCATCAAAGTTTGTCATTAATTCTTTCGCATATGAGCGCATGATTGCACGCCTTGAGAAATTGGTTAATTTCTCCATATTCGAACCACCTCCACTGTTTGAACCCGAGGAGTTTCTTTTGTGTTCATTCTTCACAATTACAACATCAAATATAATAATAGCACTTGCAACAGCAAATCACAACAATCACCAAGAATACAAATGAAACGACACTTGCTGCGATTGTCTCAGCCTTTTTGCCTTTTGGATACTCTATATTCTTATTCCCATCGACCCTGTTTCAAAAGTTGGAAAACATTAAACTGAAAAGTAATGCTTGAAGATGAGCTTGCCAAGTTGCCCTGCCATGCTTAATTGAATTCGAGTTGCTTGTTATCAGTTATTGTTCGTGGAACATAGCCAGAAAAATCATCATCTCGGAGATCACTGTGAAACATAGGGAAAGAAAGAAAAACGATTTTGTTTGAAATTTTAGAATACGGACACTTTTACATTTGTCGGATTTGAACATGTTATTGACAGTGTATTTAGGTTAGACAGCTTTCCAAGAAAATCTGGAATTTCCCATCAAGTCTGTTATTATGCATATCTCTGATTCAAGGGAAAACTGCAAATATTTATAAGCTTAAAAACAAACAAGCAGTGGATGGAAATACTTTTAATCTAATGGTGTTGTGTTTAATGGTTAAATAACTCACATTACTTCAAGGACATCCATTTGGCTGAAATCTGGGAGATAACCTTGCAGACCGTATCCAGAAAGATATATGCAACAAATGGAGACTTTTTTTCTTAGCAAATTATTTGATGACATCAAAGTTGATTTAAAGATGTCAATGGTGTAAGATAAGTTTGTTGCAAGTTTAGCATTTCGTGCCTTTACCCGAGGAACTTTCTTGCTAGGCAAGAAAGTTTAAAAGAGTAAAATCAAACTGTGTCAAGATTTGTGCATGCATTGCAGTTACTCTTGGAGGTTGATCATCCGTGCTGCATTTCAGCCATTGCCAGATGGTGTCATTAGGTAAACACAGTTCCCCACTCCATCCCTTCAGCTGTTCGAAGGTGTCGACAAACTCTCCCAATCCGTCCACTTCTTAATTAATTAACATTATCTTCACGTTAAACCCAAAAAATACATACCAGATAGACTTGGGAGTAAAAAACTTAGGGTGAAATGAGCCTTTCAGTCATTTTGTGATGTAGTTGCAGTGACAAGAGGTTCACTAACTGTGTAAACTTCTATGGCACTTATTATCGGTGGCAGTGTGGACTGTCTTGGTACTAGCTGAACATTCAAAGTGCCGATAGACAGGGAATTTGCCCCAATGTTGATACAGTTCTAGTATTCTGGGTTGGTAGTGCTCACGTAACTCTTGTTCACAATTACACTGAAGGATCTAGTCTCACTGGTTTGCAGGAATGGCTCAGTGAAGTACATTTCCACATGGTCCAGGTGGCTTACTTTGCCAAAACCAAAACTCAATTCAACAGTATCTGTTAAACTTTGAGCCTCAACCGCTGTGATTATTGTGGAATCAGGAGGTCATTAACAGATGTAACATCGATGGAAGTGAAATACGCAGTTACCGGCGCTAGGCCAGGTGGAACCCGAGGCTCCCATATTCGGTTATATGGATCATCAGGGTACCTGATATATTTAGAATACATTATGCAAGTCATTGTTTCAAGGGACTATAGTTGTAGTATGAAATTTGGTTATTTTCTTACCCAAGAATCCTATTGTTGGCCCCATAATCATATCGATAGCTATTGAACCATGCAATATCCCTTCTCATCTGGGGATACATATATCATCAGGCAATGGAATAGATTCCAATCTGGAAATGAAGGGGAATTGTTGATCCTGAGTTCGAGCCAGACAAATACTAATGCTGTCCCCCTTGGTTGCATAAATCATTTCATAATAAGTGAAATTATTCATGTTAGTAGACCATTTGTTCCCATCGAACTCGAGGTCAAAAGTTGGTGGTTTGGAAAGGCCGTCATAGTTGTCATACCAGAACATTAGTCTCACAAGATATCGGGTTGATGATGGTGTAGGCAAAATGTAACAGTTCTTGTTTTGTTTGGAGAAGACGCGTAATGTGTTCAGTTGCTCAACTTTGGAAGAACTGCTCGGAGCAACCTGTTTATTGTCACCTGTCTTAATGTAATCATCATCGGAATTCCAAGTATCACCATTGGCATCTTTGTAGCTTGTGTCTTATCCACAGTCTATCCTCACCCAGTGCCATGTGTCTTATACAGCCATTCAAAGTATGCATTAGATTAGAATAATGAAATATTATTAGTGACATGAAGTAAAAGATGAGGAAGAGAGTAGTGATTATTGATAAGTTAACAGTAAGCATTTATACCTTGAGAAAAGGCTTTTTGGGCAAAGGAAATTGCAAATAACACCACCTTTATCATTGTTAACTCGTACTTTGGTTGAAAATTAAGATGAAAATGAACCATTTAAATGCAAATCCGATTGTACAATAGTGGTAGGGGATGCAATATTTTAATATTTTTGACGGTACGTTTGATGTCTGCAAGACAACAAGGGGGCTTGTCTTTTGTTTGTCATCATGGCCGAAAATCCACTCTTCGTAAATATCGATTCCCATCTATACATATTTTAATGAAACCGTAACTCTTTCAATGTTAAAACGGACTACTCCATCTAAATTTATTAGGCTCGATTAAGCTCTTTACCCAGTAAAAACTGAGCTTCATTTTTATGCTCGACTTAAAACTCAAAAATAAAAACTTGATTAAATTTTGCTTGTTCAATGGTTCCAAACGTTCAAGCTTGACTTGATGATAACAACTTAGCCGAATTCGATTTTTTTAATGGTTAAACCCAATTTTGCATTATCTTCACACGCTTGCAGTCTCGTCCCTTCGTACTTCCTAAGAGTCCAAGATTGAAATAATTAATATTAGTGTAAATGCCCAAAGAAAAGCATAGGAAAGTTCCTTGAATCCTGTATCAGCTGAGAGAAAGTGATATATGGAATCCAAAAATGTTTTTATCTTAATATGTATGATTTTGTTGATGCCTGTCTCTATTGGGGTTGGATTTTTGTAGTTAGAAAACATGTAAAAATAAGTTAGTAGAAGTGCATGTTATTATACAAACAAATCCATGAATGGGATGAATAAATTTATATCCAGATCCTAGGTTAAGAGGTGCATGCTATTATACAAACAAATCCATGAATTGGGATGAATAAATTTATATCCAGATCATAACTTCTACATTTCAATTCATTTCTTTGTAACGTACAGTACCTATGACATCTTAAGGTCGTTACATATTTGGCAATTGCCAGGGTTGTGAGATACCCTGAAATGCTATCTATAGTCCATACAAATTAAGCACCATTTAAGCATTTACTTTTCAGAACCATTCTCGACGAGGGGCCTTTCATCAGCAACAATGTCCTCCACTGGGTTCTGCTCTCCCCATACAGCTGCATCTAGATATCCGAGCTCAAAGAGCCTATCAAAAATTTCATCTTCTCCTGGCTCCCTCGCCCATTTGAAAAGCTGAGAGTGGTTGGCAACAAGGATTTAGAGGTTTGTACAGGAAAACAATTAACATTTGCAGAGCTATGGGATTACCTCTCTTCTGGTAGCCCTATTCTCAGGATTGCAGTCTGGACTAATATCAATTCCTTTCAATCCGAACCAACTGGCTGGAAAAGCACTAACTCGGACCTGCAAAGACAACATCAGCAACCATATCACCATCAGGAGTACGTTTGTATAATCATTTTTGCCATCATTGCTTGATTTTAGGTCCAGTGATAAGAAAAATCAGATAAACAAGAGAAATAACACTATAGATAAATTTAGGCAAATCTGTGTCCCTCTAAAACTTAACCACTGATAAAAAAAAATGTTGTATTATCAAACAACTATTTTCAAGTCTTAATAATAACCACAGAGAATGTGATATGCGGATCTTAAAACAGGTTTCACTGAATCCTAGTTTTGTATTCTACAGCTACAAAATATTTCAGTAACTCTTGAAAACACAAATATCAAAATGCCACTTACCACCCTAGCAATTCAATTCAAAACCATTTATGATATCCTTGTTTCAGACCAATATCTGATTGTAAACTTTATTAAACATAGAATGTCTTAGGACAAGTAGTTTCACACACTATTTGGAAGCAAGTTCAGCTCTAAATGATCTCAAGAAAATACCGTTTTAGATGCAGATGTTGGGGGCAGAAATAATGTCAAACCCCCATCAAGGCATAGACGATTCTGAAAAATTATTGCTGGGCGAGGGCAAGATACCTGCAAAGACATGTTGTATCGGGTTCAGGTAACTTCATAGCAAGTGTTTGAATACAGAAATGTGCCTTAACCAATTACCCAGGGATGAAGGAAGATGTAATTACTGCATTGATTAGATCTTCTTTAGAATCAAATTGATCCACCAGTAAACCCCTAGGCCTCCAAAGTATCTGAGTTATAGCAACTGACATAATAGTTGTGAATAAAAGAAATGTTAACTGTTCAAAGTGGTGGAGATTAGCAAGTCAAATTCAGGCATCCATGTTATGCAAATTGCTTTATAAAGAGCACCATACATCAAAGAGAGAATTTATCTTGGAATGGAGAAAGGTAAATGTAAAGACAACAGAAGCTATTGCAACAACTCTACTTCATTGTGTTCATAATCGGTTTGTAGCCACTTTGGTATCTTAAAATGCAACATAAACCTCAGCAAACATCTCTTTAACATTATGATTTGACCAATTCTTTGCATGTTACCATCCCAATGAGGCCTATCTACTTTTTCCTTATTACCAACTTGAACCATAAGTCTAACTCACTGTTATTATGTTATCATGATCTAAATGCATGAATCAAAGATTCTGAATGTAGGATGATAATATTATTGTCATATGCTTCAAAAAACTTTAATTATTAGCTGTGTGAACTCCCCGTGAAAAAGAATATACATAGTCTCTAGTTTGTTTTCAAATTATCATACTCAGTTACTCACCACGAATCCTCCCATTGGACTTGGTATGAGTATCATCAGGCAGATGCTTTTCAAGAAGATCTCGAAGAACAGCCTGTCGGTTTTAAAAAAGGGATAAGTTAATATAAATTTTGATCAGAATCTGATGCAAAAATATGAGTTCTTCAGTGAGATATTAAGCAAATGGCCAAAAACATTGTACTAGGCCTACGGCCTACACATACCCCAAGACGAAATGCAGTCCCATTAAGCCGGCAATCATTACCCAGGATTTTACCAACTTTTAGGGCTTCATCCATGGTAGCTCCAGAAGCAATCACAGCGCATACTATGGCACCAGCAGATGAACCAGCCAAGGGTGTTGTTTCCTGCATCAGAGTGGAAAAAGAAATATCAGGTATGGACAGTGTGGTTCATGATGAAATATCACTGTACACAGCCATATAAAGAGTTTGTCAGTGCTGTCAATAACTCAAGAGTGTATTTGACTAAAACCCATACTTCCAAAGCCCTTTCTAAGGTGGTGGAAATACTCAATATCTAAAGTGGAACATGTAAATTCGTATTCTCCTTTAACATAGACACCACCGGTGGCCGGTGGGTGTTTCCAGAGCCCAACAAAATTTAACAGTCAACTTTATATGGTTAATTACAGCATAAAATTAAAGCTCAAGGAAGCTAAGATTCCTCAAACTGAATTGCTGAACAATCAAAGAAGCGATTTTGTAAAGTGGGAAAAGATTAAACCTTTATGTAACCCTTTTCAATGAGAAACTGGGCAGCTCCAAGATGGTAAGGAAGCAAGAAGCCGCCACCAGAAAAGCTAAACCCATGGGTTGTAATCACTCTTCTTTCTTTCTCAGCTTCAATATCCTTGACTCTTTGTTCCCATATCACCTCTGGCTCTATCTCATCCTCCATCACTGCCCCAATTCTCTCGCTCTCACTAAGTCTCTTTCTGAGCCTGCGAGAAACAGGGATTGCTGAATCTTCATAACTCGGACTGCTTTTGATTAATCTCGATGCAATTCCCAAGAAAAGCTTCCCCGTTGCTGCGGCTAAAGAAGAATCGTTTTCATTTTTATCTTCAGAAGGTGGAGTTGTAAAGTTATTGTTGTTTTTAGAGCAGTTGGCCAAGGAACAAGGGCGTGAGGGAGTGATGAAAGGGTGAACCGACGGCTGAGGCGAGAGTTACAACTTAAAGGTAAGGCGTGGGAAATGAGAAGACACCCCATTGAAGGAACAAAGAGAAAAGAATTGAAACAACTAATAGTCTAATACCATTACTTTGAAGAACTCGCAAAGAGATTCGTGTTTACTGAAATATTTATTGTTAATACTCGTGCCCGAAGCATATTAGGTCATAGGGACCCTTCTAATCTATCACAAGAAAATAACAAACATACTTGTGTTAGACACACACTTAAATTAGTGTGATATTTTGTGATACGTTATTTTTTAATTTTTTGTGGTTCATTTTATCTATTCCTGTGACATGATTTCATTCTATCTTAGCGGTCAGTTGGTGTGTTTCTAATTTTCTTTAATTGATTATGGTTTTTTAGTCTTGAAAGATGATCTCCACTTGGTTGATGGTTGATTGCCGATAAAATCGTGAATCGAACGGGGATAGGTTATAGAGCTCACCACTCCTTTTTCATTCCGTAAAGTCTCTCGTTTGGATAGAGACATAAAGAGAATGAAAACAATTTTATGTTAACATTTTTTTTTTGCACTATTGTAAGAGATTTTTATGGACTTGCCCCCTTTTTTTCTCTTTTGATGCATTGTATTATATTATCTTTTATGGTAATTAATAAAATTTAAATATCATTGTTCAAAAAAATTAGTGTGATATTTGTTCAATCCATAAATTTGGAATTGAGAGCAAGTAATCTTCTATTGCCCAAGAATAACCAAAATGTTAAATGGGGAAAAGCTATGATCATTTGAGAGATATGCATTTAGTGGTTAACTTATAGAAGGAGACGTGCTGTGATGCCAAAATATCATATCCGACCGATCCGATCCTATTATTCGTTGATCCGATTCGAAAATTCGAATATCTAATTTTATTTTTATTTTCGGATCGGATACGGATCGCAATATTTCAAGTTTCAGATTATTCGAAAATTCAAAATTTTATGAATATTAATTTTGTTATTTTTAACAATTTGGTGCTTGTCATGAATATTAATTTTGGACATTGAAACTTTGAAGTGCTTAGTAATCTTAGTATTTATTCTATTGTGTTGTTGAGACTTTTGTAGTATGTTTGTTATGCACTATGTTCTAGTAAAACATTTTAAGATGTATTAATGTCTAGTTTCAATTTAGTTGATGCACTTAAAAGTTAAACATTAAAGATTAAGGACGATTTCTAATGTTATGCACCATGTTTTACTCTTCTTATTGGTGATCTTTATGAATGTTTTCACTTCTAATATTTGCTGAATTTTTGAGATTATAGTTTGCAATAGTGTTGGTGTTATATCTATCTATGCAAATATGCAAATTTTACTTTCCAAATTAAGATTGCATGATGTCAAAGATTGTGGTTTGTTGCCAAAGTCTCTTATAGGCCATACCACCATAGTTGTATTACTGCGGCAAAATATTGTTGCCTTGCATCTGCTATCAAGTTGGATGAGCCTTATATCTTTCCACTGCTTATTTTTTTCCTTTATTTTAGTCATATTTGAAGATATTGCATCCACTCTAACTCATTCATTAGAGACAAATATTTTAGTATTTCCTTTTTCTTAACTCGATGACTTTTCCGCTTATTAGATTGCACTTAAATTTATATAGATGTATGAAGTAAAAAAATGATAGTAGGCAGTAGGCAACATGTGCTTTGGTTTTTATTCGTTGAATTGCTCGGAGTCTCTATTTGTCTGTGTAATAATTTATCGGATATCCGATCCGAAAATTCGAAAATTCCATATCCAAAAAATTAGATATCCGATTTTTTTATCTGATAAGGATCACTATTTAGTCGATTCGAAAATCCAAAAATCTGATTTTTTTCTGATCCGATCCGATATCCAGAAATGAACAGCCCTAATATTAGGTCATAGAGACCCTTCTAATCTATCACAGGAAAAAAAAAACAAAATAACAAACATACTTGTGTTAGACACACACTCAAATTAGTGTGATATTTTTCTTTGATTTTTTGTGGTTCATTTTATCTATCCCTGTGGCATGATTTTAGTATATCTTAGCGGTCGGTTGGTACTTGTACAGAGATTTTCACGGCGCTAATATCTGATTATGGTTCTGCCGGTAGTCTTAGAAAGATGATCTTCACTCGGTTGATGGTTGATTGCTGATAAAATCAGACTTGGGTACGGATCAATCTGCCTGACAGCTTGGTTCGTTCATCACTCCTTTTTCACCCCGCAAAGCGTCTCGTTTGGATATAGACATGAAGATTCAAGAAGGTTTCTGGATTTTGGTATGTTAATTTCGGTGAAAGTATCCGCTTTTCTTTGCACTATTGTAAGAGACTTTTAGTGAAATTATCTCTTTTTTTCTCTTTTGATGCATTTTATTATATTATCTTTTATAGTGATTAATAAAATTCAGATATCATTATTCAAAAAAATTAGTGTGATATTTGTTCAATCCATAAATTTGGAATTGAGAGTAAGTAATCTTCTATTGCCCAAGAATAACCAAAATGTTAAATGGGGAAAAGCTATGATCATTTGAGAGAGATACATTTAGTGGTTAACTTATAGAAGGAGACGAGCTGTGATGCCACAGCCACAGGTGTAGCGAATAATTAAAAAAATCAATTTAAGGTATTCCCACGTTTTTGAAAAATAAATTTTGGGGATTTCTTTTAAAAATCACGTTTTAAAAATAAATTTGGAGATGCCACCAGCTACGTGGATAAGATAGACTGGATACTATAAAATCAGAGATTCATTTAAAAATAAGTTCAAAAGTTGATTACGTGTGGGGAAAGATTAGCACCCACAACGTCCGAAATTGATACCAAACCATACACTGCTCTTATCGATGAAAATTATTGAAATTTAAATTGAATTTAAATAAATGTTCTCAATTGAATATAAGTTTTAACTTTTGATGAGCTTGAATTAATTAATCTTTTAATTAATAAGGGTGACTATACATCCGAATCATAGATTAAACCGACATCAAATAAGACTGACTGTCGGGTTAATTTATGGTTTGAATCAAGTACATCACATTTATGCATGATGCAAGCAATTAAATATAATGTTATAACTTATCAAAATTTTATTCACTTTTAATTTACCTTTAGACAATATAAATTAATTCGAATATTTGGTCAATATTCACTAAGTCTAAATATTATGACACAAATATTCGAGTTCATAAATACCTCCTTTTATAGTTTAAATCAATTAATTATCAAGGTGTCCGTTGAATTAAAAGGTTAAATGAATGACAATTAAATGCATGTCACATAAAAGCTTAAATTAAACACACAAGAGACCCACTAAAGTTTTAACATAAAAGGCTCAAATTATGTGAAATGTAATTAGTGATCTATTATTATTTAAAATGCATCTCATTAAGTTAGGGACACTAATTAAAAGAATCAAATTAATAATCGAGACCCTTTTAATATTATGATCTAAATTAAGTTGTTTCATGTTTATAACATAATTAAGAAAATAAAATTAACTAAATTAAAACACATCACGTTAAGTCCATGAAGCATTTTAATTTAATCAATTCGACTAAAATCTAACTAGGGGATTGAACTACAAAGTTAATTAATTTAAATATACACCTCATTAAGTCAATGATATATTTTAAATTAGTTAAATTAAACTTTAAACTGAGCCTAAACTATCCTGAATTCAATTTAATTAAATTAAACATACACCCCATTAAGTCAAGAGTATACTTTAATTAAATTAAATTAAATTCTTAGACTAAACTAGATCTAACCTAAATGAACAACAAACAAACACGAGAAATAAAGAAATACCACACATATATAAAAAGATATAATAATATATATAACATATAAAAAAGGATATAGTAAATATATATGAAAAAGCAGTATATATATAGGATTTATATCCAATATACTAACTGCGGAAATTTTTAGGGTTTAGAGATTTAAGTTTAGAGTGTATAGTTTAGGGGTAAGGGTTTAAAATTTAGGGGTCAAGGTTGAGATTTAGGGTTTAGAGGTTGGGTTTAGGTTTTAGTATAATATGTTGATGGTTTAGGTTTTAACCTATAAACCCTAAATTCTAACTATCAAACCTTAAATTCTATTCACAATCCATAAATTCTAAACTACTAACCTAAACCTAAACCCTAAATTAAGTCCTTAAACTCTAATATTAAAGCGCTTGTGAAAACTTTTAATTTCTACCGCCAGTGTATCAAATAAATATATATATATATTATAAACTATACACTATATTAATATAATATATACATAATATCATACACCAAACATACACATATAAAGCGTCAACCACACCAAATAAGCATGTAAACATAAATAATAAAGGATCAAAACTAAATTAAAATAAATAACTGAAATTTAAATATGCACATGCAAAGGAACCAAATTAAAAAACAAAACAAACTAAAATAAAAGGGGAGAACATGGGCTTGATCCATTGAAAAAAGTGATTAAATCTAGAAGAGACACTTGAAAGCCATTAAAACATGATGGACTACGAGGCAAATTTTAGAAAGTGGAATGGCTTGAAAGTAAACACAGAAACGCGGAGTAACTGCGAAATAATAAAACTATTTAAAAAAAACAATTGACTCTTAAAACTAGGGTGAAATTGCATGTTCTCGAAAGCTTCAAGGGACCAAAGGGGTAATAAAAAGAGATGAAAGGACGAGTGCTGTAAACATAGAGACGCAGAAGAATTTATGTTGCAAAAAAGCCAATTTTTAAAAAACCGACTTAATATAAAAGCTCTATTTTGATAAAAATTCAGACCTTTTGATCATTTTCTTAAAATGAACCCTTCCCCAAAAAGCCAACCCTCTGAAATTCTTTCAAAATCCAAAAACTGGTTGAAGCCAACCACACTGTTCGCCGCCCAAACCCAAGATCCGACGGTCGAACACCGTACCTTGCCACACTGGCCGCCGCTAGTCGGTATCGAAAATCAAATAAAAGTCTTTTGAACCCTTTTTATGAAAACATAGATAAAAATAATTTTTGTAACACTTTAAACCCGGATGTCACATTTGGGCCTTAAGCTCAACCCATTTTATAAAAATTTCTCAACTTGGTTTAGCCCAAATAAAATACATTTTGAAAACATTTAAAGCCCACAATTTACAATATATATAAATAATTAAAACGTTACAAAAGGAGCTCCAATTAAATTAAAATATTAAAACATTCGATTTGATTAATATAATTTGCAAAATATGAATTATAGACTCCACCACGTAAGTTCCTATGAATACATAACTCATTAAACACAAGTATCATACTCTGGAAATCACCACATGTTGGAACCCCGTACTGATAGTGCTTCTCGATCTCACGATCCAACGATCAACCTACGTACGAAAACAACGATTCCGAGCGCTAAGCTTACAAAGCTCAGTGGTACATATCTACTCTACTATACTTCATGCTAATCATAAACATAAGCAGCAAGCTAGTACCAGCAAGAATTAGAGATAAATAAACATGTGGCGCTACCACTAGTCGCCTAAACACATGCTCTCACATAGCAATTATCATGCATGGCTCTCAAGGCCCAACCATGCCCAAGATCTCAACAGATCATCTAAGGGAAAGCACATATCAACAATAACAACTCTGGAGTGAGGCCGGATCATGTAGCCTCGGAACATACACTCCGGGTGAGACCGGGTACAAAGCATAGGAACATCCACCCTAGGTGAGATCGGGTCACATAGCATCAGAACATACATCCATACCCCATCGAGTATCTTCGAATGAGGCTCGGGTCACATAGCATCGGTAACCTCCATTCAGTATCTCTAACCATAGTGTTGCAACACTCTTTCACTGGGTATCCGGATACCATCAATCATCGACTCAACCAACCAAATGCCTATCCGGCATACAAGCAACGCGAATCCAATGATCTCCTATTGTTGCTTAACGTCAACACATGATTTCTTTTATATTACCAAGTTGTTAATACATTATAGAGAAGTATATAATTGATCTCATTTATTGTCTCCATTAATCCTCGTTATCTCATTCATCAAGGTATAATTCCATTATTAATATACACACCAATTTCCACCCTTAATTTACATTTATTGATAATTTAGCATATCGGGTACAGGTACTCGAATACGAGTATCGATACGGTACCCTCGGGTATCGATACTAACACGCATATAGATACAGAAATTGTTTACTGGAAATCTTAGATTTCCACTAGTACCAGTACGGGTCGACCCGCATCGATACGGCCCCCAATAGCGTACCGATACGGCCAAAGCTCGTATTGATACCTTATTCACGGGTTCGCACCATTTCTTTAAATTACGATTTTACAACACTTTATCCAATCCCTAAAGCTTATAAAAGTCATTAGGGTTTGTTTACTAACACATTAATTCAATTATTATTAATTATCAGTTTCATAATCATTTAATCGAGTATTTATCCCTTAAGCATAACTTCCATCGAATCACATCAATTTATTCGAACAAGCATACAAGGCATCACAATTTATCAATCAATCAATCATCAAACAATCATATGGACATATCAAACGACCCTAAGCGGTCTCTAAAGCCTCCGTGAATCTCATCACATTCGCAACATCATCATGCATCTCATAAATATCGAGTTTCATACTATCGGTCTTCACACATACGTATTCATCATCTACCTAATTTGCAGATACTAACACGCAAAACAATCACATTTATGATGCTCATGAAGCAATAAAAGTTCAAGGTGTACTAACCTTAAGCCAAGGCGATAAATCCCCTTCCAAGCTCCTCCAAACATCTTTTTAATTCCCATATTTGAGTCCACCAAAACCTCGGATAAAACAAATATGATTACATGAGCAATTTCACATTATTAGACTATTTTAGGGATAAAACGCATAAAAATAGCTTACCCTGTTCAAATTTAGCGAAATAGACTACGCCAACGAACTCAGAACATCGAGAAACCCTCGAGTAGGGTCCCCTAGAAAAAAGTCAACGGCGGTAGTGGCAATCAACGATGAGGCGGCGGCTGGCAGATTATTGATCCAAAAATTGGATCGTTACACCTTTTTTTGAAAATAAACCCATCTTTTTTGGAAAATTCTTAATGATTCACCACATACGGCCTCCAAACGAAGCCAAAGCGAGATTCAGAGTGACTGAGGAGGCCAATGGCCGCAAAGATAAAAAAAATAAAACCCTAACTTTATTTTTTTATTTATGCATTGAAAAGTGAGAAATATACCTCAAAAATTCTCTTTCTTGCTTTGCATTACTCTGTTTGAAAATCCCAGAATCGGATTACATTCTTAGATCTCTCTGATATATACGCCGTTTGACATTACATGGAATTTGAAATTAAAAAGCAAATGAAAAATGCTATTGGTTGCTCTAAAATTTTTTGTTTGGGTTCATCTGACATTCTGTTGTTGTCCCCTGATGCCTCTGATTTGTTTGTATTCACATGCTTTTTCTGCAATTGTTGGTTTGTTGGGGAGACGGTTCTGACATTCTTGTTGTTTTTGGTTGTATGTGGTGATACGAACGAACTACGAGGAGGAGGAGACCAGAAAGAGAACGGCTTATGGGCTCCTTGTGGCAAGGCGTGAAGGCTTGATCCTGGCCGTCAACCCATTGGAGATGAAGGGTTGTGATTTGGGCGTGGGTCACACTGACGCGTGATGGGAGTCGAGGAGGTGCGTTCTGGGCACGTGCTCGCCACGTGACAGTTGAAAGGGCTCCCTTGTTTCTCATCAGATGTTGGGGTTTATTAGGGTATGTATTATTTGGGCCTTAGCAGGCGAATATGTGATGCTTAATATTTTTTGGGGTTTTATATAAATGGACTGTTATATTTTAATTTACTTGGGCTTTTATTTACTTAAGTTTATAATAACATATATTTTCTGATTTGGATCTTAATAATAGTAATAATATGAATAATAGTAATTATAACAACAATAATAAATGAAAATATCATTATGACAATAAAAACAGTAATTATAAAAGCAAAACAAAAATTAAACCATATTTATAACTCAGATAAAATTAGTGATTACAATAGGTAATGTGGCTGGCAATTGATTCTTATTAAATGGCATACATTTTGTTGAGCTCATTGTTTAGTATTTCACTATCCGACATCACAGACAATGGATAGGAGTGTGACAGACTCTCCAGTGACGCTCTTCGATCATTTCGTTTGTTTGATGCCTCGATCCGATGCCTAATCACCCAATAACACATGGTGCCTAAAGTTGTAAGCATTATAACTGCTCCAATAATGGTAACTCCAATAGCTAGCCATCTTTCGTTTCCGACCACAACAAAACACAAGGCTAAGTATGCCACTGAAACAAGCACACAAGCCAACCACATTAACTTGTTGATAACAGCCATCATCTGCTTCTTCGCCTTGCTTTCAATGATTACGACTGAGGTTTGAACCACCACAACAGCCAGGGAAATGAAGAGGGAAATGGAATCAAAGATGAAGAATATTAAAAACGCAGGGTTTTCACCTATATTTGCTTCCCCAAGGGAGAGTCCAGGAGGAATGTCTTCCGCATCGTCCACAAACTGGCCAGGAACTTGGAAAATGGCAGCAAAGGCAACTGTGGCAATTAAGACGGCAACTACAGTGGTGGAATTTATTGCATTGTTAAGGCCTTCAGAATGCATTTTGTGGAGCCTTTTGGCAATGCCTTGGACATGTTTTCGAGTTTGTCGGGTGTGTTCTAGCTGATTGTGCACTTCGTGCTTTATGTCACTCACGGTTTGCTTCAACTCTCGGGCTGGATTTGGTGCTGTCGGCTTAATTAATCGAGCGCTTTGAACCCCATGTTGCTGCAGCATGGCTGCTATCTCAGGTTGCCCAGTTTTCTCAGCTGTGTCGAAAGCAGTTTCATTACTTCTGTTAACAGCTTTTGTGTCGGTTTCTTTGTATCCAAGCAGCAGTTTAACAATCTGCACTAAGAAAAAGATAGCATCAGTACCTTGCCTTGTTCCGTATACTTGAGTCCAGTAATGGAAGCACTATTTCTTCCTTTTCCTACAAATTTGATAAAATATTCTTATGAGAATGGCCATAACTATGTCATTCTCTAATGTAATCAACCGAAAAAGGGGTGATTACCTCAGCTCTTCCCTTCCTGGTAGCTATATGCAAGGCTGTATTTCCTTTGGTATCGACCATGTTTATCATCAATGAAGGATTCACATTGATCAGTTCTTCCACCACCGCAAGATTTTGGCCTTTCACAGCCATGTGAAGCGCAGTCTGGCCTTTCTTATCCGTCCTCGGTGCAATCCCGGGTTCACTAGCCAAAAGTGCCCTCACAACTTCCATATGCCCATTTCTTGCTGCAGAATGTAAGGCTGTTTTGCCATTACTCCTTGCTATGGTAGCCAGGCCACTACCGGCCTCCAATAAGAATTTCACAATCTCTATGTGACCTTGTGTCGCAGCAGTGTGCAATGCAGTGGTGTTCGATAAATCAACTGTCATTGCCAATTCTGGATGGACTGCCAAAAGCACTTTCAATATCTCTGCAACAATGCCAGATTCAAACATCATATTCCCCTTCAAAAATTCAGACAAGGGTTCAAGTAACATAGCTTACTTTTAATTAGGAAACATACAAGTCTTGTTTCAGAAGCATACCTAAATCTCCTTGTTTAGCAGCAATGTGAAATGCATCAAAGCCATTTCTAGCTTTGACCCCAGCATCTACAAGATCATAATACTTAATCATCTCCTCAACCAAATCGACATATCCGTATTCTGCCACAACATATAGGGCAGTTTCACCGGATGAGTTCTGTTTAGGCAACAGCTCCTTCAGTTCATCCTCCTCGGTCTTTGTCAAGATTTCCAACACCGTAGCAAGGTTTCCAGCTCTTGCTGCAGCATGCAGAGGCGTATCATCACGTTTCCCTGTTAATTGTTTGGTCATCTTTTTCCTACGAGCAGGAACAGATGGCTGCTCGGTTGATGGTCCTTCCATTGTAATTAAAATCAAAATTTCCTCGTTGCCTTAAATTTATCTATGAATTGAAAGATTATTCTTCATCTGGAACAAAAAAAAAAACCAGATCAAAACTGTTGTTTTTGGTTTTAAAAAAAACATTATTCATCTAAAACCAACTAGTGAAATGAGATTCTATGTAAGTCTTGAATTCACTGATCCTAAGACTATGGAGCTTGATTCCTTCCTATTGTGTCCGGTTCTGCAGAGTCTCTTGCATCCAAAATTACAGGCCTGTTTACAAAAAAAAAAATCAGCTTTCCTAAAACACAGAGGGAGGTTTCTTTCAATATAAGGAAACATCTTTGGAAACCAATCTAAAGCATAAAAATAAACAACCTCAAAAATCAAAACAAAAAGTAAACGAAACCTTTTTCATCTGTTCATCCCCCATTTTGCAAAGAGGAAAAGGGGGGAAATGGACTAAGAAGAGGAAAATTAAGAAACAGAAAAGAATGAAGGAGCTATTTTTTCTCCCATCCATCAAATAACAAAACATCCATCTAAGTTAAAAAGCCGTTTTTAATTATAAATCTCTTTGTTTCGAATCAGAATACCGAAAAAAGAAGAAGAATAAAATTTTGTTTATTAAGAAGAAAATAGAACAACAAAAGAATGTTGAAAAACATATAAGGCACACTTGTATTTTCAACTTTATGCGAATCTAAAACTCGTCCCACCCCCAAACTATATCAAAAGAATTCTAATCTAACCAATAAAATGGAGACTTTTGTAACGGTGATAATCGGGAAAATTTGAGAAATGATTCTTCTTCTTTTTTTCTGCTGATAATAAAAAAAAACACGCACAACTAAAGCCTGAATAGAGACCAAACCAGAGCAATGTGGCATATGAGACCCAACGGAATTAACAGAAGCCACGCGCCTCCCCTATCGTTTGAATTAGCACTGCCATCTTAAGATGCTTTTCTATTGGAGTTTATTTTTCCTTTTTGAACATATAGGATTATAATGTTACAATCGTATTAATGTTGTATAATTAGCTCGTTTCTAAATTATGTATACACGTTAGACTATTCAAAAAAAATATGTATACACGTTTGTTTTCTCATTTTTATAAGGGTAAATTACAAATTTCATCACTTAACTTTACTCTCACTCCTATTCTGATAATTGAAGTTTAATTTTTTTTTCGTTTGCTCACTCAATTTTGACATTGTGTCATTTTTTGTCGCTCCACCATTAAATTACAAACGATGTGATGACATGACGTATGGTCTGATGAATCATCAAAATGATGTAGCTTTAAATTCCTACAAAAACCACTAAAACGACATCATTTGGAATCCTTATTAAAGTCGTTTTGAATCCATATGATTTTGGTGAGTCATCATATCATCTACCATGTCATCGCACCATTTACGATTTAATAGCAGAGTGACCAAAAATGATACCATGTCAAAGTTGAGTGAACAATTGAAAAATTTTAAACTTCAATGACAAAAATAAGAGTGAGAGTAAAGTTGAATAGTGAAATTTATAATTTACCCTTTCATAATTTATATTTTAAAAATATAATTAAATGTTGGTTGAGTTTAGTTTAATTATTGTTGGTAACAATACATAGATATGATTGAATTCCTTGGTCCTTTGGTTAAAGAGTTTAATTGTGTTTTAATCTTTCCAAAGCTATAAAAATTCAATTTAATCCCTAATAGTTAGTTGAATGGAAATTTTATGTTTTCATGCCTCCTAAATTTTTAATAATTTGATTTGAGATATTTTAACACAATTTCTTTTACTTTGGCCTCTCAAATATTTTAATATCTCGATTTTTCTAAAACAAAATTTATAACTTCAATGTATGCTTTATTTTCAAAGTCAGTACATAAATATATGGTATAAGTGGATCTAACCTTAATATAAAATAAAAAATGATTTAAACTTGAGAATTTGTAATTTATCATGAAATTTGTTTCCTTACCTTGCTAATTTTACTCTTCATTTTCTTTCACACTTTTATGGTATTTTTTAAAACCCGCCTATTTTTTTTAAAACTCGCCCAGAAACCCATTCTTTTAAAATAAAACCCGTCTAGATCGGGTCGGGTCGAAACCCATCAGATTCGGGTACTTTTACTATCCCTAAATTGGTATTCAGCACTAAATACAATTTTACTTATTTATTTATTCACTGCAGAAGATAAAAGCAAGTACTTAACATTGAAGAAAGCAGAAAAGGTATGCTTAAAAATGAGCAGATTGAGAGGTAAAACAAAAGAGAATTAAGTCACATGGAGGCCAAGTATCCATAGTAAAGTCCAAAACCCTGAATGGCTATTCACATGGTTTAAAATGAATGTTTCCAGACATAGTGTCGTTGTTTAAAGCGCTATTCTACAACAGGTTGATCTCATTCTTTTCCTTTTCCAAGGCATATGGATATAGAATATGTTATTGGTATTTTTCATTTTTCTAAATATTTGTATATTCAACATATATTACATAAATATAAAAGTATGATGTTTTATATAAATATTATGGCTTTTCTTTAAAAAAAAGTACATAATTAATATAATCGTAAAGCAATCTGAAACCAGACAACATAGGTGATTGATTATAGGACAAGGTGAAATGAGCAGTTTTTGTTAATAAAAAAATGAATTTCTCAGTAGTGAGTGATGGAAGCTATATAGGGCCATTTTAATGGTCAAAAAACTCGAAAGCAACTGGCAAGTTTTGTATTATTGATTGAGTTGGAGACATGCTTATCTGATACATGCATGTCTCCTACAGAATATATGTTTTTTTATTTTTATTAAAAAAAAACTTGGAAAGGAAAGGACCCCAGCTACGGGGCAATTGTAACAATTTTAAAATTTTTATATCTCTTCCTTGGAGAGATGCATGTAATTTTCAGAAATGTACTGGAGAAAGCTATTCAATGCTAATCAAAGTCAGTCGTTGCAATATTTTCCGCGCTGAAGGAGGAGGGTACTGTTTAGAGGCGATAATGAGCCTGACCGGCTCGCGAGCTATTCGGGCTCGGCTCGGTCAAAGCTCAGTTTGAGTGAGCTCGACTCGGGTTCGGGCTCGGTTCGAGACCATAACAAGCCGAGCCGACCCAAGCTCGGCTCGAAAAGCTCGTGAACATGCTCGGAATAATTATGCTACATATATGCTAAAAGTAATCTCTTTAGCAAAAGAAAAGCAATAAAATGAATTAGGGGAAAATCTACTAAAAATAAATTAACTAAAATATATTGGACACTCTTTTCCCCTTCTCCGATATTGAATTTCGTTTCAGTGTTGGTTATAAGAGGGGTTTTTAACGAAGCCTTATCTTTTATAAAAAAAATTATAACAAAACTGTCCATTTCGAGTCGAGCCGAGCTCAATAATATTGTTTTCGAGCCAAGCCTCGAGCCTAAAATTTTGAGCTCGCCGAGCCCAGTAATATTGTTTCCGAGCCGAGGCCCGTTATCACCCCTAGTACTGTCAAGGTTGCTCCTCCGCCAGAGGTATCTGATGCTGGTGCACAAAAATGGAAATTTTGTTTACTGCTTCATAAACCTCCAAATTATAGTTTATTGCACAAGGTGATCTCGCTACTTTACTTGGCCTAACAATCAAGGTGTCGGTTCTCTTGCTAGAAAGCTTGATCGATTGCCGTTAAACGGTGAATGGTACTTTTTCAGGAGCTACTTGCTGTTGAAAAAAAAGTTATTTCAAGCACTGGTCAAGAGTAAGATGGTTGTTGGAAGGAGATCAAAATACCAATTTCTTTCGTAACATGGTGAAATGTAGAAATGCTTTTAGAAGAGGTTCTTAAATATTAATTCTTCTTTAACAGTTGAACAGAAGGAAGAGATAAAGGTGGCAATGTTTTCCATTTTTTTAAAAAACTGCTTGGAAGATAGTTGGAAAAGAGGTTGTTGCTGCAATTCAGTTTTATTTTTCCAACATTTAGTTACACAATTATCACCACTAGACTCACCAGTATAATGCCTTAAATGATTACTTGTCCCCCTATGTGTTTATGATGGTGATGAATGTTTTATCAAGATTGCTTGACATTGGTGTGGCTAACAAAGTTTTTGAGCATCATCCCAAGACAACAAGGATTAAGTTGTCACACCTATGCATTGCTGATGTTATTTTGCCTTTGCAAAGGGTAAGGTAGATTCCATTGTAGGGGTTCCGCAGTTTTTTCATCTGGGATGTCAGATGATGAATTGCAGGAAGCAAAGGGTTTGTCCTAAGTTGTTTGATAACATTAGAGCTAGAGTCGATGCTTGGGCAGCAATAAGTCTTTCCTATGTAGGTCGAGCCCAACTTAATCACTGTGCTTTTTCATGTGCAAGACAATGGAGCACGACATTTTATCTTGCCAAAAGTGAATCAAATTTGCATGCACTTCTTTTGGAAGGGCAAAATTTATTAGACTAAATCACCAACAATACCCTTAACGGCCCAACAACCATGGATGCATTTCTGTATGTAAATATCGAACTCCAAATGAATAGACCGTACACCCTTTGCATAAATATCAAACTCCAACTAATAGAGCAGATAGAGACTTACAAAGTACAAACTCAGGTTTAAGGAATGAGGGAAACTAAACCTTGTTGCTCAACCCTTCATTTTTCATAACATCCGACACTTATGGATGGCAAACAGCTACGGGTACATGAATATGACCCATAAAAATTGAGAAAATTAAACATACCCAACTCGGACACATAAGATCTATTATGAACACACTCTACTACCGATTACCCTTCTTCAACTACAATAATCTTCCAAGAATGAAAACAATGCATAATATTTGCTGCTTGAAGTTGACTAGAAAGACAATGATAGCTAGGATAAAGAACTTAAGTCAACAGTACTCCGATGGATTCGGACACTAAATATTCAATCTTCCTTCACCAAACATGATTAAAGCATAAGCCATAGAATTAGAAAAAAGGTAACAGTTTTTATATTCCAATAATTCATAATGGTGAGGAAGTTGAAGATAAAAGGAGAACGTTCCAAAGAAAATAAAAAGTTCACGAAACAAACTTAAACAATATCCTCAAGTAGCCACTTCAAAAACTAACACAAAAGTATCCCCTAAGTTAAATCTCAAGCTTATACCTTAATGGCATACTTCCTCATTGGAAAGTACATCTCCATCTTCTTCTCACGCTTGGTTTTTGAAGATAGCTGCGCAAAACAGAAATGCAAGAGGTCAATGTCAAAAACAACAAAATTAACTACCATGGAGTCTTCCAACCAAATAAGAAGAGTGTAATAACATGCAGCTACAAAGGTTGATAGTATAAGAGAAAGCACGCAGAGAGCAATATACTGAAAATACAAACAAGTCCCGGATAAAATAAGGATAATTATGCGGGCTAATTTGATCATTGACAATTTGACATGGTACAAAATTACAAATCCAAACAAAAATGGCTAAACTAAAAGCACACAGAAATGTACAAGATTATTTCAAATTAAAGTAGCTGATTTGACCATTAACATGGTACAAATCCAAGATTATTTCAGTTTTATACATTTTTCATTTGTCAGATAGAAAATTCCAAACTAAAATATCTAACCAAATGTCCATGACAAAATTAGTAACATTGAGTTCATATGCAAAATGAACATGGTAATTAAATCATAAAGTGAAAAAATTAGATAAAAAAAACTGTCAAACTACAATAGGAGGATAGACCATAACGAACATTGACCCGTAGCTAACCTGGTGCTTGGTAAGGCGGCGGCGAATAGCTCTGGTTTTCTTGGGACGGAGATCAAGTGGCAAAAACTTCTTCTTCTTATAAGCTTCCCTTAAAGCAGCCTTCTGCTTCTGGGATATCACCGTCAATACTTGGGCGATGGATAGCCTCACCACCTTACTAAAAAAACCCAACGACAGAAAAATCAAAACCCATACTAAAAACAATGAAAAATGATAAGGAAAAGAAGAAATTGAATTACATCTTAGAGAGCTTATTGGGGGCACCACCGGTGACCTTGGCAACACGAAGGAGAGAAAGTTCAGCTTTTAATTCCTTGAGCTGACTTAACAGCTCTGTCTTTGATTTGTTCCTTAACTCGTGCACCTTGATCCTTACTATAATCAACCAGACAATGAATCAATAGATTAGAAAAGAGTAACATTAGCAAATTGAAACAGCTTAAATTAAGAGTAAATAGAAAAATGGGGTCTCGATTATTGATTGCATTACCCATGGCTGCCTGCCTCTTTCGTTTCTCTGTGTAGTGAAGAAGATCTGGAAAGAGCAACGGTGAATGCTTTAATATCGGTTGGCCAAAACCCTAATTCGCGTCAGATGTGTGAATTGGACCTTCATTTTATTGGGCTGAAGTTTCGAAGGTCTTTTGTGTATTGTTCTGGGTTTCATGAAAGCCTATCTCTTTGCCGGGTTTAAACATCCCAATTGATCGAAAAGGACACGAATTGAAGAACCCAAAATTTAGATGGAAGTTTTTTTTTTTTTACTTAAGTGTCAAATAAGTGTTTAAATTATATTTTTTATATAGATGTTTAAAGTATTTTTTGGGCCAAGTAGGTGCCTAACATTTTTAAAGGTACTCGTTTAAGTGCCCGTCGTTAATTTTTTTTTTTAAATCTCTATATTTCCTAAAATTCACAAAAATAACCCCAAAATTTCTAGATACTCAAATCCGGCCATTGTCGTCGCCGTTTATCACGCTGCTGGTGATGAAATGAAGCCTCCTTCTCTTTTCGTAAGACTCGAACGTTGTTTGACGGCCGATCAACCGTCGTTTGTTCGTCGATCGTTTTTTTTTTCGCAAGATTAATTTTATTTCGACGATAAGCACGCCGTCCGTCGACTATCAGTGACGAGAGAATAGGAGAAATGATCGTTGAGTTCTAGTGACGAAAGTGGTGGGCACGCTATCAATGATAGACGGTGGCAACAGTTGGAATCGAGATTTGAGACTTAAGAATTTATGGATTTGGGGACTATTTTGAGAATTTTATGATGTTTTTAAAAATAAAACATGTCACGTATCGTGTTTTTAGTAGCTAACAAAAAAATTTTAACGACTGTTAACGGCAAGACACCTAAATAAAAATTTTGAAAACGTTAGACACCTATTTAACTCAAAAAATATTAAAAGCACCGAGAAAAAAAATACAGTTTGATCACTTATTTGACACTTAAACTTTTTTTTGATAAAACTTTAGATGGAGGTTAAAGGTGGAGTTAAGCCCTTAATAAATCGTTTATAAAAAAAAAACTTAATAAATCTAAGGTATAACCAGTCAATGGTGCCCTTAGTAGATCTAATATTTAACTAGTCAATGGTATAAAAAATTAAAAATTTAATATCATATTTAAATTTATATAGTTCAAGTTATTATTATTATTATTATTTTAATTAACTCAATTTATAATTATTAAATTTTTTATATAAAAACTTTTACTAAGGAGAACAAATATCAAAATTAGTATAAAGATATGTTACAAAGTACAACAAGAAAATTAGTTTAAAAAATCGATGCATAAAATTTGTGTCACCAATAAAAATATGATACAAGAAAAAAATGACAAGAACCACATCACCAAACTAAAAAAACGAACCAACAGTATAACACAGATCGAGTACAAAATATTCACGTCCTAATCTAACTATTGTAAAATCATTTGAACAACAAACTTTGAATGATTCTTAAATGCGTCAGAAAAATTCAAAAGATCCCACCACATCAATATTGTGCGAAGAGCATGCTGAAAGTAATTGTGAGACTTAGGTAAAACGATAAAGGTCTCTCATATTTTAACTAGTGGTCGAGAGATTAATTTTCGCTATTTCATAATGCTTCTTTAAAACTTTTATAATAAAGTGAGATTAAAATTATATTGATCTTTCTTTTTTATTGTTGTTATTCTTAATTTTTTTGGTTGATGAGAACATCATTTTTTTGCCGATAGTCGACTGTTGATGATCTTTCTTATTAATTTATTTTTTTATTTTTTTATTTTTGTTCCCAATAAATTATTTATGTTTTGGATTTCTTTCACACGTCTTCCAAATGACACGATTTTTCCTCTATCTTGTGACACGCTTTTTGTATGTTTTATGGCACAGTTTTTATCTACCTTTGTGGTAGTTTGGCATTCGTTTAATAATCATTACGACGTACATCCATGGTAAGAAAAAGTTGACAACATTATATGGTTAGATCTCCTTTTGTGACAATTTGACGATGTTTACAGAACTATCAGCAGAGCAATTTGCAAGGTTGATTTTGTTGATTACTCATTCTACATCACTATTTAAGCGTTTAGTTGGATAGATATAATGAGATTTATTTGTTGGATTTCTATGGATGATGGAGAAGATAATCAATGAAAAGTTTTAGTTTATTTTTTTACAATTTTTAGATTTTTGTTGTTTAGCCGTCAAGTTTCTCTTAAAGTTTGTTTTAATATATATGTGTTTTGTTTTACTTTTTTACTTTAAAATTTTTTATTTTTGTTTAAAAAGTTGTATACAAGTGAGATTTAAGATATTGATGAGTTTTAGAGGTAAAAAAGCCTAATTATGTTTTTTTTCTCATGCATCTAATTATGTTTTAATTACTATATAATACTGAAATCTAATATCTTTATAATTATGTTATCAATTTGAATCTATTTATAATATTTGTTGGATAATTGTGTGTTTTATTACCCTAAAAGAAGCAGAAATTTGCTGCAGTCAACAAAATCCACCACACTTACAATATATTACGCAAGAAAACATCAGGCTATACTAATATATACAACTGTAAACTGATAGAATCAATTTTATCCATACACTTACCAACAACCTTAACTCTAATAATCTCCTTCACATCTTTAAAAAATTATTTAATAGCCCGAACCTGCCTTCTAAACAGCCTACGACTATGATCCTCCCAAATGAAATATATCCAGGCGTTTTAAGTAGGGTTGAGTGTTCGATCGAGTCGAGTTAAAAAATGTTGAGTTATTCGAGTTTGTAAGTCCTATTTTACGATTCAAATTTATTTGAAATATTTTTAAATCGAACTGAATTTATGAAATTCGAGTCGAGAATTCGAGTTTCTGTACAAATTTAATTGTACATATATTACTTCATGTATATTTCTATATACATATATGTAACGGTGCACATATATATTTCTATATGCATATACTTAGGGCTGGGCGGTGCACATATTGATTCCAATTTTAACGGCTTTCCATATGCATATATGATATATACATATATATTTCTTCATATTTTCACATGTGGTATACATAATAAATCATGCAGAATTGATAGATTCGACTTAAACTAATTACTAAAAATTTTAAGTTATTCGAATTTTCATTTCATAACTCAAACTATATTTGAAATTTTTCAAGTCGAGTTTATGAAATTATGAGTCGAGTCAAAACGAGTCAGTTTTTTCCACCTCAAGTCGAGTCAAATAGTTAGTTAGTTAGTTAGTAGTTAGTTGTAGTTACATTTATACATGTGTAAATGTGTTATACATATGCACTTAATCGATCAATAAAATATGTGAAGTTTTACCATTCTTTACACAAGTTTATTGTTTATTTTTACATAATTCGATATTAGTACGGATTGTGTGGTGAGAATCCATTTAGGTAATGGGTGTAGGGTGGATTTGAGAATATAATTGCTTAGGCGGATATAAATTTGAAAAATAATACACGTCATAGGTGGTGGACAAGTGGTAGATATAAAATTATCAAGTGAGTATACATAAGGGAGAGGATATCGACACCTACCTCACCCATTTATTATCCCTAAACATAAAAGAATAGAAGATTTCTACTCATAAAAGTTCCTCCGCCTCTTTAGTTATTGTTCTTTTCCTAATAAATTATTTCATCTTTTTTAACATACTATAAGCTACTTTATCAATATCAATGATATTTGATAGAATGATATGGTATATTACTCTTTCAAACAATATTTTTTTGAATAGAAACAACTAGTTTTATTTAACGATAAAATACCCAAAATTATAACATGAAAAAGGTTGAAAACTCATTCAAAAGACTCGAATAAAAAATAGATACGAACAAATATGATTGCATCAGCAAACGAACTACAGAAAATGATTAACTATTGTAAGACCACTGAGAAATCGCAAAGCAGAGCCGAGCGTCGTGAAAAACTATCCACGAGCACAAATCGCGTATCTAAATTCAATCAAAGGGTCCAGAGTAGGGAAGATCAGCAGGATTACAAATAAGCGTTATCTTAATCAGTCGTGGAGTTGTCAAATCCAACCCTGAGAAAAACATAAAATAAAATAACGTTCAAACGACCAAGGAAAAAGAAAAAATATGCCAAAAGACATGGATAAATGTGCCACAAAGGTAGAGAAAAATGTGCCACAATAACAAAGTTATTTTTACTAAAAAACTAGAAAAGAAATAAAGAAAAACAGATCCGACGATCAGCATCAAAATCGGTGTCGCCTGTAATACCTTGATCCCGATTCAGATCCGAACTAATACATTTGGGTCTCCCAAAACTGACCCATCAAATTTTCATTTAAAACCACGAGTTTGATGTTTCACAAAATATTCATTTCCATAAATCCACGTAACTAAATAGCATTAAACGTGTTTACAAAATAAGAGCTCCAATTAAAATACACCATTTGACCAAATAATAGTAAATCAAATAAAGTTATAGACTCGATTGTGGTAAAGTTCTATGAATACAATCAATCCAAACTAAAACATTAAAGATCAGTGGTACATTTCTACTCCACCACAATTCATGAATATCATAAAGCAAGCATGCATGGTAATATAATTAAGAGTGCAGAGAAAGACTTCTCGATATTAAGGATCATCTTCTAGCCTACCCTAGCTAGAGTTCACAAACATGTCTCAAACCACCATTAAAAATATAAGAAGTCTCATATGCCATCTCAGGCTTACCATACTGGAGGTCACACAGCCCATCGAGTTTATTCGAGCTCACACAGCCTACCAAGTTAGAAATATTGTACCTGGATCACATAGCTCTGGGTAATATAGCCAACATCAAATGTCCATACAACAACATAAATAACATACATTCCCTAAGCAATGGCCAATGAAGCCCTACATTACCCGTGCTCATACAGCCGTCGGGATACCCGTGATCACATATTCATCGAGTTACTGAATTGTATCCAGATTACCGTAGCCACAGATATGTCATAGACATACTTGGATCACAATAGCCACAAGCAGTCTTTACCTGAGGTCACTCAACCAATCAGGTTACTAAAGTCCACATAGCCTATCGAGTTACTCGAGCTCACACAACCTACCGATTTTTTGTTTTTTTATTCGGTCTACCCTAGCCACGGATAGGTTCTAACCACATCCAGATTGCGCAGCTCGTGTATACGTCAAATGTACTAAATCACACATTCTAAAGTACATATCCCCTTATATAAGTGCCCTTGCACTGACTCTAGGATATTCGGATTCCTAACCAAGACACATACGATAACATATTCTCCCTGAGCATCCATACATCTCACCATGAGATAAGAAGCATTAAGCCAGAACATTGCAAATGCCCCGAGGCATATTTCTATTCGTTACCATAATTAATATATGTCTTTAAGCTCATTCGCGACATCCTCATTAGATATTCTAATTATCCGCAACAACTAGTCTACATGGGCGTCCCTTTAGCACAAAGCAAGGACCCCAATCTCCACACAACATCAATCTATCCACCATGGATCTTTATGGATTATTAACACGAGCAATCCACTTAGTAATTACCAAGACATTAGCCATTTATTCCATATGTGGGTTATAAACCTTAATTTTTTGGTTTTAAAATTCATTTTATACCTTTAGGGATCCATTGAGCCTTTTGCCTCGAATTATATAACCCCTGAATGCAACCTCGATATTCTTAGGCAGATTGATCTGCGAGTACCGATACTCATACATGGTATCAGTACACCCCTCTAGGTACCGATGCTCCTACCCGAGTACCGATACTCAAATTATGTTTGAAAAATTTTGGTCTTCACCCCGTACTGATACGTCAACCCCCATATTAGTACCCAATATCAGTACGTGAACCATAATATACCTATCCCCTAGCCTTATCGGTACTCCTCCAAATACGTACTGGTACACGAAAGCCTTCCTTAGGCAATAGAACAATAGTACCGATACAACCCTAGTGTACCGGTGTGCAAAAATGCCACTAGAATTCCTAACAAGCATGGGGTACCAATACGCGATTAGCTGTACTTGTACGCCCCTCACATAATGCCTACTTTCTTACTAAGGCGTACCGATATTGACCACCCTGTACCGATACACGAGCCCAGATTTTGAAATCTAAAGGTCAGAATTTCACAACCTCTGCCCTTAACCTAAATGGTTAAGCCCCAAAACGTTGCAACATGTTATTTAAGGTATATTGGGTGGTTCACTACCAATTCTACACATTAACAACACTTGATTCTTGATTTACCATTAAAGGGGGTTTAAATCTTCTAAAACCCAAACTTTGCAACCCAAAATCATAAATCACACAAATTGATTATTTTAGGACCCTCATGAAATAAAAGAGTCAGAAATTTATTGACCTTAAAACAACAATTCCCGAAATGAAGCTATCCCTAAGATTTTGCCAATTCTCTTCCTTGCTCCAAGCTTCAACCCCAATTTCCACCAACTTTGGGGATGTTCATCTTGAATAATAGATTCTTCCTTGCTGAATAAGCTTTCATTGATCACCAATTCGAGATTCTTCTCAATAAACTCCAAATTCCATTTTTTTCGTTTGAGTTGAGTGGTTGTTTGAATGTGAAGAAGATGAGAAGTTATGGGGGACAAAAATGACTTCACCCATTCCCTTTTTGAAGGAGAAATAAAAGGCATCAGCCTTTGCCCAACTTTTAGGGAAATTACTCCCTTACCATTCATTAAAATCTTTCTTATCCAAACTCAACCCAATATCCAAGCCCAACATCACATGAAAGCCAACTAAACTCTTATAGAACCCAACACGGCCCAACATCTCAGCCTAATAAAATTCAAACATCCAACTCGACGTGTCGGCCCTAGACTCGGCTCAACTCTCATCGTTGACTCAAAAGTCTAGGTCGTTACATCACTGTCGGCTAAATAAAATGGAAAAAAATAAAACGTGCGGCGTTCGATAAATGAAAAGGGTTGTGTTAAAGAAAGAATTAAGAGCGGCTAGGGTTTTTGAAAAAGCTTTCAAATAATAATTTTGAAATTGATGTTATCAGAAGATATAACTAACACCCGTCTCTATTGGGCAGTAATATGTATGTGAGGGTATTTTCTATAAGGCTTAAATGAAAAATAGGTGCCTAAAGTATGTCTTTTTTTGAACTTTCGGTGCCTAAAGTTTTTTTTTGTAAAAGTAGGTGCCCAAAGTTTCAAAAGTTACTCTTTTAGTGTCTGACTGTTAATGGGTGTTAATTTGTTTAAACAATCAATGCTTGACAAGTGATACTAATTTGATTTTTATTTTTATTTTTTTAAAGAAAAATACTCAAAAAATTTAATTTTTCATAAAATCCCAAAATTTTATATTTTTTTACAAAACAATCCTCAAATCCCTAAAATTTCTCAAACCCAAACACTCAAATCACCGTCGATTGCCGCCCCTGAGCATACCCTTTTGGTCGTCAGGCCTAGGCGGTCATTTTCCCTACATGGCGTCGCCAGAAACATTGAACGGTGAGCCAGCTGAATGTCGATTTCGCGTTCGACGTCCGATGTTCGGCTAGAAGTCGTTCGACATTTTTGGCAACGCCATGTTGGGGGAAATGACCTCCTAGGTCTGACGACCAAAGGGGTATGCTTAGGGGCGGCGATCGGCGACGAAAATAGCAGTGATTTTGGGGTTTGGGTTTGGGAAATCTTAGGGATTTGGAGACTATTTTGTAAAAGTTGTAAAATTTTGAGATTTTATGAACAAAAAAATGTTTTAAATTTTTAATTTTAAAAAAATATATTCCACATGTCAAGCATTGATTGGTTAATATTTTTTAACACCTTTTAACGGTCATGCACCTAAAATTGCAACTGTTGAAACTTAGGCACCTAAATTATAACGGTTGAAACTTTAGACACCTATTTTTATAAAAAAATATTTTATGCACTTAAAATTTAAAAAATATATATTTTAGACACCTATTTTTCATTTAAGCATTTCTGTAATACTAGTATAAACTGAAGATATAACTAACACTACCTGTCGACTCCACGTCAACCATCCCCGTCAATATATGGATAAAAAATCAAATCTCACCCGTCCATCTCTCGTCAACCACAATCCAAGCGTACTCAGCTATCCGCGTCCCGAAAATGAATCCTAAAAAGTCAAGACCATCTCCACTGTCAACTCATTTCCATAACTCAACTCCATCCAACGGGTCAAATATACCACGTCAGCGATCCCTGTCAATCTTAATAATCCAATATCCGCTTCAATTCTGTTTATATAATGACCGCCTCACTTTCCTGCCAATTCAACTTTCATTCTCTTTCATTTCCTAGAAGCCATACCTAAGGCTGAAAAAAAGCCAGCGGAGAAGAAGCCTGCGGAGGAGAAGAAGGCGGTAGCCGAAAAGGCCCCGGCGGAGAAGAAGCCGAAGTCCGGCAAAAAGCTTCCCAAGGAAGGCGGAGCAGAGGCCGGAGATAAGAAGAAGAAAAGGGTTAAGAAGAGTGCGGAGACGTACAAGATCTACATCTTCAAGGTCTTGAAGCAGGTTCACCCAGATATCGGGATCTCAAGCAAGGCTATGGGGATTATGAACAGTTTTATAAACGATATATTCGAAAAGCTTGCTCAAGAAGCTTCTAGGCTCGCCAGGTACAACAAGAAGCCCACGATCACTTCCAGGGAAATCCAAACTGCTGTCAGACTTGTGCTCCCCGGTGAGCTTGCCAAGCACGCCGTTTCCGAAGGGACTAAGGCCGTGACCAAATTTACATCTTCTTGAAATTGTATTTTTTGGTTATGTAGTTAGGGTTAGAGTTTGCCTTTAAGTTTAATCTTGTGGTTTTAAGTTTTAAGTTTCCTTTGTCTATTATTGTGCCATTTAATTTTAAGATATCGTATGTATTGAGCATGGATCTGCTCGATCTTGATCTGAACATGGTAGAATTGAATGAGACTAATTATTACAATTTGGCATTTTTTTGTGATATTGTATCGAGTTTCTGATAATTAAAATCGAAAAGTTAACTGAGAACTATTTTTTGAAATTTATGAATTTAATAGAGTTCGAAAGCTAACAAAGCACTTTAACCCAAAAAAGCCTTGCAATCTGACTTGATCCAATTAAAAAAATTTAAATGACGTTTGAGTCATAAAATAGGCTATGTCAATTTGAATAATTAAAATTACAAAGTTAATTTTTGAAAATTTTAAATTGGATGAGTCTACCATATATATTGCACACTTGTTAAATTTTATTAATGTTGAATACTATTAAATTGATTAATAAAAATTAAAAATTTAATTTTAAAAGAATTAAAAATAAAATTTAATAAATCTTTTTATATTTTTTATATTACTTTTAATTGATATATTAGAATTATTCTAAAATCTCTTTAATCTATCAGTGCTAGAAAAAGGAGTATTAGGGAAGAAATTACAATTTAAAGGCGAGTTTACAACTGCATAGTTGACTGTAATTTTTTTACCTTAAATCTTGTATGCTGGCTTTTGAGTTTTGTTCCTACATGTTGTCCAAACTAAAACTGCTAAAACGAGAGATTACACGTTATTACGAGAGAAATGCAATGACTGACCCATTTCCTTCAAAAAATAGCAGTTCTATATTTTAAATTTTCTCGTTTTTATACACCAATATGCACTGGGTTGGGCTCGTAGGCTTTGATTGAGGCACAAAAGGCTGCGGCAGAAAGAAATAAAGAGTTAGGTTTAGGGTTTTTGATATTAAGGAGATTTTAGAATATTTAATTTTAATATATTAATTAAAAATATTATAAAAATATAAAAAATTATTAAATTAAAATTTTATTTTTCTTTTGAAATAATTTTAATTATAAGTCTAGTTCTTAATATTTTTAATCTTTATTAATTAATTTAATGGTTGCTCAGCGGTGTGCAATACACGTGGTAGAATTTTTCTTATAAATTTAAAAGAGTTCGAAAGCGAAGAAAGCACTTTAAACCAAAAAGCCTTGCAACTGACTTGATTAAATTATAAATTTTCAAATGAAGATTAAATTATAAAGTAATATTCGTCAGTTTCAATAACTTGAAAATTTTTTAATACTCAATTGAATGTTGTTGTCTTGATTTAATTGTGATTGCAAACCATTGGGAGGTTGATGTTGTTGACGCATTGACAAGTGCCAAAATTGTCAAATAAATATTCCTATTCTTTATTAAATATTGAAAGGTAGTATAGAAAAGTAAGGTCGATCTATAGGGACTAAAAAAATTCTAATGTCGTTTTTTTGTTTCAACCTTGATTTAACTGCAGAATAAAAATAATGGGGTTTAAAATATATAATTAAATAAAAGATAAATAAAAGCAGTAAATTGCAAATAAGAAATTTAATTGTGATGGTTTAGCCTTAATTTCGATCGATCATCAAAATAATTTTCTCTTCTGGATAGTATGTTGGTTAAAGTCAACAGGGCCAAACCCCTGCAGCTAAATCTTCTCTCTGGTTAACTGAAATTTCCAAGTCAATCCCCAAAATCTGGTTCTTGCTGGTCTAACCACGTCTATCATTGTTAGTACCAAAACGGCTTTAAGTTCTAGAAGAGCTCAACTCAAGTTATAGCGTCTCTTTGAGAATAGAACTCGATTTTGATTCCCCGTAGCGGACGCACCAACCGATCTGACTCCCAAACCATAAGCCAAAAATTCTAACAAAATAAAATAATTCAAAACCCTAAATAAAAGATAAAATAAAGATAAATATTTTAAAATAGTGGACTAAATTTTAAACCAAGGATTTATCACAAAAGATAAAAATAATTAATTTAAAACATGTGATTCTGGTTGAATTATGCTTTACCTTCTGAATAATCTTATCTTTATTTCTAAGGCATTAATCCTTAAGATAATTTCGAATTTTAACTTTGAGATAATGTTGGTCCGTTTTCTAGAAGCTGCTAACTGTACCGCTGAAATCTGCTACCTCAGGTCGTGCCCACGACTCCTACCATGACATCAAGTGAATATCTTCATTTGTTGGTTTTTAGTTGACATAGTCCAATGAAGCTCCTACCAAAACAAGCCCAAAAAATGACGAATTAGTAATAATCAAGCGAAAATTAAGGAATAAATATCACTAATAATATGTAATATTTTACACTTATCGCACATAGATAATGAAAGAATATGGTGGGAAAAATTCTTGGACTAAGTTGATATCTATGGGAGTGCTTGTGTTTATTTGGGGTTTTCAGTTTGTGTAACCTTTTCAAAAAATGGTGACAGTGTTGTTGAACATTGACTACAAGAAATTTGTCTGGTATGATCTGAGAAGCAAAAGGGTTGAGAAGGTAGGGATTGAAGGTGCTCCTAGCATTTGCGAAGTGGAATGTTGGCTGTCCCTCTTAATAGTAATGGACCAATAATCAAAACGAGCATCATGTATAGTAAAGGCAGTGAAAGAACACCAAGAGGTAATAGCATAAATATACGCAGTAATTATTTCTTGAATTATATGGATGTAAGCTGAAGAATTATATTAAAATAAAAAGTTAACAGAGTTCAAAATGGCAAAACATGAATCATCACAATAAAACAACAGCTACAACCTGACCTGAAATAACGAAGACGTCTCCATTCTTGCTTTTGCCAAAGGCGTCGGCCACTTTTGCTTCCCTCAAATAGCTAATGAAACTCACCTTGCAAATGAAAGCAATTGTTTACTGGAAACTAGAGTAAGGGAGTGCAATAGGCAGCCTATGTGGTACAGATTATTCTGGATGGAGATAGTTTCATAATTATGCCTATGCTGATAATTGGAGAATCCGGTTCTTTTGTATGGAAGGGAGCCTTTGGGGGTTAAGGAATTTATAATCAAAGCATTGCACGTCTAGTTCAAACGGGTGGTATTAAGTTTTATGTCTCTGGAATCTATGTTTGCAATTCAAGAAATGACAGGTAAAGGCTCTGGCAGCATCTTACAGATCTTAAAAATAACATTCTGTGGCTAGCTGCATGAGACTTCAATATAGTAGATAATCAGGAGGAAAGCTCAGAGCCTATCAGGAACTCTTTGTCTCATGATATGGTGGATTTTAATCTGTGTACTGGAGCTAATGATTTGCTGGATAATGCTTTTACATGATATAATCATCAGGAACAAATATTCAACACGCAACAGTAAAAAATTTAGTAAGTAACAATCATCCAAGAGCTGAATTTGTTGGAGTTTGCTTAAGTTCGTACCAGCGTTTTGTTCTCTTAATGTTTTTTGTTGTTGAGTTGGATTTGGGAGTGTTTTTATGCAGCTGAGTACTTATTCATGTACTCCGAAACTTCAATGATTTTTCACAATAAGCCTTCCTTTTAACAGTTTGTCTCACAGCATTTGCAATTTGCATAGCGACACAATTACCTTAAAATACGCAAGGACAAGAAAAGAAAGAGCAGAAACAAGATGCCCCATTTCCGTTAAGGTAACATACGTACGACACTGATTATAACAACCTTCGATTTTGCAAACCCTACACAACAAAAGCACAGAGAAATCCCACCAAATGGACATACAACTAAGAATATTAAAACTTCTGCTAATCTGAGTTTCTTGATTAAAACTAAGCTTTCTTAGGAGACTTGGTGGCCTTTGATGGAGATTTGGGTTCTTTGGCGGCCTTTTCAGTCTTCTTCGGCAACAAAACAGGGTTGATGTTTGGTAAGACTCCACCGTGGGCGATGGTAACACCAGCGAGGAGCTTCCCCAACTCTTCATCGTTCCTCACGGCGAGCAGCACGTGCCTAGGGATGATCCTGTTCTTCTTGTTATCACGGGCAGCGTTTCCGGCCAATTCCAGAACCTGAATTGAAATCATAAATTCAACAAATTAAGAATCATATAAAAAGGGAGGAAAAACCAACGATTTAATTTAACTCTCAGCTACCTCAGCGGCTAAGTACTCGAGAACAGCAGCCAAGTAAACTGGGGCTCCGGTTCCGACCCGCTGCGAATACCTTCCTTTCTTCAAATAACGGCCGATCCTTCCGACGGGGAACTGGAGCCCAGCTTTAACAGACCTTGAGACAGGCTTCTTCTTGGGGCCACCGCCTTTCCTTCCTCCAGCTCCCTTCTTTACTTTTGCTGAGGAATCCATTGCACCAAGGATTCGATAAGTTAGACTCTTGGCTTTGAAATGAGAGGATACTGATTAGTACAGGAGATGCATCGGACCAAGTTGAGATCTAAGTTTTATAGCAGTGGATATGTACAAGCGAGTAATGAATTAGTGCCGTTAGATGGGAACTTATCGACTGTCCAAATTTACTTATTGGCGATCCGCGTGATTTATGAGCGAACCAATGAACAAGCTTTGCTTTTTTTTTTTAAGTTCTTTTCAATCATTCAGAAAAAAGTGTAGGCGCCATTTACAAATATTTCTGGGACTCCCGCTTCTAGAATTCAGGATTTTAGACGAGGCATTAATTATTAAACTCGCTATTTTTTTCCCTAGGAAATATGTGATTTTATAGCTTTAGCCGAAATGCTATTATTGTGTTGAACTGATGCAACATAAATCGAACAATCATAGAAGGTGTATTTAACAATCTAAAATTATTGTATTAATTAATTTTATTGTCAAACAGTCAATAGTTTAGTATTGAACGGCATTTATCCACCTAATTTAACACTTAAACGGGCATTTACTTACAGTAAAAAATTCAATTTCTATCCAACGGACATTTGCCTGCGATAATGGCAAACGGAACTTTAGTGTCTAGTGAGCTAAAGTATGAGCTGCTTCATTTGCTTCTCGTCAAATATATTGATTATTGAAGGTGTATATTATCATGTCGTTCCATCAAAGCGCCAACCTCCTGCAAATATAATCTCACAGTTGAGAGGCCACTGTTGCGTGATTTAAGTGCTACGCAAACGGTGCAAGTATACACGTCGCAAGTAATAAAATGATAGGTATCAAGTATCGTCTCCACAAGGATTGGTTTTGACCACTTTGCTTAAGTTATTGCACTGTAAAAGAAATAGAATTAAATGGGATAGATGGTGATAAATAGCAAGTAAAATAAACTAAGTAAATAGAAAGAGGAAATCAATGTGAGAGATTAGGTCGGGTTATCGTGAGTAGTGGTGCGATTGCCGAAATAATTGTTGTGGCTAGTAATTGCAGAGGCAAGTAGGCTGTCGTGGCAACTGGGTTTAGTAGAATGCCATGGCAACTGGTTTGGTAGAATGCCGAGGCAACTGGTTTTAGTAGATTGCCATGACAACTGGGTTTTCTTCAATGTTTGGCTGAGTGTTCTTTAATGCCTTCATGTTATCCTTAACCTAATACATTCTTGCGTTAACCTTGGGTGAGCAACATCGATCTTTGCACTTTTCTTAGCCGCTGAAATTTGATCCTTATTCCTAAGGTGAATTAGTTTCCACCAACGGTTGTTTAAATAGAAACCGTATCCACTTGTTTCGTGAATCTAGCTCTCCCGAGCTTAGATAAATGGATCCAATCAAGTTCCTTTCCCGAATTCCCTGAAGCGAAAATAAAGAACCAAGAATGAATAAACAATGAATTTATTGAATTAAAAATCAACAACCAAGCATTCGTCTCTACACACCAATAAAACCCGATAACCCAAGCCAAGTTAATCTAATTCATGGCTGGGTTGAAAGAAAACAACAATGAATAAATCTCAGACATGGGTGGATCGCACGATACAATATAAAAGAAATGGAAAAGATGAACTTCTCCAATATGCGTTAAATGTTGTGCGCAAATCCCCCTTTTAGATCTGATCCCTCTCACGATCGACGTCCCTCTTGTTTGATGTTGCGATCACTCTTTATAAGATGGGAAAAACTCCATTTGAAATTTAAAAGATATGGTTTATCTCTTTATCTTTGGCTGTGGAGATAATTCAAGCTTTATCCCCTTATCTAAAGACAAGGAGATAATTCAAAAGCCTTATATTCTTATCTTTATCTACGCATCACTCTTTTAAAAGGAGATAATTCAGAATTACTTCAAAATATTTGCTTATCTCTCATCGTTATCTGTAGCAACTCTTTAATTCAAATTTGGGTAATTATCCAAAGTGTTTGAATTAATTCTTGGAGATAATAGCTTTATCGCGACCTGTCAGGGCATCCTTCGGTAAGTGTCTCGGCAAGTCGTTATGCATAAAATAAAGCAAAACAACATCGATTTCTCCACAAAACTATCAAAACATAAGGCCAAGCCCAATAGACAGAGAAACTACGAAACTATGCGTGAATGACAAAGAATGCAATTAAAATGAGCCAAAGTCTATCAATAATATGAGTAAAAAGGGTAGAAAATATAATACTTTTATACACTTAATAGTCACCCAAAAGAATATTGAGGAGTTTTGTAACCGCATTCAAGCTTATTAAACTCACTCAAAACGGCCAAGTATAGGCGTTAGTTTGGTAAATTAATAATAATGATAATAAATTTAGGATTTATATCCAATACACTGGCTGTAGAAATTCTTAGTTTCCACAAGAACCTTAGTTTAAAGGTTCAAGGGCTCAGTTTAGGGTATAAGATTTAAAGGTTTATGTGTAGGGGTTTAGAATTTAAGGGTAATGGTTATAATTTAAGAGTTTAGGATTTAAGTTATAGAGTAATATGTTGAAGATTTAGTTTTAATTTATAAGCCCTAAATTCTAACACAACCCCTAATTTCTAAACTACTAAACCTAAACCTCTAAACCTTATGTCATAAACTAAGTCCCTAAACCCTAAAACTAAGGCACTTGTGAAAACTAAAAAATTTGTATTCATTATCCAAGAAACCATTAAATTGCTACGAAAAACAACCACAATAAAAATGTATCTACTTAGGGAAAGGTGAATAGAAAATATGTTGTTTTTGAATATTACAAACACGTCAAATATAATTGCTGATAAAAAAACACAACAAATATAAACATTTACAGTATTAGTATGATTAATAAGTTTCTCTCATTTTTTGACACATTAACCAAATAATTTTATTGATAAATAAAATAAAACCAGAGCATAACCTAATAAAGGTTTTAGAACTTCCAAAAAAACAAAACAATATGAAATAAAAAATAAAAAAAAAGTGTTGCACCAGTCAAATAGACATTTCCTCTTTGCACAAAAAAAAAATCTCTACGGTCCATTGTAGAAAGGGTACCTGGGGAGTTGTCGAAACAAGAACTAGATAAAATCTCCAAAACCAACAACCATCTTTCATGCATATTCTCAAAAACGACGATTCGCTATAGATTACATCGGCAAACAACCCAAAAGGGGATCAAACTCTACGTGACCACTGACAAACACGAATCAAAACACAAGCGTTGTGAGATTCACCGTATGAACAATAAGAACATGCAAAAATAACCATAAAAACGTGCCACAAAGCAGAGACGTGCCATAAAAACATAAAAGCGTACCATAAAGTTTCTCTCAGTCTTATATTAACTACTCCCTCCGTCCCACTTAATATGTCCCTTGTTGACTTTTCACGTAATTTTAAGAAGAAATTTTTTTTTGTAAGAAATATGACATAAAATAATTGAAACGATAATTTTATCATTGAAAAGTTAAATTTTATTTTGTTGGGAACTAAAGAAAGGGTATAAAGAGAAATATGCATTGTAAAAGTTATTGATTTTTTTAATGAAATATTTTAAATGAGACAATTTCAAAACACAAAAGTGACATATTGAGTGGAACAGATGGATTATTTATTTAACATTAGTATACTATGCTCATTATTGCATAAGCTCCTAAAACAACTTATTATTCTTTTCTCTTCAAACCAAGTAAATGAAGGCAACACGAGCAATCTTCAAAATGCAGCTACTGAAAACATCCCATTTAACTCGTCAAATAATTAATAATGTTTGCATAAAAATTCGTAAAATTATTTTCGTCATTATGATATATTTTTTAATGTGTGAAACTTTTAATATTAAATTAATAATATTTATATAAAAATTCGTAGAATTATTTTTATTATGCTATCTAAATTTTGTTGGAAAAATTATAATATAATTAATATATTAAATAATTTTTAAAATTATGCTTTATATTTCAATACTCTTATTACTTTTTAAAAAAATATTTGTGAATTTTTTGAATGTTAAACATTTAATAGGTTTAAAATTTTAATTTTTTATTACTTATGACAATTTGTCAAATAAATTATAGTAAATAATAAAATAAATCTAAAAATAGTCAAATAATGATAAAATAAATTAACAGATCTCTAAGATAAAAATAGTCTAAAGGTGATTATAAGGTAGTATTTATTCATAAATATTCTCAACCCTCTGAAAAAGCACACACATCTTGCAGACAAAGCAATTTGAATCCGAGTCTCCTAGGATGAACATCATCCGCTTTTTTACTGATACCACTTGTTGTGTAACACCATTTAAATATTAAACTAATATTAAATTAAAACATTTAATAAATTTACACAACAAATACGTAGTCACATAATTAAAAATGCAACGAAAGATTCATATGAACAAAATTCATTATCGTAAGGGCATACGGTCCAAAGGGAAAGGAATTGTCTAATATCTAATAAATTGGTGGGAATGACATTCTCACTATTTGGGGGAAAAGTTTAATCGTTGGAAAAATATTATTACCACTTGCCGGAATCTTCCCAAACCAAACGTGAGAGTGCAATTCTAAAGAAAAAAAAGATTATTACTCATAATCATAATTTTTTTGTGAACCAAACGCCCCCAAGAAAAACATGTCACGTAGATCCTCCCTTCGATATATATTCTATCAGCTAAACAATCCATAATGTCATAATGAGTCTTGCCTTACTATAATTTGCCATATCAATTGAACAATACAAACTTTGTTACAAAAATCTTAATTTTTCATCACAAGTCCCCTTCAAATTTGGGAGAACATATTATACTCCATTGAATATGTGATCCTAATGAAAGACAACATCTCTTTTCCAAAAGAATCTAAAACAAATTTGATTAATTCTTTTAAGTATTGCTTTAGGCAAGATAAATACATGCACTTGTAGTTCCGCATTTGAAATACAATATATTTCACTAACTACAATCATCCAGCAACGTTAAGTTTCCAAGCTGATACCTTAGATTTTATTTTATCCAACAGCGGACTGCAATCAGTGGTGAAACCTCTATAAGACTGAAGGGGCCATAGCCTCCGCAAAATGTTTAAAATTTGTATAGTAAAATTGTTTCCCCTCTAAATTTAGAAAATTTTAAATAATCATCTCAATAAAGAATGTTGAGTTCCATTCTACCATTGACCGTAAGCATTTTCTCAATAAATAATATTGGGTTCCATCACTACTAAAATTAATTTTAGATATTCTCGTGGGCACCAACCATATCCCCAAATGTCTAACAAAGAGCTTACCAAACTGAAAATCAATAATGCTTTTAATTATTTATAATTCATTCAATAGAACACCAACAATGTAAATTTCACTATTTGTGGAGTTTAAATAGCAAGATAGGAACCTTTCTAAGGTGAGAATTTATATTGTTTTTTCTTGTAAACTTTCGAACAAGAGAACATGATTGTAAGGTGAGAGCTTTGTTTAAATTTTGTGTTTTCATGGTTATTTATTTTGAATATTTTAGGAATTGTTAGTGATGACAACATTTGACCCATTGTATTTTGGTATTATGAGTGTTTAAATTTTGGTGAATTCTTCCAGCTAAAAGTTTAATGAATCTTGGACGAAGCTTGAAGGAAGCTCTTAGGGGGCTTTAGAGTCAGGATAGTACCTTACTACCTAATTGAAAATGTATAAAGGATGTTAGAATGTTTGATGGATGATAAGTATTATGCACGGGTATTGTGTGTTTAATTAATTTCCTTTCATGGTAAAATTATGTATAATCTATGAAATGGTTGCCTTAGATCCATAGTATCCCTACTAGATGATTTTGACGTGTTTTGGACTTTTGGAAATGAATTTAAAGGAGAGTAAGACCATTTTTTCGAGCTTGAAATAGTTGGTGCAGCGGTGGAGTTTCGAATCCACCTAGTGGGTTTTGAAACTCTTAGGAGAAACTTGCATTATGGAGTTTGGTTTCGAAACTGACCTAGTTGGTTTCAAAATCAGGTTATTAGACAACTTTAATTTTGCTTAAAATTGGTCGTTTTGACCCGTTAAGACCTTCGGACTATTATGTATACTTTTTTTACTCATTTAGAACCCTTAATAAATTGTGTTGGACCTTTGCATTTGACAACTTGTTTAATTCTCAATAAAAGCCAAGTATACATCGTATAGGATTAAAATGAATTATAGTTTATAATGGGATACTTTAGGGGCGTTTGATTTGCGGAAAAGATCATTATCAAGGTAATGATTTTTTCTGAAATTTTATTTCCATGTTTGGTTTGTTTTCATTTCCACCAAGACGAAAAAGAATATTACCAACAATGGTGCTTTTTTGACAATATTTCAGGAATGTGATTCCCGCCTAATCTTTAGGTATTTGTCAATTCTTGCTATTTTAGACCAAAATACCCTTGAAATAATGAGAGGTTTTCATATTAGTCCATTTGTTGAATTTTTTAACTACATAGCTAATTACTTGGGGTGTAATTAATTTTATTTTATTTTAATTTAATTTAATTTTTAAATAGTATTACACATTTAAACAGTGTTTAAATATTTAATGCTTTTTTATTAATATTGTGTTTATAATGTTTTTAATAATATTATTAAACATATTATCTAAATATCTAGCTCATAAAAATTTTGAGTGCAAGATTTACACCTGTATAAATTCAACTAACTAACTAATTATGACTAACTAGAACGTATTTACATCGGTATAATTACAGCAAACTAAACTAATATCTAACTATAACGTATTTACACCGGTGTAATTACATTGTTCAAATAATTTTATTAATAATTTGTTAAATAAATATATTATATTTCTATATAAATAAATATAACACTTATTAAACTTATTTATGACTTAATAATTTAAATTATTTAATATGTGTACTCGAGATCATAATATTATTTTTATATTATATTATATTATATTATATTTCTATATAAATATAATACTTATGAAAATTATTTTAAAAGTACGTTTAATATTTAATTGTATTAATAGTCTGTTATATTTTTTTGAAAAATTTAGATAATGTAATGTAAATAGTTCTATGAATACAAATATTTTCAATTAATATTAAAAGTTTAATTTGTTATAAATAAATATTTAATTGTATTAATAATCACGTAATTTTATCTTCTCTCAACCAAACACTGTCATCTCGCATTCCTGCCAAATAAACCAAACAAAGAAATATAACATTCCCATTAAAATATCAAGTTACATTCCAATAATCTTAGTCCTAGATGTAATCGTCTTTTCCGTAAACTAAACACACTCTTAAGATATTTAAATGAGATTTGTATTACATTTTGCTCCAGTGATTCTTAATTAATGGTTGAAGCTTAAAATATTGTTATCTGTAGATGTTTTTTTAGGAGAAGTTTCGATACCCTTGACTCTAGTTTCGAAACTAGCTGTATTGATTTGTTTGAGTTTGTTTAGATTGAGTTCTTGTGACCTTTTAAGTTCCTCAGACCGACCTGTAAACTTTTGAATTCATTAGGATTAATTGATAAATTTTCGTATCCATTGAATTCAATATTTTTCCTTAATTTTCTTGTAGTAACCAATTAATTTGAGCAACGCCTAAATGAATCTTAGTTGCCATCGGTATATTGAAATGTGATTTGAACTTCCAACAATCCTAGTAACTTTAAGTAGCGATAGAAGCTTAAAATAAGGTTACATATAGTTTAAAAGATTTATTGAATCTATTTAGGCAAGGTAACCATGGTTTGACTCCAGTGGTTTTCGTTCGAGATTTGGTATATTTCGTGATTTCAAAATCCGGTATAACAGACTTTGATAAGTTTCGATGTTATGAGTTTTGGTAGGTGAATATATGAGTACGTACGCACGCGATTCGATTTCGATGCTCACGCAATGACGCTGGCTTATATATATTCTGTTACCGATAATGGCTCACGAGCATTTAGCGCCTTACGATTCAAGCATTTTGCGACCTAGCCTACAATTCAAGTATTTTGCAATTATCCCTGCAATTCGGGTATATATTACTTTTGATATTTTGTATGTTTAAGATTTCCAAGTCGGTTGACTCAAGTTTGGTTATGCCTTTTACGGTTTGGATGATTTAATTATTCTGCATTGTATCTACGCTTTATTCATGTTCTATCATTCCTACTGACTTGCTTTATATATTCTTGTGTATCTAGATGAGCATGTAGGTCACTATACCTTGTCAGTATATTGAATCTATATTCGAGTATGAATTTTTTCTTTGGATTTTGAAATTCAATTTTTAAATCATATTGGTTTAATAAAACTTTAATTTATTAGTATTTATATTTGTAAGTTAGCCTTGTGACTCGAATGTGACACCCATACCGGTCTAAAATATTACAATGTTAGAGAGAACATTCATTGCAATGATAAGAAAATAAGATGACGATATATTGTCTTGTCTTATACCAATTTACACATTTAAAAAATACCCCTTTCACTGTTAAAATATCAAATCAAACCCCAATCCAATGCAATATAAATTAGGAAAAACTATCTAAAATACAATTAAATTATTGATTTTATTATATTTAGTAATTAAATTATAAATTTTTTTAATTAAACCACTAAACAAATAAAACACTTTTAGTCAAACCACTGACTATTAAATTTTAACGGTTTCAATCTATTATTCTTTTCTCTCGACTTCCTCCCCACTTTCTTATATGTACACTACTTTTAACTCCGCACTAGTTGATTTATATATTTTTATTTTATTGAAGATTATAACAATTAAGTTTGAATTAAATTTGATAAATAATATTTATTTATTTATTAAAGATATTGCAACTATATTATAGTTTCTAATTATGAGAACAATTTAGGATCTATTATATATAGTAATGGAATTTTTAAATAATACATTAAGTTTATTGAATTAGGACTAAACTAATAAAATGTATAAATTTTGGGACTAAAATTGTTATTATACCAAGATTTTCTTTTTTTATTTTAATGACATAGTGAATTTTTTGTTACAAAATGTTAATTGACATGTCCTAAACCTATAATTGAGTGACTGAATTGCTACTTTTAGAAGAAAAATGACATGTTTGTTCAGAAACCTATAATTGAGTGACCAAATTATTATTTTTAGAAGAATATTGATGTGTTTGTTACTAAACATATAACTAAGTGACATGTAGTATAATTTATTGTATTTTAAAACTAATCTTTTATTAGTTTATTCCAAAAACAATTAGGCGTACTGCCAAAAAAAATCTGATACTGGATAGTCATTTTGACATTTTCTTTAAAGAACTTTAAGTTTAACCATTAACGTTTCATTTTATGTTAAAATGGTTAATTTACTAATAATAAATGAGTTAAAATGACCTGACAAACATTCATGATAGTACACACTAACATATGACTAATATAACAATATAATATAAAAAAGATGTTGGTTCGGCAAAATGATACATCAATAAAAAAAATTAGGCTGAAGGGGTTATTTTGCCCCCGACTTCGACCGAAATTAGCAATGTTGCCCCTCGCGCGAAAACGCGTTCAATTAGGTTCTTCAGTTCGCACATTGCAGCAAATTAATCCCTTGACTAAGGTTGACCAATGGAACCGTTAACTACTGCATATGTGGCCGTTAAATACATGCCACGTCACGACTGACGTGGCATCAATTTTTAAATTTTTTTTTACCTTTTTTCATATTAAATTTTTCATCTAATTGGTTTGATTTTAGAGTAAAAATTTAAAATAATGCATAAAGGAGAGGCTGGGAACTGAACCCAAGACAAATGGAGGAAAGCATAACATTCACCACCAAATCAACCTCTTAACCTTGTCAAGCAACACCAAATATTTTATATAACCTCATTAAAATAGCATGGCTTCTTCATTAAAATCCCGGCATCAAGAGTTAATTTTCCAAGTTCTGAATCCTACGGACATGAGGGCAAGCTCCCAAAGCATGTTTGGTATACTCAATGGATTCACCTTAGATAGTTTACAAATCAAAGAGATGGCATTTCAAGTCGTACAATTTCACAGTATCGAATATTTGGTCTCCTTTTCTTGTAAAAGCTGCTATTTTTGAAGATAATAATGGCGTTTTTAATGTTGAAGTTCAGCTTCATCTGGACAAACTTGATAAGACATGGACAAATCTCTACTCGACCCTAGATTACATGATAATCTCGACCGAAAAATGGTTTCTAAAGGCTGCAATCTATCGTGAGAATGACACAGAAGTCGGCTGCCATATATGTCCAGGAAAGAACCTGACCGGATTAAGATTTATCTATGCTTACAACAAAACCCTCCACTATGTCATGGAGACATCTGTAAACTGGTCTGAAATTCATGGATTCGAGGTAAATCCATTGAGTATACCAAACATGCTTTGGGAGCTTGTCCTTATGTTCGTAGGATACAGAGCTCGGATCTGGAAAATTAACTCTTCATGTCGGAATTTTAATGAAGAAGCCATGCTATTTTAATGAGGTTATATAAAACATTTGATGTTTATTGACAAGGTTATGTTGGTTTGGTGGTGAAGTGTTAAGCTTTCCCCTCAACAGACTTAGGTTTGATTCTTAGCCTCTCTAATTCATAAATTATTTTAAATATTTACTCTAAAACCAATCAAATCATGTCACGTGTCATTATCTGATTGGTTAAAATTTAATATAAAAATAAATATAAAAAATTATTATTTAAAAAAAAAATTGCTGTCACGTCAGTCGTGACGTGGCATGTAGTTAACGGCTACGTATGTAGTAGTTAACGGTTCCTTCGGTTAACGTTAGTAAAGAGGCTAATTTACTGTAATATGCAAACTGAAGGACCTAATTGAACGCGTTTTCGCACGAATACAACATTATTAATTTGAGTCGAACTCGGGATAAAATGACCTTTTAGCCAAAAAATTAAAATCATTTTAACCATATCAAAAATGGTAAAAATTAAAATATTAAAAAAATTATAAAAAAATGATTGTTTAGTGAACGTAGTGGCATTTTTAAACATTATGCCAAATAATTTAAACTTTAGTTCTCCGATCTCCCCTTGGCGGATGCCTTATCTCTTTCCTTCGATCCATTATTTCTTTCTCTCTCTGGTTTTTTCTTTGTTCCAATTAAAATTTTCAAAAATTTCAAGTGCTTTAGAGATGTCGCTAGACGACCTCATCAAGCGCAACCGTAAGGCCGGATCCGGAAAGCCCCGCGGTTGAGGCCGTGGATCCGGACCGGGACCTGCCCGCCACCTTCATAACCGCAGAGCAAATCGCTTGGCACCTAATACCACAGCTAAGGTAACTAGCTAAGAGCACAGATCTGTTTACAACTTTTTTGTTTTTTATTGAATTTTTTGTCAATTAAGCGCGTCTTCTTTCTGTTAAGGCGCCAGAGACGTCCTGGCAGCATGGTATGTATTCGGATAAGGGAGCGGCTTTCCGGGGACAAGCAGGTCGGGCTCCCGCAATTGAATCTGGAACGAAACTCTACATCTCAAATTTAGATTACGGTGTTTCCAACGACGACGTCAAGGTATTTTTCTTTTTCAAAATGTTTTCTGTTGTTTTATAATTGAATTCTTAAAATAAGATTCACATTTCTGTTTCGATGTGTTGTTATTTTAACTGTGATATTGATTTCAAATTTTTGTTTAAGATAGGCTCATGTTCCTGGTGATTCTCCTGGCTTAGCTGTTTGGAAATTTATTGACATATTCATTGAGACTGAAAAGTTTAGCGATGCATAGTAGAACACGCAGAAAATTTTCCAAAGATTGATATTGTGTTAGTTTTTTTGTTCTTTTTAATGATTATGCGTTTGCATACAGGACTTATTTTCTGAAGTTGGTGAGCTGAAACGATTTACAGTCCATTACAATAGGAGTGGAAGATCGAAGGTATCTAATAGAGTTTGGCATAAACTGGTCCTTCAGATGAAATTCTTTGTATCATGCAGTAGTTTAGAACAAAAAAGCTCTTTGTCTTAGGGAACAGCTGAAGTTGTCTTCTCTAGCCGAACAAATGCTTTGGCTGCAGTCAAGAGATACAACAATGTTCAGCTCGATGGGAAGCCAATGAAAATTGAGATTGTTGGAACAAATGTTTCTACTCCTTTTGCACCTTCAGCTGCTAATGGCACCTTTGGAAATTCAAATGGAGCCCCTAGAGGGTATGCCTAATCATATATTTGCATAATTCCTTGTTTTCTTCAAAAGTTTAGATTCTGTTATTTGTTAACTTGATGCTCTTGAGGTTTTACACTTATGGAGTGCATACATGCCCGTATCTTGTAGTTAGGTTGTGTGCTGAAATTTTCTAAAGTTGCACTAAGCCTCCATAAGATGTTAATCTTAAGATTAATTATTGGCTGAAATTTCTCCTTATTTATCAAATTATTTGAAATTTAAGTCATTTCAAAAGTTCTCTCTCTCTGTGTATATATATATATATATATATGATGTGATGAGTGTTTTATTTTGTTATTATTTTATCATTAATTACTTCTGGTTGATTCTTTGATATTGCTGATTTGGGTTGTTTTCACTTGTTTTTGTACAGGACTTCAATTTACAGAAATCAAAATTAAAAGAGCACGTTCTGCAGTCCTGTACAAAAACAAACGAAATACACTTAGGATCTTAAGATTAAAGTTTGAATTTAAATATTTGGGAATTATCACTTTATCATTTAGGATTTGATTTTTCTATTTTATTCGAATGTTTTTAGGATTATCTTTAGGTATTTTATTTTAAATATTCTCTTTATTTCTAGGGCTATCTCAAGCTATAAATACCCCACTAGGGTGAAGCTTGAAAACATATCTTGTACTTGGTTTTATTTGTTCTTGGGGTTTTTACTCTTATAAAGTTTTTATTTTAAATTTTAGCCAAAGGCTTTAGCAACAACTCAATTCCAATTGTGAGAATTGAAAATCACTTTATAACTTCAAATATATTTTTCAATTTTCTGCAAACTTGGATTTGCAACCGCCTTTTTCATTTAAAATCCTTACACTTTCAAATTCAAAAAGGGCTTGCTGGTTTGAATGTTGTTTCGGTTTATAGTTGGGAGGAAGAATCGGCTTGTAGCACATTCGACTTCCTGTGAACACACTTAGCGGCGGTCCGCTAAGGGAAATTGAGATCGGATTTGATTCTCATTGAGACAACGTAGTTCGAGTCGGGTTTTTCCAGATTTTAAACTATTTTATTCTAACGGCGATAGTCATAGTTAGTCTAGCCAGAAAACTGAAATTCAAAAATTGATTTTGGATTATCGGTTTACCAGAGAGAAAAACAAGTTACAAGGGTTGAGCCTTGTAGTCTGTAACCGACAATTATCCGAAGTAAAAATCTTATTCGATGATCGATTAAAAATTAGTCAAAGCGAAGCTTGAGACTGTTACTTAAACTGAACATTTTCTTAAATTTACCTTAATTCTTAGATTTAAACTTTTATTTCTTAGTTTTATTTAAATTAAACTCTTGCTATAAACCTCCAATTTATTTACTTTCTTTTCGCCTAAATCAAGATCAAAAGCATTCTATATAAGAATTTCCAAAGTCCTTGTGGATTTATTCTCTTTACTACACTATTTAATTATTTCTTTAAGACTAAGGATAATTTATTTGACAGTTCACGACGCTTGTCAAAATTGGCGCCGTTGTCGGGGATTTTGACAAAGTTACTGATATAATTTATTTTGATCTATGACCATGTCGTCGAGCTAAACGTCGTTAAATAAAGCGCTCTAATGGGAGGCAACCTATTTTGTTTTATTTTTCGTTTGCTTAATTTCTATTTGCTTTCAATTTTATTTTATTTTATTTGTTTATTTTAGTTTCAGTCTTATTTTATTTTTCTTTGAATTTTCAGGTACCCTAAATATTTTTTATCGAACTTTCATGAAGTTAAATGCGGTGATTTTGGTCGAACATGACAGAATTTCTAATTCATGGAAATACTTTACGCTTAGATCTGCAGTGGAGAAATCATTTATCAAAATGGCGCACATTAGCGAAACCCTTATCTCTCAGTGCATGTTAACCGAACCCAAAGCCCAAAGCTTCTGCCACCATCTTACCCACTTTCATCCTCACTTTTATTTAATTACTATTTCATTTTATTCACTTTTACTTCATTTTATTTTTATTTTTGCATTATTATTTTATTTCTTTATATTATTCTTGAAAAAATATATAATAAATAATGCACGGATTTCCACAATCAGTGGACTGTAAACGGAAGATGAAAGGGGATTTAGAGAGGGGCATTTAGGACTTTTTCAAGTTTTAGGTTTTACTTTATTTTCATTATTCTTGCCCTAACCCCTTGTTCATTTCTTCTGCAGCCCCAAAACCCCAACATCACGCAGCCGCATCCATCTCCTCTTTCCCCCACCACCGCATGATCGATCACACCTCCACCGAAACCACCCTTCGGTTTGCGCACCTCTACAGCACCGTCATCACCCTAATCCGGCCGCCGCGATGGTCCACACGAGACACCATGGTCCCTGTCACGATCGGATGTTCTTGAACCGACGGCAAAGATTGATTCACGGCCGAGCCTCCTATGGTGGACGTTGACAACGACTTCGAACAGCCCATCGTCATTAGACATAGGGAATATCTCTATTCCTTACTATTTCCATTTTCATATTGAGACAATATGATTTAAGTGAGGGATAGAAATTAATTTGCATCAATTTTTTTCTTCTCTCGCTTGTTTATGATTTAAGTTGTCTTGGTCGATATGTTGAAATTTTTGTTGACGGTTTTGATTTTTACCTTATTTCCTTTAATATTATTTGAGTTTTCGATCACACTTTTACTTGGATTAGAATGCATGATAGTGAAAATGGCATGATTAGTGTTTTCCTTTAAATCTTTTGATTGATATCTCATGCGTCTATTGAATGACATGTTATTGACTCGATACAAATTACGCTTCTTGTGAGATTTGAGCTTAGCCGAGCATTCTTTTTTATTCTTGCCCATTTGTTTGATTGAGTGTGCCGGACCTAATATCAAAATTTTAGAACTTGTGAGTAAATGCATATCGAGACTACATGTTTTGAACTTGATGCTTTAATATGATAGGAGCACCTATGATTAACCCACTTTTCTACCCAAAATTGCGTACCCTTTTTATATCCGTTAGTGAACCATTTTTGTGCCTTTACCCTTTTCTTGCTTTTACCACGTTATAAACTCGGAACCTTTTATTCTTACCCTCTTTTGTTACCCTTGTCAAGACAAAAATTGATATGTTCTACGAACGGAAAAAAATAGCAAAGAAGAAATATTTCAAAAAAAAAAGAAAAAAATAAGAGAAAAATCTGATTTAGACTGTGCTCGAACATAAAGAAAAAAGCAGAAGAAAAAGATTAAAAAAAAACAAAAACACACAAAAAAAGAAAATAAAAGCAAAACCATTTTGGTTGTTTGATTTTTGTTTCACTTCTTTGCATAAAGACCGCTTGATTAATGCATCTTGTTCATTTTTTAGTGGTGGAGACTTGATTTTCTTTCAAACTTATGGTAATGTCATGTTTGGTTCTGGCTTTGAGTATTTTCTTTTACCCGAAACACTTTGAGCGAAATGAGTGAATCCTTGTGAGGTATTGAGTCTTGTTAAATTGAAATTGATGGATTAATGAGATGTCATGGTTTTGCTTAACTTATACCTATTTATGTCTTTCACTTGATCGTTATTCTTGATTTCGATAATTGATGTGATCTTGACTTACTTGGTGTTCTTGGCTATGAGGCAAAATGAAGGATTGTAACTTGAGATTTTGACATATTTCATTAAGCCATGCTTGAGGACAAACATCGAATAAGTAAGGTGGAATTTGATGAGTGTTTTATTTTGTTAATATTTTATCATTAATTACTCTTGGTTGATTCTTTGATATTGGTGATTTGAGTTGTTTTCATTTGTTTTTGTGCAGGACTTCGATTTCCAGAAATCAACATTAAAAGAGCACATTTTGCAGTTTTTATTTTCTGGAATCAAGGTTGGACACATGGGCATGATGATAACCGACGTGGCAGATTCTGGCAGTCCAGTCAGTAGCAGCTTCCAGAAGGCGATCCAGTCAGCATCATCTAGAGGGACGGACGTGATACACTTAGGATTTTAAGATTAAGTTTGAATTTAAATATTTGAGAATTATCACTTTATTATTTAGGATTTGATTTTTCTATTTTATTTGAATGTTTTTAGGATTATCTTTAGGTATTTTATTTCAAATATTATCTTTATTTTTAGGGTTATCTCAAGTTATAAATACCCCACTAGGGTAAAGTTTGAAAACATATATTGTACTTAGTTTTATTTGTTCTTGGGGTTTTAACTTTTATAAAGTTTTTATTTTAAGTTTTAGCTAAAGGCTTTAGTAACAACTCAATTCTGATCGTGAGAATTGAAAAACACTTTACAACTTCGAATATATTTCTCAATTTTTGCAAACTTGAATTTGCAATCACCTTTTCCATTTAAAATCCTTACACTTTCAAATTCAAAAAGGGCCCGTTGGTTTGAATGTTGTTTCGATTTATAGTTCGGAGGAAGGATCGGCTTGTAGCACATTCGACTTCCTGTGAACACACTTAGCGGTGGTCCGCTAAGGGAAATTGAGATCGAATTTGATTCTCATTGAGACAACGTAGTCCGAGTCAGGTTTTTCCAGATTTTAAACTATTTTATTCTAATGGCGATAGTCGTAGTTAGTCTAGCAGAAAACTGAAATTCAAAAATTGATTTTGGATTATCGGTTTACCGGAGAGAAAAATAAGTTACAAGGGTTGGGCCTTGTAGTCTGTAACCGACAATTATCCGAAGTAAAAATCTTATTCGATGATCGATTGGAAATAAGTCAAAGCTAAGCTTGAGGCTGTTACTTAAACTGAATATTTTCTTAAATTTACTTTCATTCTTAGATTTAAACTTTTATTTCTTAATTTTATTTAAATTAAACTCTTGCTATAAACCCCCAATTTATTTACTTTCTTTTCGCCTAAATCAAGATCAAAAGTCTTCTACATCAGAATTTCCAAAGTCCCTGTGGATTGACCCTTCTTCTCTTTACTACACTATTTAATTATTTATTTAGAGACTAAGGATAATTTATTTGACAGTTCACGACGCTTGTCATGATGCATCTTCGCCTTCGGTGTAATTTATGTATTTGCTTAATGAGACACGCAACAGTATATATTTTCATGTATAACAATTTGGTATTGCACCTATATGTATGTAATATGTTAATGGATCTGTGTGGAATATGTTTCCTGTCATTTATTTGTCTTGTTCGTTGACAAGTTTTTGTTACTTATAGGCTTGACTTAGTAATCTAATCTTGTTATTATTATTTTACAGTGGCCAAGGAAGGATTTGGCAGGCAACGGGGTGGTGTTGGAGGCCGTGGCTTTGGAGGAGGGGGTGAATGGGGAAAGGGTCGTGGAGAAAAGGTTTCAGCTGATGATCTTGATACTGATCTAGAGAAGTATCATTCTGCAGCAATGCAGACGAATTGAAGCATTTATCATGTTCTATTGGTCGGTTTTTTGTCTTTTCTGCTGTGGACTTTGTGTGCTTGATACCCGACTATATTTCTATCTCTACCAAACTTGTACTCTTTCGAGGAACTAATCGTGAAGAGAACTATTAGTTTCATGATTTATGGAGTTTGGGCTTTTACTATTAGTTGTTCCTTTGACTTGGGTATAACGAATGTGGTTAGTGGAAAGCACTTTGTGGTCTGCAATCTTTTGGTTACATTGAAACTGCCTCATCCCACATGTTGGGAACAAAAAGTGACCTTGCATCTCGGTTTTCCATATGCTAAGGAAACTTTGGCTGCATGCTGTGGGAGGGGACTAATCTTGCCATTGCCCTGAGCTGCATTGCGAAACCAGGGAGATCTCAAGTGAGGTAGATTTCTTTATGTTCTTTCTCTAATGGATTATTTTTGAGCAGTTTTTGCCCTTTGTGCTGCAAGTGATGCAATTGCTTTTCCTGTTCAGGCTTTTATGGTGTTAAGTTACCTTGCACTATTATATTATTTGTGAATGGAATATACTTTCATCATTTTCTGTCGTGACAGCTGATGTGGCTTATTGTAGTCAATTGTTGTAGAATCTCTCTGCTTCAGCTAATTCGGTTTGCTTCTTGGATGAAAAAAAGAAACTGAAGTCTTGTCTCAGCATGACTGCTGCTTTTTGGGTCAGCTGGAATGTGTAGGCTCACTCTTAATCTCTTTGCTACCTAAAAGCTTGGGTTCTTTGGTGCAATGCCAACCACCTAAATGGGGTTTTGAAGAAAAGCTCAGGCTATCAGGTTGGTTCAAAACTGTGATTTGAGGAAGTCTTATAGTTTGAATGGTGTTAAAACCATTAGCGAGTTGTTAAGGCATTAATTTGCATAATGTTTTATGTCACTCTGTGAGCTCGCTATGCTATTACTTGGAGCAAGTGGGAGTGGCTTTAGTTCCACTAGGGTAAGAGAACGCACCTATTTGTGGTGGTCCGCGTTCTACTCCCCGGTTGCCATAGCCTTACGAGCATCAGGTTTGTAAGTTATTGGTTTCCTGTGTTTTATTTATTTGCCTAGTTTTGACCTATTTCTTGCGCTTCTCTTAATCGACGACCGATTTTATGTTTTTGAATGCTAATCATAAATTTCATGTCTATTACCAGTTTATAAATGCATCCCATCCATTTTGTTATTCTCCATCTTCATGTACTACGTACCCACTTGAAGCAATCATTATCCCTTTTTTGTCAATGATTAGAACTTGTAGAAGCATTAGTTAAGTTTGCTGGAATTAAATGGTGTTGTCTATTGATCAAATTAAGTCAGGTTCACATAGGAAAAAATATTGTTTTCTTTGTCCGGTTTATTTGAATTGAATTTCCTTGAATTATTATTATATTATTAATTAATTAAATATTACGATATGGAGTGTTATGTAATATAATATGATTTTACTAAAATAATCAATTTAAAGCATTTTATCGAGAAATTATATCATGGGCTTGACTTATCACATCAGTCATGGTCTCAATTAATAAAAACTATTCAATTCACCACTTTTTTCTGTCATCAATTCAATTATATAATAACTTTTTTAAAGAATTGTTTTTTCAAATGACGTAAAAAAAATTAGTGAAGATTCACTAGTTAGAAAAAATGATAGGAGAAAAAAAAGTAAAGTAAGTAGTTTTCATTGGTTGTGAGTATGGCTTATTCGGTAAGATAGACCCATGGTATAGTTTGTTCATTTTATCATTATATTAATACTTTAATTATTTTATAATAGTATATTATTGTAAATATTTGAAATATAAACACGTTTAATAGTATTAACAATATTAAAAATCATGATGTTTGTTTTACAGTGTTTTTGTCGATGTATTTTAAAACTAATTTCAACTAGTTTATTAATATTTGGTCCTATAATTTTATTATAAATATAATAATATAGAACTTATCTATTTTAAAGAGTAAAATATTTTTTTTTCATGGAAGAAATTTAATAATAAACTTATTACTTATATATATAAAATGATTTTAGAACATTGAATTATGCATAGAAATTTATACTTTTTAAGATTAAGAAAATAATTTTGTAATCAAACATTATGAATCACGAGCATGAGTGGGTTCTCGTCCGTTTCTACACAGATTCTTTGAAATGGTGTTAAAACTTCGAACTTTAGGCCTACTAGGGGTATCCGTCAAGGTGATCCCATTTCGCCCTATTTATTTGTGTTATGTATGGAGAGATTAGCGCATGCGATTGAGCGGGAGGTGGAGTTAGGGACTTGGAAGCCTTTCCAATTTTCTCGTGGAGGACCAAAGGTTTCGCACATTTTCTTCGCGGATGATTTGATTCTCTTCGTTGAGGCTTCTAGTGAACAATTTGATACGATTCAACGTGTTCTCAATGACTTCTGTAACAGCTCTGGTCAAAAAATTAGCATCTCTAAAACAAATATGTTCTTCTCGCGTAATGTTTCGTCGTATCTACAGGAGGATTTAAATGGCATTTTCGGTTATAAGTGTGTTAGCAACTTGGGGAAATATCTGGGTGTCCCGCTTCTTCATGGCCATGTGACTAGCGCAACATATCAGTACCTTTTGCAGAAGACATCTGATAGACTTTCAGGTTGGACGGTAAATTCTTTATCTTTTGTTGGTCGTATTGTCCTTGCTAAGTCTGTGTTGGCTGCTCTCAAAGTATAGGGGCTTACCTCGGATCAGATTTTTTATGTGGACTGTTTGTAACAATAAAATCATGACAAACGAAGAACGTGTTCGTCGACACATTGCAGATGAATAAAGTTGTGGGGTGTGCGATGCGTTGCTTGAAAATGCATCTCATGTTCTTAGGGATTGTGTCGAGATAAGGGAGATTTGGAACCATCTCTTGAAGCTGGACAATGCTCATGAATTTTTCAATCTTGACATGTGTAGTTGGATTGGTAAGAATCTCCACGAGTCTACTTATTTTCCAATTGATAAGGAGGACTGGGATTTGTTGTTTGGTTGCCTGTTGTGGAACACATGGCTACGGCGAAATCAGCGTATTTTCACCCAGATGAATGCACACCTGAAAGCTTGCTGCAACAAAGCTTTCGCATGCGAGACGATTGTAAGCAAGCATTGGTTATGCAGTCGATTATGCGTACCGGTCCATGTTGCGAGCCTACTATTCAGCATTGGAATAAACCTCCACCTGATTAGATCAAAGTTAATACTGATGGGGCTCGAAATATTAACTCTGGGATTGCATCTTGTGAGGGAGTTAGGAGAGACAAGCATATGCGATGGCATTTTGTATTCTCTAAGAAAATTGATATATGTTCTGCTTTTGATGCAGAGCTTTGGGCCGTATATGAAGGACTTGCGACTGCTTGGTCTTTTGATTTTTGACGTATTATTATAGAAACAGATAGTAAAGAGGCTTTTGACTATCTGGTTGATAGGAATCTAGAACAAATTTACTCTTCTCTCCTGTGTATATTGTGTCACTCCTTAATATGAATTGGGAGGTACGGTTTATGTGGGTGAGCTGAAATTGTAATTTGGTGGTGGATAAATTAGCCAAGTTGGCTAAGGAGCTTCCGACGACTTACCATAAGTTTATGGACCCCCGCTGTCTATTCTTGATATGCTTAATGGTGATGCGGATGCCGATTCCTCAAGGGCATCTGATTAGTTTGCCGGTATGAGTTGTTTTCACCAGGTTTTGGCTAAGGCCTTTGTCGTTTTAGTTATCTTATTGTCGTGGCTTTCATGTTCGATTTGTTAATATCATCATGGACACTCTTTTTCTCCATTCTAGGTTTAGGGGGAGTTTTTAACGAGGTCCATGTTGGTATCCCTTATTTATTCAAAAAAAAGAAGGAAAAATGCCAAAATAGCTACAGATAAAGTAAATCCTCTATTACATTTTTAATGCATTATATTATTATTTAATAAAAATTAAATTACATTCATATGTGTATGATTTACACAAAGCCATAAGTGGATTCCATACCTGAATGATGATTAGTGAACCGAAAACTAATAAACAGTATCTTGGCTTTTTAAAGTTAATGTATAATTTATTAATATTACCCCTGTCGTCTTTGGCATTTGGGCGATGGTTAGGCCCCCTTTTTTTTTTTTTTGGCTTTTTAAGCCTCCCCCAAGCAGAAAAGATCAACCTCAACAAGCAATAAACACAACCTTAATTATTCAAAAGTTTACCTGCTGGTCCGCTAGTTCAATAACAAGTATATCTGCTGGTCCGCCAGTCAATAAAGCATTTGGAAATGTGGGACAAAGCTTTAAGAGGCTTTCTAGTTTTTCAACTGCATAAAGTAAAACGTCATAAAAGGAATATCCATTTATATGTACATTATTGGTCAAAATCAAGGTTTCAGAGGGAAAAACAAACAAACCCAACCTGAGTTGTAAAAGAATATGACCCTTGACATTAAAAGGTAAAGATCACTCTGGGCCTGAAAAGTACAAATAATTGTTGGTAAATGGTGACAATATAAAGGGAACAAACTATAAAGCCAAAATAGCGACCTGTAATGGAATTTTATTTAACCGTGTAGGCTCCAATGCGACTTCATCGAGAAGGTATTGAGCCCATAGAAGAATAAAAATTCAAGTATTCAACAATTAGATACTTCAAAAAGAATGACAAAAGCAAGAATTCATTTGGAAAGGTGATATGTGTCTTTTAAGTTTACCCGAAAGAGAGGCTGGAAACGCCTGGTATTTGACTGGATGTCAATCCTGCATAATACCATAAAATTAGCTAAATCTATAAGACATTATCAGGCAAAGAGTTATGCCACTACTTTCATCAAGCGTGATCAGAGACGGCTCCGAGGGCTGGAAGTGGCCTTGCCACCTCTTAAATGGTACACGTTTAGCACTTTAGATTCTATAGAATTTTAAATTTATATAACTGTAAAATTGTGTTTCGCCCCCTAATTTTGACATTATTATTTTTAATTTAACATCGCCCCCTAATTTTTTTTCTGGCTTTATCCATAAGCATGACCCTATATAGTAATGACAACTTCAAAAGCTAAAGGCATTTGGAAGTCCATGTTACTCGGACTAGGGTGTGAATGTCGGATATAAGCATGATTAGTTTTTCCAAGTTTTATCATGTATTTGGAGGATCTTTGAAAAGTTATATTCCCAAACCCACGTTAAGATATGTGTTGGACGAGGATACTTCAAGAAAAATAAAGAGTTGGAAACTAGTTTGACAACAGAACGAAATCAAGAAAAATAAAGAAATTTGAATTCCTACCAGAAAACGTTTGTTGCACACTGAACAAGTGCAGAGGCATAACGGAGTTGAACATCTGCATCATCCAGTTGAACTTCAAATAACTGCAGACAAAAGAAAAAGCAAAGAATTTACAGTTCAATATAAAGTACTTCACCAAAAAAATCAGGATCATTCACTGGTCAAAACAACATTTGTTCAGTCTCTAATGCAAAGGTATTTGAAGTAGAATACATATATGGGAGTCTAGGAGAAACAATCGTTATCTACTACTGAGCATCGCCACATATATAAAAAATATAACAAAAGGCCATAACCAGTTCTTTGATGGCCATTTTCAAGGAGAAACCTATGATTTCTGCAATTCTATATCACAATTAAGTATTAACATTAGGAATACGTCCAATCTCCACTGACATTTAGAGACTGTAACCAGAAACTGTGCTTAAATAGGGAATAAAACCAATAGAACAGTGGGAGTACACATTTATATCTCCTCGATTAGAAATGATTCAGACAAAAATGATCTAAAGGTGAAATTGAAACCGCGAAAGATACCCAATTAACTCAAATGACTGGCTCCACAATTGCACAATCAAATCAAGAATAGGCTGTCCGCGAGGGGGCACTCGAACATTATAATCAGCAAGGACATCATAAAAGTATAACCGACCATCAACATCGTACCCCGCCGAAGATATTGGCTCTTCTCTACTCAGAATTATATCCGCTTTCAATTCCAATACAAAACAATATGAGAAATCCTCCAAATCCTCAAGCGTGAGTCAATAGTATTCATTATCTTAATCGATTAAAAGGCACAAGAATTTCAACACTAACTAGTTTAAGCTAATTTGATGTGAATTGTAAAAAAGAAAGAGAGATGACCAAGTCAAAGCTAACCTTTGGCTCGATCATCGATTTCCAAAGATATATCCGCAAATAATTCCTCTAATAAGTTACGTCTCTGAGATGAAGACGCTAATGCCTGCACCAATTTTTTATATACATCGATCAGAAAGCTCTAAACAATAAGAACAATTAAGGGAAAAAACGAACAGAAATACTACTTTTATCACTTTTAATCAAGTCATTAACAGTATTAATAATATACTTTGCAGACGCCACACTCAACTTATTACCTAAAAATGTTAAACGTACACGTATACATTTCCATTTTTAGATAAAAATAAAAGCAATAGAAGATACAATTTCTTTGAAAAAGAAGGAAAAAAATCTGAAAAGCTAAATCGTTTCGTCGTTCCACGCATTTTCTCGAGAAACAAAGAGGAAAGCTGAAAAGGATAGGAGAAAACGAACCCGCTGAAGCCTTTTCTCGATTTCTAGTGAGAGCGCTTTGAGATAAGTGGAGCTTCGAGGTCTGGAGGAAGCTTCTATTCGCTGCTGCGCCTGCATGTCTATGTTAAGATCTCAAAAGCAAAAAGAAGATCGATGATTTGAGAGAGAAGAGATTTGAATTTCGAAATTGATCCAAACAAAACGGGAAAAGGCATTTGGATTCTCTCCTAAAGAATTTTTTTCTTTGTTAAATAAAAGGCAGTAGCCGTCTCAGACTTTTACCAGACAGAATAGAAAAAGCAGTGGTTCAGATGAGATAAGATATAATAATTATAAAATTATGAGGCGAAGTTGATCTGGCGTGGATAAAGAGATTATTTTAATTTAAAATAAAATATTAAAATTAAATTACTCAAAAAAAAAAATAAAAATTAAAACGACTAATCAGATATTTTTAAATTTTATGTCTTATTTTGTTAAAAGATCCTCGTGATTTCATCGACTGGAATTTCGATTCCAACTTTAAGTTGTGCATTAAATTTAAACAGATTGGAATTGTTTTTTCCTTTCTTTTTACACATATAAGAATGTGAGGTCTTTTGATTAAATAAGGATACGTTATATTTTTAAAACAAATGTTATAATTTGAATTTATATAAAATGAGAGAACATAATCATTAATCACTCAGTCAATTAGTGAATCTCAAAATGTGACATCCTTTGGTTCATAGATAAAACAAATTTGAACTTGAATTTTTTTGTTAAACCTTATCGATATTTGAAAATTTAATTCAATCGATTTAAATTTAAATATGATTCAATTGGATTTGTTAATAATTTATATACAAGCTAATATGAATATAAAATAATTTATATTCGAAATGAATTAAACCCAAAATCAATCTAAACTGAAAGGATTTTATTAACGAAGACGAGTGATTTAGATTGACTTATTGCACAAATTGATACTTGGACTTTTTTTATTTCAAAATAATACTTAAAGCTCTCAAATTGATATATGATTATGTTGTGACACTTCAACCTCCAATTAAATTGTGCTATATGACACTTAATAACAATATTCGGACTAATCAGATACCATATTAGTAAATTTATTATTAAAGTGACATGTAAACGCAATATAGATATTAATTTAGTTTGTTCCCTTATATTCTCTTAGGTCATGGATTCTAAACTCATTAGGAGTATTTTTCTCATAGAGTCTTCTCTTCTCCTCCTCTCTAAATAGGATTAGAATAAATTTAAGATTTATGAAAAAAAACTTTTTATCCAAGTTCAAGTAGCAATGATATTATGAAAGGTTCGATGTCTTCAACCGAAATTAGCGCTGATGAAGGGTGTAAAGGTTTCTTTAAATTTGTGAAAACAAAAACTAAAAAAGATGAACATTTTGAAACGATTGATTTTAAAGTGGCTCGACCTTCTAACCAAAGTCTACATCCACTACCTTAGCATCTACACTAAGGATTTCTTAATTCACTAACAATGAATTCTTCCTTTTTACAGGCTAAAGGACTAACTTTTACATCCCTATCTTTTCACGGGCTAAGATAAAACCCTCTCCCTAATTTTTATAAGGATCAACTAAAACCTATTCTTCAATTCCAAGGTCTTGACATTTGTAAACAAAATACTTCTCTAGGTGAGTGTTTACACATTTTGGCTCTCTAGGATTGGACTAAATTACAAGATTACAAAATAGACAATGAAGAACTCTACTCTTTTGATCTTTAAGCTTGGATGTCCATCCTCTCATTCTTCAAGTGTCACAAGCCTTCTTTTATAGTGTGGAATGAGCTACTAGTCGTTTATGGCCGCTGAAGAAGGTTTGGAACAGTTGGGAAGAGATAAAATTGAGCATTTAATGCTCTTCTGCATATAAGTTTCTAAACTACTCAAAGAGTTTCGAAACTCTTTGAGTCGGATTTAAAAATTTGATCGTTGGAGCCCAAAGTTTCGAAACTTACTCAATAGTTTCGAAACTTAAAAACTGTTTGGAATTAGAAGTTTTGAAACTTCTGCAGAAGTATGAAAACTTCCGTACAGAAGTTTGGAAACTCTTGTAGGAGTTTCAAAACTTTTGATAAAGTTTAAAATTTTGCTTCAAAAATTTCAAGAATTAAGTAGTTTTGACTTAAAAAAATATTTTAAGTTAAAGAACGAGTCAAAACACTTATAAAACATTTTAAAATATATTTTTAAATTTTATTAGACTTTGAATTATTTTTTTAATATTTAAATAAGTCAAAAAACATTTATCATTGAGTTATATAAAAAAATATCTCAACATATTATAAGCGTTTTAACCAACTTACTGTTGAAATAAATATTAGTATTATTATATTAAAAATATTAGTATTATTAAACTTACGGTGTTTTTTTGGATAATTAAACGAACAGTGTTTTTTTAGATAATTAAACTTACGGCAGTGGATGTAAGAAAATATTAGATTTTAACGCATCTTAATTCTGTGTGATATTTTAAAAACTGTCAACTCCAGTGGACTCTTAACATTTCAAATCATCTTTCTTTCTAAGAGCTCCACTCTAAACCATATTTTGGACAACCCCTTGTGATACATTTGATGAGATGATATTTGATGATAATCCAGATTTGGAAACATCAACATTAGACATGTGTGCTGACTGATTTAAACATTAGGTGCCATTGGATCATTCATTGAGGAACCACCAATATATTTAAGGATGAATTTAGAACCGGTGACATACACCGCTGAACACCACTAACGCAATACATCGTTGAACACTATTAAATTTTTAATGACATTTAAATGATTATTAAAATATCAAAAACTCAACATGCAATTAATCATATTTCAAAATAAAATTAGAAGAAATGATTTCATGAATCATTCTCACCACCTCATCCATAGTTCTATCCAATTAAATAAAACCACAATCTTTATTTTTCACATATTATTATTTATAAATTAAAATTTAAAAATCATCATTTTTCCCTCAAACTTCATATATTAATTTTAATATGTTAATAAATAAAATCATTAAAATAAACAACACTAAAAAGCTTAACACATAAATAAAAAAACAAAAACAATTTTTTTTTCTAATTTATTAAAACCCTAGCCTCAACACCAAACATTCTTTTCAACTGCCGTTAGATTTGTAACCTCGATTGTTTGGATGCTCTGACAAAGATCTCATTATCTTATCAATAAATTCAATAATATCACCATCTTATTATTAGTGTTTCATTTACATTGTTGTCGTAATTCAATTGGAAAAACATAAACATTAAGAACTTCGAAAGAGAAATTTAACCCACATATTATTATGATTATGCATTTTTCGTTTAAATTTAAATATTTTGACAAGAATTTCGTTTAACCCAAACCATCTTATTTACCACTTTTCCCTTTAAATTTGAATGCTTTGACAAGAATTTCGTTTAGTATTGCCGTCGAGAGTCGTTTGTTTGGATGAGTCTATAACGACAACGATAGTAGCGGTGATGGCGGCGGCGATTAAAACCAAAAAATTAAGGTTGAGGAATAAATTATTTTATTTATCTCTTTTGATTTGTAGGTTAAATTTTTGGGGTTTTTTTTATTTTAAGGATTTTATTCATTAACATATTAAAATTAATATATGATGCATGAGGAAGAAGATGATGATTTGTATATTTTAATTTATAAAAAAATAATATGTGAAAAATAAAGATGATGTGGTTTTATTTAATCGGGTATGACCATTGATGAGGTGGTGAGAATGGTTCATTGGATAATTTCTTCTAATATTGTTTTGAAATATGACTAATTGAATATCAAGCCTTTGAGATTTTAGTAATCATTTAAAAATCATTAAAATTTTAATGATGTTCAACAATGTACCGCGTTAGTGGTGTTCAGCGGTGTGCGTCGCCTGTTCTAGACTCATTCTATATATAATCACCATCTGTTTCCCATTGCCCCTCGCAACACATTAAGCCATAAAAAGGTTAAATTAATTAAAGGTCTTTATGAACCCAACAAGTGGTCACAATAGAAAAATTAATGATGTTCATCTCAGGAGAGTCGAGTTCAAACCGTTTTATCTATAAGGCGTATGTGGATCGTTAAAGGCTTAAGAATATTTATGAAAAATATTATCTTATAATCATTTTTAGATTATTCAAAAAAATTAAGAGTCTTTATTATTTAGTTTTAAAGGTTGAAATCTAATTTGCTTCAGTTAATTGATTAATCATAAAAATGGTCTGATTAATAGAAGAAAGTTTAAGAAAATATCAGCTAAGAATCGATTTACATCTGTTTAAGTATAATTAGAGAATAATTTATTAGAACGGGCTCAACGACTAATCATTCGTATTTTGTTGAACTATATTACAGTAGGCACTAACTATAAATCTTCGATCACCCATTAAGGTATAAAAGACATTACCATCTTGCCTAAGCCTTGTATTTAAGAAGTATAATTTTTTATTCTTTAAAAAGAGCAAGTAAACTACGCAAACACTTTAGCCTGTTGGTCAAGCTGCTCATCTTTGTTCCCTCATATTTTTTTAGGTCATAGGCTCTAGACCCACTATGAACACCTCTAAACGTGAGTAAGCTTATGACTTAAATCCTATACCTATTGCTTAAGTTACATCAAACTCCTTTCTGGTCGATCTAAGAAGCTAGCGCGAGTTATTGATGAAACTTCATATATATATATAAATCTTAACTTCCCTTGCATAAAAGAATAGAAATGTGGGATCAATTTAAATATAGGCATATCAGACAAAAAAGAAGTAGTGCAGGATGCAACATTATGCATAACATCTATTTTAAGATGTTGAGCAAGAATGCATAGAAGCAAAATTTAGCCAACTCACACAACAGTGTCAATCTCAACCTTTTTTATTTCCCCCTCACAAGACATGGATCGGTAGCCTTAAGTGCACGCACACAGGTAGAATATTTAATCAACTTTTTGTCGAAATGTGGGCGATATGATGATTTGTAGAAAATTAGGGACCCTTTTTGTTATTTCTTCACACTGACGCAACCTCGTACGACCAGTAGGAAGAAAAAACAGACATCATGAGATAGGAAAATTAGCTTATATTAATGTCAGATAACAGATCCCATAACTTCACACATAACATAGAACATATCAGTAGGCAAGCCCCATGCAAACAAATACCTTAATAAAACCCTATATATGTACTATCCAACATGCAACATCAATTCTGCCAGTCTTTGTTTTTTATTGTTGAAGCTTGTGAATGAGTCCAGGTGATCGAAGGAACACTGCAATTTTTATGTCATTAAAGCGTTAAAGCTGTTGTAAATGAAGAAAGATTGAAAGCAGCTATAAGAGACGATTAGTACTAGAAGAGTTGAGACCTGATAAATCCGTCCAACTATTTCCTCCCCAGTACTGATCATTCTCGGAAACACCCATCACTGATATCGATAGATTTATCCTTTGCTTGTTGTTTTCCATTTTCACTCCAGCTAGCTGAGAAACCCTAGAGCATGAAGTTATGGAACGAAGAAGCTGGCTTTCACCTGCAATGGAAGATGATCCCTCCATGCTCTCACTTTGAAATGAGTATAAACCATTTGTTGGCTCACAGAAAGGGAATTGCTGCTGAAATCCCATCTCAGGCTCAGATTGTTGCCCACTAGCACTACCAGTTCCACTAAAGTTTAAGCCAATATTTCTCATACCAAACTGAGGAAAACTTTGCAAAGAAGCCATCAAGGGCAAATGACCTGTGATTTCAGAAGGAATATTAACAGCATTTGTTGAATTCCAACCACCTTGCTTCTCTGAAGAAGCACTGGATTTTGAGCTTTTGTTTTTCTTGTTTCTTCGGCATCCTCCACCGACCGGAACATTTCTAAGGGCACCTCATCTAGTCCAATACCGCTGACACGTCTTGCAAAAGTAGCGTGGCTGTGAAAGGCTGTAGTTGTTGAAGTAACAAAACTTGGTGTCAATAGACTCACACCTTGGACATTTCAGGGCTGCTTCCCGCTGTGGAATCTTGGCAAGCCTGGCTCGATCAGCCATAAAGCCAGGAGGAGGAAGAAGAAGAAGAAAATAGCTGGTATATTCAGTAAAAATGTCACAAAGGAATAGGAATATTTATCTTCTGAATTTGCTTTACTTTGGGAGCACAAACTATGGACAGAAACTGATGAAGAAGAACAAAATAAATAAATAAAACCCTTACCTGCTGCCAGTTGGGAGGATCTAAATAGATTGGAAGAGATGAGATAACCATGGCTAATTTTTAGATATCTCTTTATTTTTATCTTCTTCTTTTATAAAGTGTGATGGGTTCTTTAAGAAGGTGGAGAATCCATGCACTTGGGGGGAATAGTGAATACCGGAGGCCAAGAAAGCAAAAGAGAGAAAGGAGAGATTTAAAGAGAGGATAGGCACAAGGAAAGGTAGGAGAGGAGAGTCGGTTTTGGTTTTGTTTATTATTATTTATTTTTTTGCTTTTATTAATATCATTATTCCTTCATTCTCTCACAGTTGTTTTTTGTTTTTATTATATTTTTTTTAGGTTTTAGAAGAAGAAGTAGTTCTTCATTTATAAGCTTTCTTTGACCTTCCATGTCGTAGACTGTATTAGTTTTTAGTGCTCAAAAAGTGAGTTCATGCATGATGATGCATGTGGAGATATAAAGATAATAGCAAAAGTAATTATCACCCTTTTGCCACTATCAGTTGTTAAAGTTATTAGCTCATGTATATATTTATAAAAATTATCTCATTTATAACAAATATCTAAAATTTTACAAATTAAATTAACAAAATGATTGAACATACTCAAATTCCATTTTTCCAAGCTGTAATATTTTTCAAATACCACACTCTATTATAGCCTCGGGTTTCCCATTGACTTTCCCTTGATAACATGGACAACTTCTTAATAAAGAACAAAAATCCTTCATTTTTTAAAATGTCAATAATCTCTAGACCTTTCATTAAACTATTATAGTTTAATAAAGTGCAAGTTAACAAAAGCGTATTATCGTTCATATATCATTTCTTATGACCCAGTTATAAACATACTCCTTCAGATGTCAATAATCTCTAAAGATTGTAGTTAAAAGTTTTATGTTGGCACTTTCTCTTTTATAAATTGTGAGTTCAATACTCATTATAAGTAAATTTCTTCTTTCTTTTCTTTCCCTTAAATAGAAATTACTCAAAAAATATTTTTTAAGATTACTTAGTATTTATAATAACAAATAGAAGTACAAATATTACTATTCATTACAGTATTTGTTCCAAAAAATATTCTGTTGAGCGAAAAAAAAGAATACGAGTCTAAATCCCACCAAACACAAATTTTTAAATTTTTTTTGGTGAGATCATCTTTTCTAATATTTAAAGCGCTCTCAACTCTGTGAACTTTCTAATAACATATAGATAAAATCGTTATCCAAAATAATGTTTGATCGATTATGAAAGATTTAACCGATTGTCTCGTAGACAATAATTTACGGGCTTTTCCTCGGAATATATCTAAAAATACAGTTGTATTATTTTAGTAGCCAACAATAATTGAAGTGCGACCTCTGAATATTACGTACATAAGAATGAATATTATCAACGTGTGCTAGTTGTTCAAAGAAGGGAAAAGAATTAAAGGAAAGTTTGAGAATGAATCTTCTTAACGCTATTTGAACGTCCTGAGCTTTGAAGCCGACAATCTTTATTGTATGAAATCACAAGAATTTTGCCATTTGTCCCGAGATAAGCTCCATTGCTCTTTATATGGTGCTGACGGATGGCTTGCTAAACTCTGTTCTATACGTAACTATATAATTTTCAACTGAAAAGTGAAAGACGCATCAACCATGATACATCATCAATCATTATCTGTAATTTGCTTTCTTTCTATTTCCCATAAATTTTGATACGGCTATCCATTACCCTACTTTATTCATTATCTATTTATTGAAAAAAAGAAAATTTTATTAGTTATTTTGCCTTAAATTAAACCCATTTTATCATTTTTGATACTTGTTTTTTTAACTATTTTGATTCAGTTTATTCAAAAAATTAAATTAAAATAAAACTTCTCTCGAAGATGTCAATATGCTTAGAGGTGTTCATAACTGGGCATAGGATACCCAGAAGCCCAATAAGTCTAATATCACTATCATAGTATTATTATGTTTCATTCTCCCTTCCACTTTATTAACTTGTATTATGAGCTTATTAGGTCTTTCAGTCTTCATTGAGTCAGCTATGAACACCCCTAAATATAGGTTAAGAAAGTATAAGCATCAAAATGAAAAAAAAATGTAATCAAGGGACTAAATTACGAAATAAGCCTTAAAAAAACTTCTTTTGAAGGCTAAAATATTTTTTGAACAATGTACATTCCAATTTCCAAGTGTAGAACAAATAGTTACCTTTTTCTTTTATTTATTTATTTTAATAAAGTGGCGACAAAGGGGAAAATCAATATCAATCTTTTCTTCTTCTTTTTCTAATGAGATGGGAATGGTCGGGATTCTAAATCGAAAATTGACCAAGGCCATGGGGTACCATTGCGTAATGTATATATTTATAAGGTTTATTTGGGCTGTGGAGAAAATGCCCAATACAGACACCACCCCCTCTATCTTCCACTTTAATGTTCTTTCTTTCGTGATTAATTAGCCTCATTAATCTAATTCAATTAAAGTATAATAGTTTTTATAAAAATATGTAATATTAACCGACAAAGGTTGATCCAAGTGGTAAACAACTTGATGTTACTTAAGCATGTTTCGAGTTCGAGACTTTGTATATGCAGAGAATCATCACCATAAGATTTACTCACCAAAATTAAGTGTGCGATACGGATGATATTGATTAGTCATGACAAATCCCTAAGAAATTACGAGCACAACAAAAAATACGTAATATTAAAAATATCGTGCACATTCATATATATATATATATATATTCCAATTCTTATAGTAGTTTATCTCCCCACGTGCATGTAATTTTTTAATTTCCTATATGCATTGTTTTTTCAAAAAAAGGTTATCACTTTGCTTTTGCATGCACCATGATAATGCAGATTTCCATTAAAAAAACTTTACATAGAAATTATATGTTTTAAAATCAATAAAATAATTACTACATGATACATTTAATGCAAATATTAAATTCATGTTTAAGATTTAAGTATATTTAACATTTAATGTTGATTGAATTTTAGTTTAATTGATATGATTGATATCCTAACATTTGTGATAATGTAGGTTTGCACGTGTTTAAGTATATATTATCCTGAATTCATAATTCTTTATTCTAACAATATTATTTTTAGAATTCGAACATGGGTTCTCTATACATAAAGAAACTGGTGGATGGTTGTGGGGAATCTAATTCCCTATCATGTTTTGGACAGAATACGGCCTTTCGCTGGTTTCCATGAAAAAAAAGCTACCCCTGCTGTCTCGAGATTTTTCATTTTTAGTTGGAAAGGAAGCAAGTTGAAATATGTCCAAAAACTAATCATAAGATGATTGTAAAAGACATATTTATTTTATTATGTTTATTAATATAAAGCCATTATTATTTTTCAGTCTTATTCTGTGTATTTATAAATAAATTGAATTATAATAAAGTACTTAGAATAATATAGTTATTCTTGAATGTCCTTAGTCGAGTATTATTGTGGGCATGGACAACAATAATATATTAAGACTAATATGTAGTTGATTGATGACAAAGTGTTGTCATTGACATGAAGATGTCAAAATCAATACATAAGTATGTGTTAGATAACGACATATTGGACTGACCCGCTATGAGCATATTTCTTGAATTATTATGTGACAGTCACAACATTGGTCATAGTGATTAGGGGTGTAAATGAACCGAGCTTGAACGAACAAGACTATGTTCGTGTTCGTTTGTTTATTTTTAAAGGTGTTCATGTTCGGTTCGTGTTCGTTTAAATTTTTAATATTGTGTTCGTGTTCGTTTATTTATTTTTGAAGGTGTTCGTGTTCGTTTGTTTAATGTTTACGAACGTGTTCGTTTAAGTGTTCGTGAATATGTTCGTTTCGCGAACGTGTTCGTTTAAGTGGTCGTGAACATGTTCGTTTAAGTGTTCGCGAACATGTTCGTTTAAGTGTTCGCGAACGTGTTCGTTTAAATGTTCACAAGCGTGTTTGTTTAAGTGTTTGCGAAAATGTACTTTTATATATTAATAAATGTTAACTAAATTAACAATAAATAAATAAATAAAACAAAAGCAACAAAATAAAACTTATATTTCAACATTAACTTATATAACATCCTTAGCAACAACAAAAAGCATTATTTTGATGCATTTTCATCATATAAACGAGCCTGTAAATGAGCCTATAAACGAGCTTATAAACGAGTTAATAAACAAGCTTATAAACGAGCTTGTTCGTGACTATAAACGAACCGAACACACCTCTGTTCATGTTTGTTCGTTTATTAAACGAACATAAAAATTTTGTTCATACTCGTTTATTTATCTTAATAAACGAACATAAACAAGCATTACACGAACGGTTCACAAACAGTTCGTCGAACGCTCTGTTCATATACACTCCTAATAGTGATAACTACATGTATGATCCTCAGACTTAAGATCATCATTATTTCAACATCGTGAGTGTCATATTTTGATGCGGTCAAACGTGTGTCGTAACTTACTACACTATAAAGACTAATATTGGATATGTCGCAATCTATGTAGCGGAATATGGTTGATCAAGATAGAATTTGTCTCTCCTACATAATAGGAGTAATAACATATGCCACTTGATTGAGTGAGACTAGAAAATGCATGGCGATGCTCCAATAAATTGATATGAGATATCATAGTTATTCGTTTATAATAGTCTACTCAAGATATCAAGAAATATTTGATGGACTATACAAGTGTGATTATTCCATGACTTGTGTCCGATCTAGATATGAGGACAAAAGGATGTAATACATGAAAAGAGTTAATCATGAAAAAAAGGTTATGTCGAACCACGACTTCTTGTAACTTTGGTAGCAATGATGCATTGCTAGATGCCACTCATTGCTTGTAATATTAGAACCGTTCTAGATATTACTGCTAACGTTACATGAACCTACAAGGGTCACACCCTATGATTGAAACGAACAAATATCGACTAGATAGCATGTGTACAAACTTGTTATACACGTAATAAGTAAAAACCGAAATTATTATAATTATTGTAATTATAGATAATCTTGTTTATATATATTTTAATACTAGATAATTATTGTAATTATCAAATACTATTAATATATATATATATCTAAAGAAACCTAATTAAAGTAGAATCATATTTTACATATTTAATTATATTCGGTTAAATATATTGTATATTTAATAAATCCGAATTTAATTAGAATTAGGTTTTTGAATGCTATATAAAGGCATAAGGTCTAGTAGTCAAGATATGCCTTTTGCAAAAAACCTCTCTAACAGTTAGAGAAGTAAAATATTGTTCGTTTCATTCGAGTGGACTGCGTAGAGGTCGGAGTGCTGTTGTTACACTTGGATTCGATATCGTGCTAGAAGAATTGAATTCTCCTAATTCTCTGCGACTTTTCACATTTATTTAAGGTAACATTTCATCCCTTTTCACCCCAGATTCGTTCTTCGTACATAAATCACTGACAGAATACGCCGGATAATTTTTCCGCTGTGCTATGGGGTGTACCGGCGTTTTCCAGCACCCCTCCCCCAATCGCACAACATTTTCCCTATAGTTAAAGCAAAATACTGCGTATACACGTATGGACAACAATAATATAAACTACATGAGATGATGTCTAACTTTATATATAAGCTAGTTAATTGGAAGAAAAAAATATATATTATAACTTTATACAAATTCTTTAATATTTCCCTGGCCATATGATGCAGGAATAAGATATATAAACGATCCCCGCTTCTTTTTATTATAACTTTATATATAAGGGATGTTGCAGTTGATGGGAAATGGTACACAACACGAGAGCGTGGATATATACTAGAAGAGGCAACGATGAAGGAGACATGGTTTCCCTCTATGCAAAGCGAGAGACTGTGTATAGCGTACCTTTGTCTGCTGCGAAACACTGAAATACAAGTGTGTGGCTGCTCCTTAAAGGAACATGAGATTTCGGGTTTCGACCCCTCACTGAAACAACCCTCCCGCTGATACCCAAAACTTCACCCGCTCATAATTGCACATGCGAATCTGACACCAATAAGATGATGCAGCCAATACCAGATCACGTCACATTCACATATATAATAACCAAAGGCAAAGGCATCGCATTGCATGCTTTAAGCTAGAGGTACTTGTTAGATCTTATATGAGGACCGGAAAACACCGAAAGAGAAGCTCTCATGTTCTGTCTGAATCTGACCATGATTCATATCAACATCATTGTAAGGTATAGGTTCTGTTCGTTCTGGGCTTATGGACATATACTGATAGATTATCATTACTCGAATAGAAGAAAACGACCATAGGTTATAGTTTGTCTCCTTTGCTTCTCTCCGTCATTATATGGTTTTGTTGAGTCAACCAGCTCTGCGCTTATATATACATGCAGAAATGACACTTCAAAACCAGCATTGTACTAATGGCTAACATCAGCAAAAAAAACATGCTCATTTTTCGCATTCATGATTCATTAGATTTTAAAACAAAGGTCTAATTATGGATTAAGCCCCTACATTGTTCTAATGGTTAAATGACATTTACATCTCTTGTTTAGCTTTCGAATCTTTTCCTCTCAAATTATAAAAATATTATAATAATATCATTTAAAGAGCTTTAATGATGAGTATAAATTATTTCATAATTCTACCACTATCAGAGGTTTATTATGACTGCTTAAATGCCAGTCAAGAATTTTCATCTTCATCTCCGCCTCACGATCCACTGCGAATACAAAATCTAAAAGCATTCCTGCTCCGCAACCTGAAAGACTAAAATCATCCCCGCCCCATCATCTATATGGGTCTTGCGATCCACCCAATCCCCTCTTTACTCGCCCTATAACTCATTCATATAATATACTTATAAATATTAATTAAATAAATATAAATCAAATTTATTATGAAAAAAATATGAAATGTCTGTCATTCAGACTCTCACCACATATGTGATATTATTCCAATTGTCATCATTTTAAAAAATAATAATAATATATAAAATTAAATTTTATACAACACAAAAGTTTGGACTAAGAAGATACTAAAGTCTATTGTAAAGGACAAAAAATAGCACAAATAACATGTAAAATAATATTTTAATTGTTGTAACAAATAAACAATATAGAAAGACCTTAAAATAAAAATGAAAAAACAACCTTTTCAAAATAAGAACAAATACCAATAGAATCTAAACAATATATAATATTAGAAAAATAAAATTAAAAAAATAAAAGAATACCATAACTATGGTGATGACTGAAGAGAAGAAAACAAATCTTAAAAAGAAGGCTTAACGACGAGAAGCAATAAAGAAGAAATCAATAAACATAAATATTATAAGATAAATGAATATAAATTACCTTAAATTTAACTCTGATTCAAACTGATATTTTAAAAAATATTTATATATTTGATATGATCAATCTCATTATATATATTGAAAATTTCAATAATATCTCAAGACAAGTCAATATGAATTACCATAAAATTGACTATTAACCAAACTAATATTATATTTTCAATAATATTTATAATAACATGTTATAATATATGTTGGGGCGGGTGGAGATGATGTGGGGCATGTGGGGATGATGCGAGGCGGGTGGGGATGGGACAGGTACAAAAGCATATTCACGCCTTCCCCACCAACCACGACGAATCTAATTTTTATCTTCATCCCCGCCCCACAACCCGCGAAATTTATAATCATCTCTGCCTAATTGAATGCGAAATGGGGCGAATCCCCGCAAAACCCGCCCCACTGGCATCCCTACCCATAAAGAATCCATTTTGGATAATTTAACTCTGGACTGGTAAAGTTCAAAGTTTAATTCAAACTATTAACTTTTAGTATAAAAATCTTTTGCCTCTTTTAGTGTTTTTTTATATCCCAACACTAAAAAATACTAAAAAAATAAATTTTAATTCTTAACTCTAAATTTTAAATCTTACCCTACAGCCTAAAAATACACCCTACCCCACCCTAAATTCTAACCTTAAACCCTAAACTCCAAACTCTAAACCTAATTTTTAATATGAGACATAACTGGGGCACTAAAAAAGGTAGAAAATTCAAAACTCAAACTTCAGTATGTTGGGAAAAAGAAAAAGGGGTGGGGGATGAAGGGTGTTTTTCCCTACGTCCAAACAAGAAAAGAAAAAGAAGTTTCAGCTTTTCTTTTCAAACTTTATGCTTTTAACATTAATTTATCAGTTATAATAGTGTAGTAGATGACGCTACTACAATGGGAAAAGAAGAAGAAGAAGATGACGCTACTATGTTTATCTATTACTTTTCGACCTGAATGTTATGTCTTTTTTCTTGCCTTTTTTTAATTGTAAATTATCTCGTTAGTTAAACTTTAGGTTTCTTGGGGAAATATTGGATGGGAAAAATATTAGAGATATATGGTATGTTGGAATTTATGTAGTAAAATAGAATTTTTGCTAAAGTGAAGGGGAAATTCGTTGTGTGTTCTGACAAATTTTCCTAAATATTATATTTTTAATTAGACGAAAAAAATTAGTGAACTCGTTAGTAACACATGATGAGTTCCCCTCTTACTATAGCAAATGTCCTACTTTGAAAAATAAACTTCAACATGCCCTATACTCCTAATATTTCCCCACCCCAATAATCCCCTAAAAAATCTAAATTTTAGGTTGTGTATTGATTTATAATTGACTTTTAAAAAGTTTTAATTTTACTATAAAAGTTTCAACATTTTTTTTCTAATTGGGTCATCAAATCACTAGCGGCGCAATGATGTGATTGTTTCTTCCTCTTTTCAGTAGAAAATTATAAACTCTTGCATTCTTTATTGTTGGTCAATCGTCGTCAGTCACCGAACGTCGTTTACAACAAAATCGGTACAAATTTTTTTCATTTTACTCATTTCTCTCTCTCCATATAAGTTTTATATGAAATCTACTCAAAATCAAAGAAATTTATATAAAAAGTTTGACATTTTAATGCTCTAATCTCCTCTAACGATCTTCCTTTGAGACTAGTTTTGAGGTATGCAATTCGTATTTTCGAAAAAAATACTTATCATCACTTAGATTTTCAAACGAACCCCTCAAATCTAAGTAAATTTCCAAACCCCAAAAGTGATAGTATTTTATGTTTAATTCCTTGAGTTTTAAAAGGGTTTAAATAATATATAAATTGATAAAGTGTTAGAAGATGATGCAACGAATTTATCGATGTTTAAGGTGGTCACGAAAGACGTTGGAGAATAGCTACTTTCGGCGTCAGTTGAAATTCAATGAAAAACCTAATTTTGATGAAGATGACGACGACGTGAAATAAAAATTAAAATTTTGACTTCCACGTCGACACACGTTTGCACCAAACTGCCACAACATTCGATTGCTAATGATTCAATGATAAAAAACAATATCAAAAGTTTAATGACAAAATTAAAACTTTTAAAATTTAGTAAGAAAAATCGATGCACATTAAAATTCAGCGACTAAAGGATAGTTTGCCCTTCTTTTAATTCTTTACTCTCAATCACCTCGTTAAGCAAACATTTGGTTCAAATTTCCAAACCATTGGAATTTAGATTTTTTTAAAAAAAATACTAATAAATGAAACGTAAATATTAAAATGGATATAACAATGCATGGTCAAAAGAAGTGAAACCTTTTTCAACGTAGAAACGTCTTTTATTTTATCTTGTCAGTATGGTAACGTTCAATCCTGATCCAAAAATGAAAGATCAGATTTAGTTAAATAATAATTAATTAGAAAGGTTCAAAAATTGTCTTAAAACACAAGAAAAATAAAGGGAATCAAAGGGTTTCTTCTGTGCAGGGACCAAGACTACTGCCTTACATCAACGAATAAAGCAATTCTCATGATAATTTCGTTTGACAATGACATTGAAGTTTTTCATCTGAATTCTGCATTGTTTCATTTTGAAAAGTTTATGGTGCGATCTACTTACGAAAAAATTATAAAATTAATGTGAATTAAAATTCAGTTTGAAGTCTCAAAATCATTCAACGGTACAAGTATATTCCTTATAACATTGAAAATGTGATATCAGAGTAATTTTTCTTCTTTTCTCGTGATTTTTCCATCAAATATTTTTCATGTAAAATCTTAATATCTATTTTATTATGTAATTGTTATATTTGTCATTTTCATGTAACAATAATAAGATAAAAGCTTCTGTTTGTAAGCCCATGTCAATTTAAATTTAATTCAAGAAAAAATCGGTATGATGACCATATTTATTTTTATAAATTATAGTCTTAAACACGATAAAAATATAAAAAATTAACTGTAGCATCTGGGCATAAAGAAAAATGTGTACGTAACTGTACTGATAGTGGATTTGTCATGGAAGCTTAGGGGGAAAAAACAGTCAGTGTTCGAAGTAAAATTGTGTGATGACGAACATGTGTGGAAAATTGGAAAGGGAAAAAGGAGAAAGTGAGAAAAAGAAAGGGAGAGATAAGGTTTTGTTTGATGGTGGCGAGGAAGTAGATGTTGAACTTCAAAAGTTCTATGATTACATAACATGATTTTGAAATTATGGTATGTAACAAATATTATATTTTTTTAAAAGTGTATTATTTATTCTTAAAATAATTGCTTGATACTTCTTATAATTTTAAATATATGATGACATGATATACTTGCTTCATTTAATTTGGAGCATGAATTATTTTTTTTGTAAAACAAGTATTCTATTTATCAGTTGAGTAATTTAAATTGGATATTAAGAGGCCCCGTCATTTCTATATTTTAAATGAACTAATTTTTGTTCAAACCTATATTTCAAGTATAATAATATTTTTTTGAATTTTTTTAAAATTTAGTCTTAATCCTTTTTAGATGGGAGGGGAAGGAAAACTCTAGGAGAAGGAAGGGGAGTATTCCTAATGGGTCTAAAATCCATGACTTAAGGGAATATGAGAGAATAAAGATGATCAATTTAGCCAACCGACCAAATGTGATTGCTCAAGTATAATATATTTAACTATACTCTCTTATCATTCTAAATATGAATTTTTGTGTATAGCTCGATTCTGTGGACCTTAATTTTTATTAAAAAAAGAGGATTACGCCTAATAATCGAAAGGATGGAAGTTGAATCACAAAACAAAAAACTTTAAACATATTTTAAGATTTACATGTCACTTCTTTTTGTTATAAATTATAATAATCTTAAATAGTATGACCAAAGTTAAAATTTTTCTATAAAAAATAAGTGGAGGGGAAAGCTCTGTTGAAGCGCTCCGTCACCCAAAAAGGAGAGTACAACCAAAGGATCCGGTAAAACAGTTAAAAAACAACTTAAAAAGCTTTTCCGTTACATGTTTTAAATGTCAATTAAGGCTTTCATTCTCAAGTTACCGTTTTCTTATTCTTTCCGAACTCTTCAGTCGAGTAGCCCCGCTCATCTTTCTCATTGCTTTTGTTTTTTGCAGGTGACTTCTCTTTGCCTTCTGTTTGGTCCCTGAGAAAAATAACTCAATGAAGGAATATTTCAGATTCCCGTTCTCTTAAGTAATATTAAAATTCTTGATTTTCGATCTGTATTCGGTAGGCCATCTGATAAGTTTGCGGGAATTGTATGTATCCGTTCTTTTTCTGATTGATTTAACAGCTGTATAATTGGTAATTCGTTGTTCTCTGCATTCAAATAATGGCATCTATGGATTCCGATTTTAATTTGGTTCCATGAATTAGCATTTTTAGCCCCTCCCCCCTCTCTGCGGCTCTAATTATCAGACTATGTTTTGTGATTTCCGAGGTTTTAGTTAATACAAGATGGCAGATGGCGAGGATATTCAACCACTTGTCTGCGACAATGGAACTGGAATGGTCAAGGTATCCGTTTTGGACACTCTGTCATGTTTCGCACATGAGATCTTCTAATGATGTGTTTTGGTGTTTTTAGGCTGGATTTGCGGGTGATGATGCTCCAAGGGCTGTTTTCCCCAGCATTGTGGGCCGTCCACGACACACTGGTGTGATGGTTGGCATGGGTCAGAAAGATGCATATGTTGGGGATGAGGCTCAGTCCAAGCGTGGTATCCTAACTCTAAAATATCCGATTGAACATGGTATTGTTAACAACTGGGACGATATGGAAAAGATCTGGCATCATACCTTCTACAATGAACTTCGTGTGGCTCCAGAAGAACACCCGGTGCTGCTCACTGAGGCTCCTCTTAACCCGAAAGCCAATCGTGAGAAAATGACCCAGATCATGTTCGAGACCTTCAATGCTCCCGCCATGTATGTTGCTATCCAGGCCGTTCTCTCCCTTTATGCCAGTGGTCGTACGACTGGTAAGCATTATTTTACTTCACCTTATCTATCTATGTTACTTAGATTCAGATTCAGGGGGTTTACCAAGGATACTTGTTGTAGGTATTGTTCTGGACTCTGGAGATGGTGTGAGCCATACTGTCCCCATTTACGAAGGATATGCCCTCCCTCATGCCATCCTCCGTCTCGACTTAGCAGGTCGTGACCTCACTGATGCTCTTATGAAGATCTTGACCGAACGTGGTTATTCATTTACCACTACGGCAGAGCGTGAAATCGTGAGGGACGTGAAAGAGAAGCTTGCATATATCGCACTTGACTATGAGCAAGAGCTAGAAACTTCCAAAACCAGTTCTTCCATCGAGAAGAGCTATGAGTTGCCCGATGGCCAAGTGATCACCATCGGGGCCGAGCGTTTCCGGTGCCCGGAAGTCCTTTTCCAGCCTTCCATGATAGGAATGGAAGCTGCTGGGATTCATGAAACCACATACAACTCCATCATGAAGTGCGATGTTGACATCAGGAAGGATTTGTATGGAAACATTGTTCTCAGTGGTGGAACCACCATGTTCCCCGGAATTGCTGACAGAATGAGCAAAGAGATCACTGCCTTGGCCCCAAGCAGCATGAAAATCAAGGTGGTGGCTCCACCTGAAAGGAAATACAGTGTCTGGATTGGAGGCTCCATCTTAGCATCTCTCAGTACTTTCCAGCAGGTATGGTTGTTTGATTAATTCCACATATCATATGAACTGAACAACATTCATACATTTCCTCCATGCAGATGTGGATTGCTAAGGCGGAGTATGATGAATCTGGCCCATCTATTGTGCACAGGAAGTGCTTCTAATTCTTCAGAGTGCATGAGGCGCACAAGTAAATGCCTTGTTTTATTTGGCAAAACAATTGCAGCTCGCAAGTTTTCTAGTTTCCTAATCTATATGCCATTCCCTTATTTCCATTTCTCTTAATTATTTTATTCGAATGTTCATATTGTCTTAAAAACAATGCAGCAAGAACGGTGGAGATGATAAATTTTCACTTTGTTTTTTATTTAACCGTTGTTGAATGATATTTGCATTCAAGGCCTGCTAAGGGTAAATGAAAATGAATGAATTCAGTGTTATTCTTGCCAGTTTCTCTCCTGTATCATTATACCTCACCCAGAGTCAACACGCACTAATTCACTGATCTCTCTATATAGACGACCCACACGCACACCTTAACATGTTAATTTCAAATGAATTTACAAATAAACAAATGATAAGTCTAACCTAATAATACCTTATTTAAGCAAATAACAAACATAGATAAACTATCGAGTGGCGTTACAAGCGTTTCAATGCCACATATAAAAGAATAAAATAGAAATGTGTCATCATTATATGACATCACATGTTAATTTTAATTTAAGAAAAAAATAATTTGTATTTTGACATGTGACATCATATACATCATTGTACGGTGTCACATGCCCAACTTTTTTTTAACTCTACAATTCGATCTCACCCTGCTTGTCATGGTATGAAGTGACTGCTTCATGTTTTTCCCGTAAGCTGAGTGATTGGGTTCATTCGTTCAGTTCTCACATGTTAAAGTAAGAGTAAGAAATAGAGGTAATCCAAGGATGAACAATTTAGTAGGAATTAATAATCCAACATTCTTCTTCTTTTTTATTAAGATAATCCAACATTCTTCGTTTTCTTGACATTCATATAAATGTGGAGATCATTGATACATGCACGAATAAAATCCAAAAATACTGGGAACTCGATATTTAAAATATATATTAGTTTCATTATCAATCCAACTTTCTACATCCTATGACAATCGCAGATCATTAATGATTGAATCGTTAGCTCAACAAGCTACAAACAACCTTCTAAGAATATTACCCGCAAAACTTGGAATGCAGCTCCAAGCTAATCAACAGCCATGGCTTCAGTGCCCCCATTGGCATCTTCCATCCCATTCTTCAGCTCTTCAGTCACCATTCTCATATCCTCAATCAAACTCTTCTGGTCTTCCTCTATGGTATTTTGCAACTCATCCACCTGCACGAAAGTGTCGTAACACGATAACAAAATTTAGTAACACTTATTCAACCGGTTTTTTAAAGTGGTTTTGAGTACTGCAGAATGCAGATCCTTCAATCTTACATTTTATATATTACCGTGCAACAGAGCACAAAAAGCACATTGAGGGTAACAGAAGCAAAGCATAAAGGGGCACCAGATGAGATTGGTGACGAATACATCTCAAACTGAAGTAGCTCAATCACAAATATAAGCGCCAGTGTGCATATGAAAACAAAAAAACTCAACTCTAGATGACCCCAGGCAATGAGGTACACATGAAATTGGACCAGCAGCAAGGACGGTTTTAGGAAATACATAAGATTCAAAGAGATTAAACATGGCAACAATGTTACGCCAAGAAAGAATGTGTGTTCATGGAGAGGATTTCAAGAGATCATATTCTCACAATCAAGATATATTAGCAAATAAAAATATTTCAAGCATTACAAAAGACATTTCAATTCGATTATGCTTAGAACAGAAACACTGAAAACTGTATTTAAGTTGAAGAATTAAACATACCACATGCAGCAGCAACGCAAACTGTTTTTTACGAAGCTCCAGTAACCTTGAACCAGCAGTATTCTCTGCCTCCAACGCTGCAATCTCTTTCTCTATCTCTCTTATGCTTTTCTGTGTCTCTGATCTTGGTGGCTGTGCGGAGATCAGTTTCCTAATCGCCTCACACTCCTCCTTATGCTGCCTCTCAATCTTACTTTCCTCTAGTTGTTTCTTTAGATCTTCTATATCAATCTGTAATAGGGTTCTCTGCCGATTTATCTCATCTTTTAACTCATTGAAGTTCTCCTTCTCTCTAAGATTAGCATCAATAACAGCTTTACTCTTTAGTAAAGGAATCTCGAAAGTGGACAACTCTTGTAAGAAAGCCTTGGAAAGTCTTGCACAATCATTATAGTTATCTTCATCCCTTTCAACCTCTAAGACGAACGAGGTAAACTTCCTTTGAATTTTCTTCAATGGAGGTTCACCTCTAGTAGTAGTCGTACGGGTCAGAAGCCTGTGTTTTATAATGACATCATCTTCACCGGGGCCAAAAGCGTAATTTGCCGCAACAGTCTCTCTACCAGACACTTTCCTTCCTTTCCCCAACATCTGAATGTCTTATTCATTCACCCAACCCAGCAATATATCAGTTGGAGAATTACTTCATATGAAATGCCATAAATATATCTAGAAATAAAACATCATTTTGCCAAAGAAAGGTTTAATGTATTGTCCCTATACATATTATCTAATACGCTTCGAATATATATAGCCTCTAAACTCTTGCTTTATAACAATAATCGAAAACAGATCATCCTTCAAAACAACATACTAATTTAGAATTTCATAAAATAAAATTAGAAGCGAACTAAGCAGAAACACCTGTTTAGTAAACAAAAATTAACTATTTACGGCAACAAATTTCAGGGTGTCCCAAAATTCTAATTTCTCTTATACTTGAAACTTAATTCCATTTTTACCTAAAACTTTGTATTTCTTCCCCTCGATGTATTAAGAACCCTAATAGTAACCACAAATCCCCATGAAACATATCCAAGATTATATGAAGCAGTTGAAAATATATCTTCCTTCAGCTTATTCAGCTTCTGGCAGGTTTCTTGTAAGAAACAAAACAGTAAATTGTATAAAATAACAAGAAAAGTTCAAAATCAGAATCCAATATTCGTATATCAAAACCGAACCAGTGGATTTGCTTAAAAGCATAAAAAAGAATCAGCTATCAATGAGCTCACCCAGATCCCGTCGAGTTTAGCAGAGCTGTAATCGGAATAGCGTCGTCGATTTATGTTCCGAGTCGGAGAGATCAAACAACTGAACTCAGAGGCGGTGTCGTTTTTAACTTGTTTTTAAGCCATTTTAAGTCCAAACCCTATACGCACCGTTTTACTTTTCTTTTTTTAAATAATACTAAATACTTTACCTATTAAACTATTAAGTACGGACGGCAAAATTATCCATCCCGACCTGACCCGATTCGGTGTGCCCGACCCGATCGGGGCGGGTATTTAAAAATGTAAAGTCGAGTCGGGGCGAGTTCGGGTATAATATGAAAATTCTCCGCCCCGCCCTGTCCTAGTATTTTTTATTATTTTTATTTAATTTTATTATATTTATAAAAATACCGCTATATATAAATACTTTTAGGAGTTTCAAGCTATTTTTTTAGTTTGTGTTTATCGTAATTTTTTGTTAGATATTGTTCGAATTTTAACATATCTGATTCTAAAAGTCAATGGTCGAGTTTATTTTTTAAAATATGTATTTTTTTCTTCATATAAGTAATTTAATTGGTTTTATTTTATTTTTTATATAGTTTAAAGTCTGTGAAATTTATATTTTGTAAATATAATGGTCGTTCGATCGAATCTAACATTTATCGTCGACAAAATTTAATATATATTTTTTTACATTTTTGGGTCGGTCGGGGTCGGGGTTAAGGTTTATAAATCGCGGCGGGACGGAACGGGTAAATTATTATTTTATTTCCGGGGCGGGGTCGGATTTTGGGATTAATATATCGGGGCGGGTTCGGGGCGGCCAAAAACCCGCCCCGCTCCGTTGCCATCCCTACTATTAAGATAAATAATGAAGGTAAATTATTTTTTAAGGTGAACTCAACAAGTGGTCCAAGTAGAAAAGTAGATGATGTTCATTCGATGAGATCTGGGTTCAATCGTAATGTTTGCAAAGTGGTGATTATAAAGTAGTATTTGTTCATACATATTTTTAACCATTTGAAAATGCGCATACGCATTGTAGACAGAACGATTTGAACTCATGCCTCTTAGAATAAACATTATTCACTTTTTCACTAAGACACTTGTTGAGTTCTTAGGTGACTTGATTTTATATAGTTTTGTCTTGACAATGTGTATACATTATCTCAGAGTCAACCATAAATCATGATGAGATGTTTGGGATAAGTCCATTGTTAGTTTTTGCAAAATCATGAACTAAGTCTTGGGATGATGGTTGAAATCCAAAGAAGCTTGAACCAACATAACATTAAATGTTTACCGTTGCTAAGGTCCAATGAACCATTTTGATTCAAATCTAATTGCCTGATCCATCATGAGAAACTAAATTGTAATTGATGATAGGGGTGAGTGATAAGTGTTCAAAAGTACTATTTTTATTACCCTTTTTACTCATATTATTGTTAGACTTAAGCTCATATTAGTTGCATAATTAGTCATTCATGCATTAGTTCATGTTTCTTTCCACCGTTGAGCTTGATTACATAACTTGGTGATTTTTGTTGAAAAAGATGCTGCTTTGGTGTGTTTTTGTGTGTGCAGAATCACTTGCCTAAACAAGGCTAGAACCAGTTGCCAGGGCAGTGCACGAAGGAGATGCCGAGCTAGTTGCCAGGGCAATGCTTGAAGGAGATACCGAGCTAGTTGCCAGGGCAATTGTCGACAAAGAATAAGGTGATATGGTAGTCGAAATTTATGACTAGACAAGCCCAAGATGACGTGGAGCAAAGCTAAATCCCAAAGGAGTTTGATTTCCATGAAGAGGTTAAAGAAGAATTAAATTCCAAGAAGATAGGAGAAGTTCTAGAAGAAATATAATTATAATAAAGAATTATATTCTTTAAAGATAATTTAATTCCAACTTAACTTCCTCCTCAAAGAAGGACTTTGACCTAGCCCTATAAATAGATCACCAAGCCGTCAACTCCAAAAGAGCAATAAGAAGAGGGAAAATTTCGACAACTCCAAAGGGAAAAAAGGAGAGAAATTTCGACAACTCCAAAGGGGCAAGAAGAGAGAGATTTCGACAAGAGAGCAAGGGGAGAGAGTTCGATTTCTTCTTTTTCTTCTGTGCTCCCATTAGATTCATGGTTTGGGGATTATTCTTTGTATATCTTTTGAACCCAACCATGAACTAACTTGATTGGTTGGGGTTATTGTGTTTTTGTGGTTGAGAAACAATTGGATTTTGTTTAGGTAATGAGAGTTTGCACTTTCAATTCAAGGTTTACTCATTCTTGGTTCTTATTCTAATATCGGGAGAGGATCTCGTAACTTCATCTATTTATCTAATATCGGGAGAGTTAGATTCAAGAAACGAACGAGTATGATCTTTATTCAATCTATTGATGGTGAAGATTAATCCGGCTTAGGAATAAGTTAAGGATTTCAACGGCTAAGAGGAGGGCAAGATTGGTTGTTGTTCACCCTTGATTCACGCAGGGATGTATTATCAAGGCATGCACAAGCAGCTAGAGTTTCAACTTAGGGATAAGAAGAAACCATTGAAGAACGCTCTACCGAACCTTGAAGTTGCTGCCCAAACGCCCAAGTAGTTGCCCAGCTAGTCGCCCAGGCAACCATCGATTAGTTGCCAAGGCAACCCCGCTGTGCAAGTTGCCACGGCAACTGAATTGCCCTTGCACTCTTTTACCAAGACGATCCAATCGGCTATCACACCTCAACTCACGATAACCTGGCCTATTCTCTCTTATTTGATTTCATCTATTCTTTTAGTTTATTGCTCTTAGTTTACTCGTTAATTAGAACTCCTATTATCAATTGTGTTTTTATTTTCACAGTGCAGTAACTTAAGCAAAATGGCCCAAACCAATCCCTGTGGAGACGATACTCGATACTCGTATCACTTTATTACTTGTGACGTGTATATTTGCACATTTGCGTAGCACTTATTACACGCAACAGTGAGCGTTCGATCGAGTTGAGTAAAAAAAAATTGAGTCGTTCGAGTTGACACGTCATATTTTACAACTCAAACTTTATTTGAATTTTTTTCGGTTCGAGTCGAGTTTGTGAAATTCGAGTCGAGTTTTCGAGTTCCTATACAAATTTAATTGTAATTATTTATCATGTCATAGTATAATTTGATTCCAATTTAAACGACATTCTCTAATCCTATAAGATATGCATATATATTTCTTCATATGCGACATATATATTTTTTATATTTTATATATATATTGTAACACCCACGACCAGGATGTCACATTTGGGCCTCATGCCTGAAACCTAACCAAACAATTTTGACCTAGTTTAGCCCAATCCACAAATCCAGTATGAAAATCCATTTAATTACAACCCAATAAAACGTAATAAATATTTGTAAACATATACATCAGAGCTCCTTTTAAAATTACATTATAAACCTTTGACTCGATCGCTTGAAAATCCAAATACGATTTACAATAAACAATAGGTTCCTACGAATACATAGCCCAGGGACCTAAATATTGTACTCTGATTAGACGAGGCGCTGGAATCCTTCCTTGATGGTGCTCCTTCAATAACAAGCCAAACCTACTAACTTGCGAACGGAAACAACAATTCCGAACGTTGAGCTAACAAAGCTTAGTGGATACACCGCCACTCAACCATTCTTCATGAAAATCATAAATAAAGCAATGCAACATGAATGATATCATGGCAAGATAACAATGGCGCTACCATAACCGCCTAAACACATAGCATTATAAAAGTATGATCACGCACACAGCTCGTACAAGTACCTCATACGTTTACCTAGCACTACACATCTAACACCAACAACATTAAGTGAGGTCCGCGTCCAAAAAGTGTAATGTCCTATTATTGGATTAGTGACTAAAACATAAAGTTTTAAAGTTTGGTGACAAAAGTGAAAAGTTGAGGAAAGTTCAAGGACCAACATGGTAATTTTCCCAATAATTATTTTTATTCCATAAATAGATAGATCATCTAAGGGTGTGGATCGAATATAAAAACTATGGTTTGATCTGATGTTTTTATTATTGGGAAATTACGGTTAAAGTTTAAGTGTAATTCGGGTAATCGTATGAACTTGGAATTTTATGAAAATTTGAAGGAAGACCCGAGGAACATAGAATTGAAGTTTTGAATCGTTTTTAATCGGTTTAGATTTGATTCCATTCAGTTTTTTGTATAGGTGATGGAATGGCATTTTTGAAAATAAACTATTTCATTAATGGCATTTTAGTCATTTTACCTATACTTTTTAATGAAAATTAATTATGGAAGAGGATAAAGTGTAGGTGTTGAATTGTGATTGGTTATAACTAAAGGGTAAAATAGTCATTTGACTATTTTAGAAATATTTTTTATATAGCCAATTTAAAGCCATTTGGCATTAAAATAAAGGATAGAAAAAAACTAGAAAGTTGTTCATCTTTCTCTTAAACTGCCGAAACCTCAAAGGAACTAGGTAAGAAATTTTCAAATCAATTTTTGGCTTGATTTGTTTGATTTTTAGCTAGAGACATGAAACAAGAAAATGATCTCCATTGAATTCTCTATCTTTTGGTATAAGTTTTGCCTAGTTTCCATGTCTCTAAGTTGAGATTTAAGTTTTGGGTGGTTGAAGAACATGTTTGGTTTTCATTATTTAAGGTTCAATCAAGTTGGAAATGGTGTTGTAGTGTTGTTTCTATGCTTGAAATGATGAAAACTTCTTGGAAAACTTATAGGGACCATTTTAGCTATAAGAGGAAAATTAGGGGAAATTTTGAAAAAAAATATTTGATGATGGAAATGATTAGAATGATGTTTTCTAAGTTGAATTATGTTGTTGGAATGAAGAAAACGTCATTTTAGGACTATTTTGTGAATTTTGTAAATTGGGTGAAATAAGTGAGAAATTTGGAAATATTCAAGAAGCATGGTTATATTGGTTGTTATGATACAAGGATCATTTTAATATTACAATTTTTGGATTATGAGATGAAATGTGAAAGTTTCCAAGTTTTAGATTATAAACTCTAAGAGAGAGAATTCAGGGTTTAAAGTGAAATTATAAACTCTTGGTTACCATGTGTATATTGAGATGAGATTAAATTTTAGGAAGCATTGTTGTAAAGAAATATTTGGTTGAAAATATTAAATTTTCCAACCTGGTATGTACATGTATTAGTAAAGGTTGGACATGTACTTAAAGTTGCTTGTGTTATGTATTTAATGTACATACAGATAACAAGCAAGTTCGAGATCAAACGAGTGAAGAAAGAAGATAGAAAGTGCAATCAAGCTTAGTGAGGCTAGTATAAATTATACTTTTGAACGTGCCAAGGTGAGTGCAATGCATGTATAGCATGACCTTTATGTCATTCATCATATAATTGACATGCTAAAAATATGTCCAGAATTGAAAATACATGCATAGATCACTACTTATTCATGGAATGTTATTTTACGTATGAATTGTTTAATATGTATATATGTTGCCATGTATGAAATTTTGATTGACATAAAGCCCAAAGTATGAGATAGGAAATTAAAAGTATAATTGGATATCCATAGAGTCATAAACAGCTGTATAAACATTTTAGCACTCCCGGTAGAGTGCAACTTATTATAAGCACTTCATGTAAAGTGCAAATTAATTACTAATTGTATACTCCGGTAAGTATACAGAAGCACTTCGGTGCTAAGCACTTCTAGTAAAGTGCACATAATATACTATACTCAAGTAAGTATAGGGGGATGACTCGCGTACAAAAAATTCCTTAATTTAATACTTGGGCTAAATGAATTGAGAAACACGATAAAAAGGCTTGAAAGCTCGATGATGAATATGGCAACGGTATTGGTAAGAATCAAGGTTATTACCATGCAATATGTTATTATACATATATCATGTCATATATGCTAATATGCATAGATGGTAGGTGATCATATGCATTGTTATTTTATTATATTGATATCTATGTTAAGTTGCATTTTGAATTAAATGTTGTTGTGTCACTAAGTATATGCTTAGCGTATTATATATTTCATGCGTATGTTTTAAAGGAGCTTCGAGGGAAGAGTAGCCTAGCATCACTTTCATATTTTGGGAGGTATATCTCCATACTCATAGTAATGTAATGACATCCATCCTTTCTTTTGGAAATATACTAGATGACATGTATAATTAATAGGGTTGTAATAACTTAACACCAAATGTGGTTGTTTAATAGTTATTATAATATAGATGATGAACTAGTAAGTCCTATCATGTTTATAAATGAAAACGGACTAAGTTCTAGCAAATATGGGTCCTAAGATAAAAAGATTAAAAATCTGTCCAGAAATGTATGTACATGCAGTGTGTTTGAAAAATCAGCATAATTTCCACAATTGGAATTAGACAGTGAATCTTATATGCATGATCTAGAAATTTTGTCTAGTTTCTCACAAAATTAACGGTGACTAATTTCGAGTTGTATGTAAAAAGTTATGAATTGTTATTCGATGGAATGTCAGAAAACAGGGCAGCAGAATTTCAGTATTTTGGGGCTATGACGTGAATTTAGGAATTTATTTGAATTTTTTTATAATGAAGTTAGACTAATAATTTATATGGTTAGAAAGATTAATGAAACTAGTTTAATTAGAAAATTTTGGAATGAATTTTCGATGTCTATAATTTTTTTTTATAAATTTTTAAGTAAGGTGGTGCAGGTTACCAACTTTTTAAGTGTAAATAGATAATAGGGTTTAAAATTGGTTAGTAACATCACTGACTTGTATTTGGCGATAAATACGGGAAAATGATGTTACACAAAGCATCAGAATCCTACACTTGAGTGAGGTCCGCGTCCACAAAGCATCGGGATCCTATACTCAGAGCAAGGCCCGCGTCCACAAAGCATCGGGATCATGTACTCAAGGGATAAGGCTCGCGTCCACAAAGCATCGGGATCCTACATTCGGGAGTCTTAAAGGTGATGCAACACACTTAGGGTAACCAAATCTCAACAAGGGATGACTCGACTATCTAGACGTCCCATCAGCATACAGCAAGGACCCTAGCCACCACACAGCCTCGATCTCGACACAAGGGTCTTACCGCACACAGCTCTAATACGCTTACCATAAACCTATGGTTTCTATCAATTATTACGCCACCACATTGAGCTTATCAATTTATTAACATGTTATGGAAGTACACATTAGCAGTTCTCATTAATTTATCGTATTATACGATAAGGCCTAACCTTATAGGAGCCCCTTCTGCACATAGCAAGGGTCCGGATTACCACACAGCCTCAATCGATCCACCTAGGATCCCTATGGGTTACTACCTCACACAGCTTACCCAAAATATAACGAGTCATTAGCCATTTTTTCATACACAGGGTTTAAATCTCCATTCCTCAATTTTAATATTCATTTTATACCTTAATAGATCCCTAGGGCCATTTGCCTCGAATTATAGAACCCCCAAACGCAACCTCAAAATTCTTGGACAGATTACCCAACGAGTATCGATACTCCAAGGTGAGTATAGGTACTGCCCTCTAGGTATCGATACTCTCGAATAAGTACCGATACTCCAATTAGGTTCGAAAGAATTAGACCCAAGCCGTATCGATACACTTCGTACCGTATCGGTACTTATTATCGGTACTAGGATCACCCCGTACTGATCTACCCCCGTACCGGTACTCCCATATACGCGTACCGGTATGCTAAGCATATCCCAGGTAATTCAACAGTGCGTACCGATACGCCCCTTGCGTACCGGTACGCGAAAGCGTTACTGGAATCCTCAATATACAAGGGGTACTGATACACGAGAGGTGTACTGGTAGTCTCATCACAATTTTCCCCCTTTTACTCTAAGGTGTACCGATACTCAGGTCTTCGTACCGGTACGCGAGCCCGATTTTTGAACTCTGGTGCGAGTTTCACCTAGAAACTCTGTTTAACCCCCATGGTTAAACCCCAAATCGTTCATACAAGTTATGGTAAATGCATTAAGTGAGTTTCTACCAATTTTCAGCCTTAGCAACAACAAATCCATATTTTACCATTAAAGGGGTCAACCAAGCATATCAAACCATAAACACCCAAATCATGCACAAAGCCTATTTTTATGAGTTGCAGGAATTCAAAGGAGTTAGTGGTGTACTAACCTTGGATTAAAGCTGATGAAGAGGCCTTCAAGAACCCAATCCCGTTCTTCCTCTTGAAACCCCTTTAAACATCTTATTCCACCAAACCATGTGATTTTTACCTCAAAATGTAGATCTTTGAGTTATGATTAACTTTCTCTCCACAACAATTCCGAGATTCTTCCTAGAAAGAACAAAGATTGCATCTTACTTGATTTTCTTGCAAGGAAATAGGGAAATAAGATGAATAACAAAACAAGGGAACAAGATGATATCATCCCATCCCCTTTTCTACATAAACAATTAAACAACACAGCCCCTTGTCTTCCAAATATGCTTTTACCATATTAACCTTCTCAAACATCCTACTAGCCCAAATCCAAACCAACCAAAACAAGCCCAACAACTAAACCAAGCCCATAAAGGCTTTCAAAAACCCAACACTCAGCCCAAAGACGAGGCCCATGCCTCGGGTTAACCCGACTCTCGGACTCTAAAATTTAGGTCGTTACATATATATATATATTGTTAGGAATTTGGTATGCGACAAAATAACCAAAGCGATAACGACATATACCAAGACATGTACAAGAGACGAGATTTATCGTGGTTCAGCATAACCTACCTCCACCATTATCAACGTAGAGAACTCGAAGAGTACAAATACATGATAATCCATGCAATCCCAAAACTCGGTGTACAAATCTCATGAACCGGTGGAACCAAAACACTCTTCCCAACATCCCTACAATACCAATCTCTACAACGTAGGCACAATAATTGTAGGGAACCTAAAAGTGGTTATATCTCTCTAGAGTAATTCCCACACTCTCTCATTCTCTCATAATTCAAAAGGTTAAACCTAATCTATATTTATAGACCCAAATATTTGGTCACCAAGAAACCTTATTCAATAAGATATCTTACCTAAAATAGATATTTACTCATTAAAGTAAATATTAATTACCAAGTAATCTTCAACCGCTAGAATTACAATAAAACCCAACTTAATTACCAATTAGAATTCGAGTCAAAATATAACAAATCTCCCCCTTGACACAAATCATATTCAAGCATTGGTCGTCAAGTCTTCAACAACTGCAATTTTTACGTAAGCCAAATATTCGTTGAAGCACCGCCGCCAAGTCTTCAACAACTCTAATTCTTACGTAGTATCTGTTGAAGCATCGTTGAATTTTGAGAATTACTCCCCTGTAACTGAAAGCTCGTTGCAGCAATACTCCTCTAGCATGTCTCCAACATCGCACTGCAAAATTCGCAGCAAAAATTCCTCCACAATCGCGCAGCTCGAACCATAGCTCATGATACAATTTGTTAGGAATTTGGTATGCGGCAAAATAACCAAAGCGATAATGACATAGACCAAGACATGCACAAGAGACAAGATTTAACGCGATTGAGCATAGGCTACCTCCACGGACGAGAGAAATCAATTCACTATAAACGTAGAGAACCAGAAGAATACAAATACATGATAACCCATGTAATCCCAAAACTCGGTGTACAAATCACATGACCCGATGGAACCAAAACACTCTTCCCAACATCCCTACACTACCCATCTCTACAACGTAGGAACAATAGTTGCAGAGAACCTAAAAGTGGTTACATCTCTCCAGAGTAATTCCCCCTCTCTCATTCTTTCATAATTCAAAAGGTTAAATCTAGTCTATATTTATAGACCCAAATACTTGGTCACAAAAAACCTTATTCAATAAGATCTCCTACCTAAAATAAATATTTACTCATTAAAATAAATACTAATTATCAAGTAATCTTCAACCACTACAGTTACAATAAAACCCAAATTAATTACCAATTAGAATTTGAGTCAAAATATAACATAGATAGATAGATAGATAGATAGATAGATAGATAGATACTCGACTCGAGCTTAAAAATTAATTACTAAAAATTCATGTTATTCGAATTTATATTTTACAACTCAAACCTTATTTTAAATTTTTTTGAGTCGAGTTTATGCAATTTTGAGTCGAGTTAAGATGAGTTGAGTTTTTTTATTTTAAGTCAAAAATTTTAATTTTTTCGAGTCGAGTTTTGCTCACCCATAATTGTAGGACAAAAACCTAAAGTTAAAGCAAATCTCAAAAAAAAAAAAGAGGGAAATGGAATGGGGAAAGAAGATTTGGGGGTTGAGCAGGGCTGTTGTTTCAGCAATGCAGCAGCATGCATGAACCGTTTCAGCTCTGAAACACCTACATATGGGGGCTTAGCATCGTAGGTCGTCAAGGTTGACTGCAACAAATTTAACAAGCATGGCTACGTGTATATATTTATTTACGGTAGCAGCCTGCATCATCAGTACTATATATGAAAACTCCATGCTCAGCCGTTTGTCATGTCAAATCAAACCTTGTACCTCAACTATTGTGATCGTCGTACCACCTCTGCTGCCTTTTGGAATTTCATGTGATTGAAGTTGATTAAGAAAAAACATTACCTAGCTGACCTGATAGCGCCATGTAAATATGATCTCCAAGTGTCCTCCCACTGCTTTGAAAGCTCATCTCTCTGTCAACAATCAAAAAGGAGGAACACTGATTCAGACAACAAGATTTATGGTCTTGGTTTCTCTTGGATTTCAAATTACGGTTGCGGTTTTAGTTGCTTTCTGACTTTGTACAAACTCTACAAGCTACAACTATGTTCGGGGAACCAAACTATTGATTCATCAGGTAAATAAAAAAATTTCTTTTTAACTCATTAATTAAACCATCAAAGCCGAATAACTCAAAATATTTTTTTTTGTCAAAACTAAAATAACCAGTTGAATTTCTTCTTAACTGATCCAAGTAATTGAATTTTAGTAAAAAATCGAAGTAATTGAATTAATTTCTTTACTTTTTCTAATGATTTATATATAATAAAAAATGGATTGAGTTATTTCATATTTGAATATTTAATTTCATATTTAGATTAAACTAATTAAAAATATCCATGTAACTTATCACTTTAAATTATTTTTTCCGGTTTATTCTTTTTGAGTTTTTAAAAACAAGATTGAATTAATTGTTAAAATCTGGATAAACATTTTTTTAAATTAATCCAGTTGATCAGTTTATTTGATTTAAGCTACTTTTTCTTCGGCATCACATTTGTTTATAATCGTTTTATTTTAGTTTACCATCGGTATCTGACTCATTAGTCAACTAATTTGGATCGAGTTTTATAGAGGCCTAATATAAAAGGAGAAAAAGTAACTCAAAATAATACATCTAAGCCTTACTTAGAGACCAATTGGCAATGAGAAAACATAAGAAATCACATACCCCGGGGGAACTAGAACTGGACATCAGTCCTTAAAACAACTTGAACAGGAGAAGAAAACATTAATTTTCTAAAAGGTTGTAACCGAAAAGAAAGATAAGGATGGATTCCAGTCAGCTATAGTTAACCACCGTTACATTGTAAGTATACTTGTGTTTGATGTTCAGCAATGAGGCACAATGTCATTTCAGTGAGGGGTTTCACGTACTTCAAAGAAGGACCGGTTTTTTACGACAATGTCATACATATGTAAGGACTTGAAAAGGGAGAAATTTCTCGGGAGGGAAATGAGATGAGCCGAGTTCTCTGATTTGTGGAATTGCAGAAGGTGAGGTTGGCTGAAGTTGTAGTATCGAGTCCAACCCAGTTCAGCCAGGCGCTGCTCGAGCTCGGTGTAGGATTTGATGACTTGGTTGGCTGGGAGGTAGACGAGGACCCGTGGTCGAGCCCCGGGGGCGGTTGAGGTTCCGGGATAAATTGGATCTTTTTGCTCGAAGGATTCACTGGTAGGATTGGATATCAAGCGAGCCACACCTTTCTTGTCGAACAGCCACACACCAGACATACTCGGAGAGAGAGATGCCTGGCTCGCCTAACTAATGGTTTACTAAGTATTCATATGAAAGGCGGCCGGGTGCTACCTTTATAGGACAATTGCGACAAGTAGTGTGAAAATTGGCTCTTTTTGTGCATTAATATTATTTTAATTATTAGATGAATTTATATTAATAATTCAACCATGTGAATTTATTTTTCACAAGTTGATACAAAAATTATTATTCTATAATTGATTAAGTCACAATTTAATTGATTAAATCAAAGGATTAAAAATATGTATTAACATATTGTCACGGCCCAAACCTTAGGGTCCGAGCCCATCCGAATCAGCCCAGATCCATGAAGTATTCAGGAGGGTAATTCGGTCAAAGCATCCTCTTGCTTGTAGATAATGTTTAGGATAAGAAGGAATCCCAAAAGTGAGATTTCCTTAGGATAAGGTCGATCTAGACCGTCGATGTAAATCAATCTTAGCCATTGAATGTAGGGGAGTTCAACTATAAATAGAGGCCCCCTCCCTCACTTGTAAATCACTTCAGATTTGAGGAATATACAAAGCATTCACTCACTTCTCCTTGCTTAAGCTTTCCTTAGCCATTTTCTTTCAGTTGTTCTTTGTTTTCCGCAAGGGTCTTAGCTTTTAAGCTTTGATCGTCAGGCTTACTTAGGCGTTGCCTTGTTCGAGAGCGTCTAAGGCCGCACGTTCGGGACTACGAGATTCTACGGGCGTGACAAGTGGTATCAGAGCTAGTCTGGCCGAGAGAAATGGCACCACAAAGCACCAGCGAGGTTCCACCAACTGACCGAGATACTCGTGCTGCAGTTGCGGGGAAGAAGCGTGAAAGTTCCAGGGACATCATCTCAACGTTGGAGAAGAGGGTTATTCGCCTGGAGGAAGCCATGGGTAATGTTCAAGAGGCCCAGGAGGAGGCGGAGCCACGCCTCGAGAAGGTGGATTCACTCAAGGAGGAAATCACCGAGGAGGTCCAGGAAGTTCTCAACGCGATGTATGAGAAAATGGACCAACATGTACGTTCCCTTCAAGGTGCGATGGAGACCATGAAGGCGGAACATGCGGGGGAGATGAAGAAGCTCACTGCCGAGCTATCTCTCTACAAGAATGCCATATTGACCGGCATGGTGGGCGAAGCACCTGCAGCTAAGCCCAGGATCGATGCGCCAAAGCCGAAGGAATTCAAGGGGGCAAGGGCAGCCCAAGAAGTGGACAACTTCATTTGGGGGTTGGAGCAGTACTTCCGACTCATGGGCATCGATGATGAAGCAACAAAGGTAAACACAGCTTCTATTTATTTGTCTGATGCCGCTCTTTTATTGTGGCGACACAGATGCTCCCAAGCGGAGGATGAGACTCTTCCCGTCAAGACGTGGAAGGAGTTCCAATTCGAGTTCAAACAGCACTTCTACCCAAGGAATGCTCAAAACGAGGCTCGAGAGAAGTTACGCCAGCTACAACATGACGGCTCTATCCGAGAGTATGTCAAGAAGTTCACGGAACTTAGGCTCCAAATCCAAGACATGAGCGAGACCGACGCCCTATTTTCCTTCAAGAATGGGCTACAACGTTGGGCAAAGATGGAGCTACATCGAATGGAGATCCAAGATCTTTCCAAGGCGATGGCCGCTGCCGACTCCCTTGCAGAGTTTGAACATAAGAAGTCGGACAATTTCAAAGAAAAGCCGAAGTACAAAGGCAACGGGAGGAAAGACAAAGACAGGCATGCCAAGGACGGGTCCGAAAAGCCAACCAATAAAGGCAACAAAGTTAGCAAGCCGTGGGACATTGTTTGCTACAATTGTAAAGGTAATCACATCAAGAGGAATTGTCCCCTGCTCACAAAGGCTGCTGCCATTCAAGAAAGAAGTGGCGAAGAGAAGGAAGCCCTCATGCTTAATTCCCTCATCAGTTCCATGGAGACCAAGAATGGTTCCAAGAAGAAGGGTCTAATGTTCGTGGACATCATTGTGGCGGGTCGAAAGTTGAGCGCACTTGTGGACACCGGTGCCTCTCGTAATTGTTCGTGTCGTAACCGGTTGCCAAGAAACTTGGCCTTCATGTGGAGAAGGCAAGTGGGTTCATCAAAACCGTGAATGCCAAGGAGACTCCGATTGCAGGAGTAGCGAGAGGAGTCAAGCTAGAAATTGGCCGGTGGACTGGTAAGGAAGCTATCAAGGTAATCCCTCTTGATGACTTCGATTTTGTGATTGGACTTAGCCTACTTGACCGGATTAATGCTTTGCCTGTTCCCCTTTGCCGATTGTTTGTGCATTCTTGACCCGGCACATCGATGCATGGTTCCGGTGAGACGCGAGAGACGGAGTTGGGGCCAAGATCTTTGTCACCATCCGATTCAGCAAGAGGGTGCGCAAGGAGGAACCCACCTACTTGGCTACTTTGGTCCATGATGGGACAAACCAATCCGATGAGATCCCAACCGAGGTGAAGCAAGTCTTGGCAGATTTCAAGGATGTGATGCCTGCCGAGTTGCCCAAGCATCTCCCACCGAAGAGGGAGGTGGATCACAAGATTGATCTTGTGCCGAATGCGGAGCCGCCAGCCCGAGCTCCTTACCGAATGGCTCCACCCGAGTTAGAGGAGATGCGCAGACAATTGAAGGAACTCCTCGATGCCGGGTATATTCGACCGTCAAAGGCACCCTACGGTGCGCCGGTGCTCTTTCAAAAGAAGCATGATGGAACGCTTCGAATGTGCATCGACTATCGGGCTTTGAATAAGCTCACAGTGAAGAACAAGTACCCGATCCCACTGATAGCTGACTTGTTCGATCAACTTGGTGGTGCAAGGTGGTTCACCAAGTTGGATTTACGGTCCGGATATTGGCAGGTTAGAATCGCAGAAGGTGATAAATCAAGACAACATGCGTGACTCGCCACGGTTCATATGAATTCATGGTGATGCCTTTTGGCCTCACGAATGCTCCCGCTACCTTCTCAGATACTCTCATGAACAAGGTACTACAACCCTTTCTTGATCAATTCGTTGTTGTTTACCTTGACGATATTGTGGTCTATAGCAAGACATTTGGGAGCATGTTGAACACTTAAGGCATGTGTTCGAGGTTCTCGCGGCAAAATGAGCTCTACGTCAAAGAGGAAAAATGCTCATTTGCACAAGAGGAGGTCCCATTCCTAGGCCACATTGTTGGTGGTGGCAAGATCCGGATGGACGGGGCCAAGATTCAAGCCATTGTTGATTGGGAGCCGCCAACGAAGGTGACGGGGCTAAGATCCTTCCTGGGGCTAGCCAATTACTATCGGAGGTTCGTCAAAAGCTATTCCAAAATCGCCACACCTTTGACCGAGTTGCTGAAGAAGGACAAGGCGTGGGATTGGAGTGCCGATTGTCAAAAAGCTTTTGAGGACTTGAAGCAAGCCATGGCGAGTGAGCCAGTGTTGGTGTTGCCAGACCACACCAAGCCTTTTGAAGTTCATACCGATGCATCCGACGTTGCTATTGGTGGGGTCCTTATGCAAGAGGGACATCCGGTTGCGTACGAAAGCCGGAAGCTCAACGAGACCAAGCGGAGGTACACGGTCCATGAAAAAGAGATGACCGCAGTAGTGCACTGTTTGCGCACTTGGAGACACCACATACTTGGGTCGAGGTTTGTGGTATATACCGATAATATTGCCAATAGTTATTTTCTAACTCAGAAAAAGTTGTCTCCCAAGCAGGCTCGATGGCAAGAGTTTCTTGCAGAATTTGATTTTGCCATGGAGTACAAGCCAAGAAAGGTTAATTCCGTTGCTGATGCCTTAAGCCGGAGGTACAACATCGAAGTTGTGAGCTTGCCAAAGGGACACTTGCTAGAGCGCATCAAAGAGGGACTATCACATGACCCAACGGCCAGAATGTTGATCAATTATGCCAAGGAAGGGACCACGAGAAGATTCTGGATCGAAGGGGACTTGCTGTATGCTCGAGGACATCGCCTCTATGTGCCTCAGTTCGGGGAGTTACGCAAGGAAGTCATGAAGGAGTGTCATGATTCCAAGTGGGCGGGACATCCGGAATAAGCCGGACCTTAGCACTCATTGCGGAGCACTACTATTGGCCACGCATGGGCGAGGATGTCGAAGCCTATGTGAGGACTTGTCTCGTGTGCCAACAGGACAAGATCGAAATGAAGAGACCGCGGGACTGTTGCAGCCGTTGCCCATTCCCGAGCGACCATGGGAAAGTGTTTCCATGGATTTTATTGTAGGTTTACCCAACACTGACGGCCTGTCTAGTATAATGGTTGTGGTTGACAGGTTTTCCAAATATGAGACGTTTATTCCAGCATCAAAGGTGTGCCCAGCCGAGGAAGCGGCTCGTCTTTTCCTTAAACACGTGGTCAAGTATTGGGGAGTGCCAAAGACGATCATTAGTGACCGGGACACGCGGTTCACGGGCAGATTCTGGACTGAGTTGTTCAAGCTTATGGGATCAAGCATGAACTTCTCCACGAGTGTTCATCCACAGACGGACGGGCAAACCGAACGAGTGAACGCATTATTGGAGATCTATTTGAGGCACTATGTGAGTGCCACGCAGCGCGACTGGCCAAAGCTACTAGATGTGGCCCAATTTTCCTACAACCTACAACGGAGCGAGGCAACCAACCAGAGTCCATTTGAGATCGTGACCGGGCAGCAACCGCTCACACCCAACGCCGTCGCTACCAAGTACGAGGGGCCTAATCCAGCAGCACACAAGTTTGCCAAGGAGTGGCAAGAGCATCACGACTTAGCCCGAGCTTGTCTACACAAGGCGGGAAAACGGACCAAGAAGTGGGCGGACAAGAAACGTAGGGACGTGAATTTTCAAGTTGGTGACTTAGTCCTTGCAAAGCTCACCGGGATTTTGCGCAACCCAACCGTGCACAAAGGGCTTGTGCGAAGATACGAGGGACCGTTCAAAGTTGTGAAGCGGATAGGCACCATGGCCTATCGATTGGAGTTGCCATCGAACATCCGAGCTCATCCTGTATTCCATGTCAGTCTACTCAAGCCATACCATCGAGATGAGTTGGATCCAGATCGAGGCAAGTCACACCGAGCGCCAATCGGGATAAAGGTCTCCTATGAGAATGAAATTGAAGACATCCAAGCGGAGAGGGTCATTCGACGACCAGGCCATCGGCCAAGGCACGAGTATCTTGTTCAATGGAAGGGACTTCCCGACAGTGAATGGAGTTGGGAACCAGCCGAGGGTCTATGGCAATTCAAGGATCAAGTGAGTCAGTACCATCTCAACCGGCGACGAGGGCGTCGCCAGATCCAGTGGGGGAGAATGTCACGGCCCAAACCTTAGGGTCCGAGCCCATCCGAATCAGCCAGATCCATAAAGTATTCAGGAGGGTAATTCGGTCAAAGCATCCTCTTGCTTGTAGATAATGTTTAGGATAAGAATGAATCCCAAAAGTGAGATTTCCTTAGGATAAGGTCGATCTAGACCGTCGATGTAAATCAATCTTAGCCATTGAATGTAGGGGAGTTCAACTATAAATAGAGGCCCCCTCCCTCACTTGTAAATCACTTCAGATTTGAGGAATATACAAAGCATTCACTCACTTCTCCTTGCTTAAGCTTTCCTTAGCCATTTTCTTTCAGTTGTTCTTTGTTTTCTGCAAGGGTCTTAGCTTTTAAGCTTTGATCGTCAGGCTTACTTAGGCGTTGCCTTGTTCGAGAGCGTCTAAGGCCGCACGTTCGGGACTACGAGATTCTACGGGCGTGACACATATACTACCATGTAATCACCTTTAGACTATTTAAAAAAATACAAGATAATAACTTCAAGGGTAAACTACATAAAAAGTCACCGAACTATTATTTCTCTCCTACTTTGGTCACCGAACTATTTTTTGGTAAAATCGTCACTAACGTTATCTTTCTTTCCTATTTTGGTCACTGACAGTTTAGATTACGTTAAAAATTAACATAGTTGGTGACATGGCAAGGTATAATAACAAATTTAGTCCCCAAAATTATACATTCTATCAATTTGATCATAATAAAAAAATAATTCAATAAATTTAACCCTTAATATATTGAAGCTTTAAAAATATAATAGTTAAATTGCATTTTAACCCTCTTATATGATAACATCCAAATTTAATCCTTTCTAAATGTATAAAATTATTAGTAATGATCAATTTATTTTTAAGTCTTGAATTTTTTTAATGGTCTAAAGGTGATTTACAAGGTAGTGTTTGTTCTTACATATTTTTAACCTTTCGACAATGGACATACACCTTTTAGACAAAGCAATTTGAACTCGTGTCTCCTAAAATGAACATCATCCGCTTTTTCACTCGAACAATTGTGGGTTCAAAGTCTTGAAATCAACGCCAAAAGATAAACATGTGGCCAACCATAATGTATGATTCTTCGAACATTTAACTTGTCAACCCTCATTCCCAAAGTCATTGCCGCAACAAAAACCTGCATAGAAAACTCGCCTATTAGATGGATGGACAAGATCATAAACAGTCGTTCATCTACAAACTTCATTTGATTCAAATAAACAATACAAAAAAAAAATGATGTAAAAGGTTTACACGGAGAAGACAACAGAATAACCAAAAGCATATTCATCATTAGTTATGTAACCACAATTTTATACAAAGAGAATGAAACTTATCACTGGATAAATCATATTTAGGCTGCAACCTAAAGGATTAAATTATCATTACTTTAACTTAATAATTGTATACGTTTAGAATGGATTAAATTATGATTTCATCATTTAAAAGGGCTAAAATACAATTTAACTATTATATTTTTAAAGCTTCAAATATTAAGGGTTAAATTTATTGAATTATTTTTTAATTAGGATCAAATTGATAGAATGTATAAGTTTTGGGGATTAAAATTGTTATTATACCCTGCCATGTCACCAACTATGTTAGTTTTTAACGGAATATAAATTGTCAGTGACCAAAATAGGAAGGAAAGATAATGTTAATGACGGTTTTGTCAAAAAAAGTTTGGTGACCAAAATAGGAGAGAAATAATAACTCGGTGACTTCTTATGTAGTTTACCCTAACTTCAATTGTGGGCTAGCAAGACTTTGGCCCCTTGGTTAATGGTTTAACTCAAGTTTAGTCTTCCTTAAGCTAAAAAATTTCAGTTTAATCATTTTTTATTTCTTCATCAAATGAAAAAAATTCAATTGTAGTCCCTTAAAATTTAATAATTCGATTGAAGTATGTTAGTACAAAAATAGTAAGTTTTCGTGTGTAAATAGTTGGCAATGCATGTTTGATGTTTCTTTCCTCGAATGAATTGGTATTAGAGTGTCATGGATGAATATTCTTATACTAGACTAAGCAAGGTGTACGCTGATTCCAACCCCTCCACCCAACTTTCCCAATTAAATTGGATGATTTTCAACACAATACCATTATACCATATGAGCAAATAATTAAAAAAATGTTAATAATACACGAATTGGAATTCAAGATTATATATTTGCTTATGTAATGTATCTTCAAGATTTTTGATAAAAGAAATTCAGAGCAATATTAGACCGATAATAATATAAGAATTGTCGTGTCAAATTGAAATATTCATACAAAGAAGCGTACCACATAAGAGAAATTCAGAGGAATAATAGACTGATAAAAGAAAATCTATAGACTTCTTGAATAATAAAACAAGAACGAAATTAATTACCATTTTAAATATAAAAAACATATATAATCACCACTGCTCTATCCTCTAATAATGTAACATTTAATTTAATAACGGTTGATCGTTAGTTGACTAACGGTTCTGTCCATCTAAGGGTGTCTTTGCACAGAAAATGAAAGTTTGAGAGGCTAAATGCTTAAAAAATTTAGAGTTAAAATAACAAAATAAAATATAAACAGGGGCAGATTTAGGCATGCCTTCGTGGATAGCTGACGAGGATGATTGGATCAAATTCTTATTCTTGGAGCATGGATGCTTGTTTCTTTATTTGTTTAATGGGTTATATGTTAAACCCAAGTACCCAGCATAGACACCCAAATCCAATGCATGCAAATGCCTCCACAGTAGAATGGGAAAGTTTGATTTTGGAAAAGCTATGCTATCTACACCACACAAGTAAAATAGGCTTGTTTCACAAGGAACCCGGCCCACTACCTATACCTTAACAAATACAATTTGCCATTTCGATTAATTGCGTTTTTGTCAAAAATATAAACATGCATTGTATTTTTTGTTATATAATATATGTTCTTAATTTACCAGTAAAATTAAGAATTTTAAAATTTATGTATAAATTTCAATTTGACTCCTTGTAGATAGTCCTAATTTTACAGTTAATTAGTTGTTAGCATGAAATCATGCGATTGCTTCTTTAATTGCTGCAATTGTTTATAAATTAATGGTGAACTAATTACAATTGTTTTTTAAATTTAAATTAAGTTAAAATCCGTGTGTGAAGAATCAATTGAGCATGATTAGTTTGATTGTCACCATTCACTTGGGATATCCACATCTTTTACTTGTAGGTCCTTTGTGTGTGTGATTAGATTAGTTTTGATGCGATATTCTCAGCTTTTGAGCTTTGACTCCATCTCCACCCAATCTATTTGAGGAACCGGCGGCTTCCAAACAGCATTAGGTACAACTGTAATCAATCAAATGGTATTATTTGGGACAAAATAACATTTCCATATTGTCTTTGACTGCTATCTCATTGGTCGGGAGATTTTCCTAAAGTGACTTTCGAAAACAGTTAATTAGGCCATTTTCATGGATTGCTTGCCCCCACGTTCATCCTGCAAGAAAAAACACGACTTTCCCTTCCCACTTGGTTTAATAAAAAAAGCTGATCCCGAGTCAAATATGTTGTGCCTCCCCCAGAAGCTTCACTTTGAAGTCTCAAAGCTTCAACTTTATAACTGATCAAGATCCACTTTCAATTTTGTTTCAATCAAGAACTTGCAAAAGTTTCTATGGATACCCTTTTCCAAGATCTTCCCAGTTCCATGTATGGATTCAAATTTGATCATCACCACCTTGATAATGGATCTAAAGAGAGTCCAGAGTCTCCCGTTGATTCATCTTCATCAGGTATTATTAGTTCAGATGCACATCCTCTTGACAACAATCCTTTCGCCAATGAAATGCTCAAATACATAAACGAGATGCTAATGGAGGAAGATCTTGAAGAAAAGACCTGCATGTTGCAGGATTGCTTAGCTCTCCAAGCTGCCGAAAGATCCTTCTACCAAGTCCTCGGTCATGATTATAACCCCACCCACAGCAGTAAAAAAGGTGAATTCAACACTCAAACTTGTCTTGTTGATTCTCTTGAAAGAACCTCTTTGGCTCCAGATTTACAAAGACAAGCCATTAAAGAGCTTGCGGAAGCCAGTAAATCATCACCTGTCAATGTTGATAAGGTGTTTTTGGCTTCTCCAAGTGACCCATCAAAGCCTTCAGGGTCAAGGGGAAGGAAAAATTATGAGCGTGGGGATGTGGAAGATGGTAGGATCAACAAGCAATCTGCACTTTCTCTTGAAGATTCAGAGCAGTCACAGTCGAAGATGTTCGACGATGTACTGCTTTGCAAAGCTGAAAATGAGGACTCTCCAAAGTTGCAGCTGAACGGGCGTATTAAAGGCTCTAACGGCGGCGGAACAACGCGCCGGAAGAAGAAAATCGACAAGAAGAGTGAAGTGGTGGATCTATGGAGTCTCCTTACTCAGTGTGCACAATCAGTAGCCGTCAATGACCAAAGGACGGCTAATGAGCTGCTGAAACAGATAAGCCAACACTCTTCTGATTCTGGAGACGGAACACAAAGATTGGCATATTACTTCGCTAATGCCCTTAAGACACGTTTGGCTGGCATAGAGGCACCATCGTATGCACATCTGCTGAGCAACAGGACATCGGCTGCTGATGTCTTAAAAGCTTATGAAGTTTATATTTTAGCTTGCCCCTTTAAGAAGATGTCAAATTTGTATTCAAATAAAATGATAATGGAAACGGCTGAAAAGGCAACCACGCTCCACATTGTTGATTTTGGCATTTGCTACGGGTTTCAATGGCCTTGTCTCATCCAGCGCCTCTCAGCGCGGGCTGGGGGACCTTGTAAGCTTCGTATTACCGGTATTGAGTTTCCACAACCAGGTTTCCGACCTGAAGAAAGGGTGGAAGAGACAGGGCGCCGACTGAAAAGGTATTGCGAGAGATTCAATGTCCCGTTCGAGTACAACGTCATAGCAAAGAAATGGGAAACCATCCAACTTGAGGAACTAAAGATTAAGAAAGATGAAGTGGTGGTTGTGAACTGCCTGTATAGGCTAAAGAACCTCCCAGATGACACAGCGGCACCAACCAGTGCTAGAGACACCGTTCTGAAACTGATCAGAAGCATAAATCCAAAGTTATTCATCCATGGGGTTGCAAACGGAACATACAATGTTCCATTCTTCATCACAAGGTTCCGTGAGGCTCTCTTCCATTTCTCTGCTCATTTCGATATATTTGAAGCTACTGTTGGCCGGGGAGATCCTCAAAGGATGATGTTTGAGAGGGAAGTACATGGGAGGGACATTATGAACACCATTGCATGCGAAGGTAATGAAAGGGTTGAAAGGCCAGAGACGTACAAGCAATGGCAGGCTCGGACTCTTCGGGCAGGGTTCAAGCAGGTTTCACTGAATCAGGAGCTCGTGAAGAAAGTGACAGATATGGTTCGATCTAGTTATCATAGAGATTTTGTTGTAGATGTAGATGGCCGGTGGATGTTGCAGGGATGGAAGGGGAGAGTTATTAATGCCCTTTCATGTTGGAAGCCTGTTACGAATTAACTGTGATGACGAGCAACAGTTCCGGCCATAAATTGCAGAGTAGTCTAGAAAATGTTTTCATGCATTCAAAGTTCAAATATCATATCATGTTTTGAATATATATCGAAATAGTGCTTTGAATATACATATACATAAAATAAAATGAAAAGTTCAGTTATCATAAGTAAATACGACTCCACTCTACATGTTACAAAGAGTGGTGAAAACACACCAAGTATAGATTAATGGTCTAAGAGCTAAGCTATAACTGTAGTCTCAACGGGTCCCTCCCCAGCATGCAGAATGTTCTCAACCTTCTCATTGGCCGCCTCCCAGAGCTCTGGCAATGCTTCCCTGATATTGTGAATGCTCTCCAATGCATAATCCACACCTTTGGTTCGTTGAGAAGTGCCCACCTATATTGGTATCATAGGAAACTGGTGAGTAAAAACCCATACTCCTCGAACTTGGATGTAAGTGTAGGATACAAACATGTCGAACACTGGCATGTTAAATGAAGTAAACGCAAAAACATATTGCAGTTAGATATTCAGTAGCTTACCCATACGGTGTGAAGGCCCACATGTTTACCAGTCTGAATATTGCGGATGCTGTCATCAAAGAACAACTGCAAAACAAGACATTGTAACATTTGATAGAAGTTATTCAGCTCAGATCACTTCAAAAGATTTTCAGATTCCAATGGAGTCTGCAAAGTAAAAGGATCAATAGAATGATTTACCGTTTTCTGGGGGTTGATGTTGGTCATCTCAAAAACTTGTTTGTATGCTTTTTCAAGTGGTTTGCACACAACTTTAGGACTTGGAAGTTCAAGCCCGGAATCAGGACAAGTACTGTATGTATAGAAGTCAAAGATGTTGGTGGAACCATTTGCTGAAGAATCATCTTCGTTTGTGGGATTTAGGGTCTCAAAGCATATAATCCCTTCAAAACAGTCCTCCAATCCCAACCTGTTAAGCACCGTGGCAGCATGGTTCTTATCCGCATTCGTGAAAATCTGTATACAAATACCAGAGCAAAAGTCACTAGGAAGCCTCTAAATGATCATCACTATCAACAATTCATAAAGAAGAACACAAATCTTACAACTTTCCGAACAGGCAGGCTAAGCAAGAGATTTCTCAAAAATTGGTCAGGTTTTAGCAATTCATAAGGCAATCTCCCATGAACAAAACTGTAAGAAAAGGAATGTGTTAGAACCTAATACCATACATACAATCATCATCATACAAAAACATGAATTGAAGAAAGATCAGTACCTATGAAAATCGTCATAATTGAAGTTGTAGCCAATAGCCTGGAGGAAAAAATGAACAAAAAAAAGAGAATCATCATTTTTGGTACAAAAGAAAAATTTGTGTCACCTCTTAAGGATGATATCTAATGGTATAGTTTAAACATTCTTAAAAGAATGTGATGATAGGCTTTACCTTTAAACCAGCCATAGTTGTGCCATACTGCCTGTATAAGGAAACACATAATTCAGGAACTTTTTCCTCCTCCATTTCAAGCTTCTCAATCATATATTCTAGAACATGGTATCAAAATTTAACGAAAAAGGTTATGGATTTCAAGAGAAAGCAAACAATTTTCACAATGTAATCATGGGACCCTTCAAGTAAATAGTAAAAACAATACCTTGAATGTTCTTGGTAACTTCCTTGGACAATCCAGATGTCAGAGGTAAAGAGTGTCATCTAAATCTGTAATTTTTTTAAAAAAATATAATGAATCAGATAATACAAAAACTAAAAAAAAAGTTTATATTTTGATATAAACATATGAATGCTCTTTACAGAAAGGTAAGATATTTTACCAAATAAGAGACATTCGTATGTTGGGTCAGCTCGATTGATCTGTTCTTCGTACTCCATTTTTTATCTTCAAAAAAATCACAACAATTCCAAAATAAAATATGCATTTCAACGGGAAAAATAAAATTCTTTTTTGTTCCTTTCATCACCAAAACAATCATTAGAAACAAAAATTTTATTTGTCTTAAATATGCAAAGAAACATCACACTTTACGAATTTTTATGTAAAATTAAGCCAGATAAAAGAAAACAGATAATCGACATGAAAGAACAAATGCAGTATCGAAAAGATTGGATAAAATAACGCAGAAAAGTCATCAATGAAGAACAGAACAAGAAAAGAATCGAACATTACCAGAGATCTAAAGTAATCAAACAATTATCTTTTTGTTTTACGAAAATCCAAGAAAGAGAGGGAAGGGAAAAGAAAAGAGTTCAAGAAGGCAATAAATAAATAGTGGAGTAAAGGAGCGTTTTGGAGGAAGAGACAAGAAAGGAAAAGATTATAGTTTAGGGAGATGATTCCAACCACCTTACGACACGTTATTGACTTCGGTCTCTCCTAAGCGAAATATGCGTTGATGGCGATACGTGTTAAAGAATTGTACACATATATCACAAACGACTTTTTTTTTTTACAGTTTGGGTAAACTACCCTAATGATCATTTTCGTTTTAGTTTTATTTATTTTTGGTCATCGATTCAAAAAAGAAGAAGTGAAGACTGATCATAAATAGTCATTTTAAAATTGGTTACATAGTCTTCAAGAAATAGCTTTTTGGCTACTCTTTGGAATTCGATGTCAATTTTGTTGACATCCATTTGTCTGTTCCAAGCAATGATAAAAGATTAATTTGCGAACTACGTTGTACAAAAAAAACTGAAGGTTTGTGATGACCGGCAACGTAAACTGATTCTCTCTAAATTTAAGGTCCATCTAAATGCACTGAAAAATTATACTTATGGAAAACATATTGTAGCGTGTGTCGAGAAATTTGTTGTTGCTGGGAGTACTAATACGCGATTTCACTTGTTTTTTCAAAAAGGAGAATTGATGCTCTCACTCCCCACACCTTGCTGCTTAGTTAAAATAAAAATAATGTTTAAATCTTAAAAACAAAAAGCTATATATAAAAAAATTTTTAGAGCCCTGTCAAATATATTTTCTATAAATAAATAGCGAAATAAAAGTTGTAGCGTGTACTGGATCAAACTGTACATTTTGTAGCTTGAGATGTATATATATATAATCAAAGCAAATCCGAGGTTTCAATTGTTGAATGTAAGTGACGCCCCCCCATGCAGGGGAGATGAATGATTATATGAATTCTCTCGTGTGTAAAATTTTTAAATAGTTGAGTTTAGTTTATACGATATCTGCAACTATATAAAATGCTGGTTTATGAAAAACTGTTTACGTTTAGACCAACGATTTTTTTTAATTGTGTAATGATATTTCTATTTCTCCTTTAATTTTTTTCATTTTATTTTACTATTTCTTTATAAAAAAAAAATTAAAGTAATTATCTGATGCAAATATTGTTAAAAAGATAATTAAAATTTTCCACTGAAACATGAAAAATTATGAGTCTTGATTTTCATGAATCATTAAAAAATCTTAGAAAAGTAATGGGTAAATTTTGAAACATTCATTTGTCTGTGCCAAGCAATGATAAAAGATCAATTTTGCAATGAACTACGTTGTAGAGTCTTCTAAACTCAACAGGTTGAAACATGACCGGCGGCGTGAGGGAGTATATCAGTTGCACTAAATCGTCTATTTTATATGAAAAATATATAAAGGATAAACTCACTTTTAATAAAATATAAATTAACATTCAAAATTTCGAAACTATAATTTAAAATTTCTAGCTCTGATCTGGAGTTTAAAAAGCTAATCAAATGACCAAGATTTGTAGGGACAAAAAGGAAAATTGATGCTCAGTCCAAGAACCATGCTGCGTTAGTTGGTGTCCAGGAACAGGAACCAAACTTCCCATTTAGGACAATAAACACGGATAAAATGAGGGTGTTTTGGTATTTTCGTTTTTCTTTTGTTACTGTCAAAAGTGACGGTGTTTTTGAACCGTTGATATTTTTATCATCAGAAGCCACGGTCTACTTCCACGCCATTCACTTCTCCATCCCGATTTGATTTCCAAAGATCCCGATTTGATTTCCAAAAATCAAACCTTTATGAATATCAAATACGCTGTAGAAGAGGGTTAATTCATGACTATGCATGGATTGTATCGTTCTTTAACACCGAATGCTCTTATCTTTTCTCCAAAATCATTTCTTAGTGTTCAAAAGCAAGCAAATTTATCAGTACCCAGTTTCAGATATTGCCAAGGTGGTGGCTTTGGCTTTACTCAACACCCTTTGCACCACTTCTTTTCAGGTATTATAAGAAAAGAAATGCTTGTACCCTTTTGAGAGCGAGCCGGAGAGAGTCTCCTTATCAAGTTTTGGGTGTTTCTCCTTCTGCAACTCCTGATGAAATCAAAAGGGCTTATAGGAAACTCGCTTTGAAGTATCACCCTGATGTCAACAAAGAGGTAATTCTGTTAAATACACATTTAAAATTCCCATTACACTGTAATTTGGCTTTTTTGTTTTGTTAATTTCTTGTTGGAAATAACTTTAGATTTTAAGAGGATAATAGATTTTGAAACAATGGAACAAAGAGCTATTACCATTGCATTTTGGACTAATTGGATTTTGTTTTATGTCTTGTTTTAGTTTTATGTAATGCACTGAGTACCGGTTATCATTGGTTTTGTAATTTCTTACTTTGTAACAATTGGTTGAAGGGATTTGGTGTAAAAAATTCCTAAGAAAAAAATGCCCTCTCTGGTAGTTTGCAAATAGCAAGTCTCCATGTTATATGTCATGTGGTACCATATTTCTCAGGTCTCTGTATTCTCATACAACAATCTTCTTAACACATCCATTGCATTACTGTTATTCATCTGTTAGTGCAATCTGGAAAACATAAATCAGAATATTGGAGGTCCTTAATGCAGGTTTTGAGGTTTCACAGATAAATCAATGGCTCTCCTGGAACTAGAAAATCTTTTGCTTTGAGAAGATATAGGTTTTGTCAAATAAATTTGTTGTTTATGCATTTCTGTCACTCTTCCTTCAATCTTCATAATTGGACTGCCTTTCTAAGCTCTATTGCTTTGGTTTTTATTTTTGTGGCTTTGGTATATTGAGTAATACTGGTTTACAGGCAAATGCACAAGAGAAATTTATGAGGATTAAGCATGCGTATAATACGTTGCTGAACTCTGAATCTCGGAGAAGATACAACCCTGATGGTAACCAAACATCTGATTTTTCATACTCTGGAACTCAACGAAGCCAGAGCTCGAACACCCAAGATGAAGAATTCTATGGATTTGGTAACATCCCCTACACCTACCAGAAGCAAATTAGTTGTTTTTAGTCCTAAAGGATTATATTCTTTTAGTGTGTGTCCAATGTTTACGCTTAATATAGCTGCTTTCCCTATAGCCATTTCAGAGTTCGTTTTTCATTTTTATTTTTAGTTAAACAGTCACCATTTCTATATGTTCTTGCTGTTTTGACAATGTTTGCTGTCCATACCATGCATTGCTTACATTATTATAATGGCACATGGCATCCTTTTGACTCTTTTTAAACCGTCTTTTGTGACCATCACTAAATGGGCTAACCATCTATCTAATGATGAAAGGATACTTTCAATTTATATGTTTTCTTATATTTATAGGAGTTAAGCTTAATTTTTTATTCTTATACTTAACGCTTCCTGCTGCAGGTAATTTTTTGAGGGATGTTCAAATAACGCTAGGTAGATTTGTACTCTTTGTTGAAATTATGAGGAGGATAAGATAAAATTGCATCATTTCTAAATCTTGTCTAGCATCTGAGATCTTTTCCTTCTAAATGGAAACAAATACCCACTTCTCGTTATAGTTCATATTTAGATTTGTGTTGCAGAGGACTTCTTTAGAGACCTTCAAGATGAATTTCGGAATTGGGAAGCTGGTGCGTCACAAGAAAAGCCGAAAAGCTTGTGGGAAGAATTAGCGGTATGATGTCATTGTTTCTAGCAGTTGCAATATATATGAAAATGCCTACTTATACTCGTTCTAGCTTAGTTTGTAATAAAGAACAACTTTGCTTAACTAGTTGACTTCACCCTTGGCAGGCAATCGGAGAGGAATTTGTTGAATTTCTGGAGAAAGAGCTCAACATATCTGACGACGAAGCTGAAGAAAACATCAGAAATGACTTTAGTAATCCCAAGAAAACAGGAAGCAGTTTTCAGAATGAAGCTAACAAAGGTAGCAGCATCGAGGAGAACATTGATGAAATAGAAGCCACTCTTGCCAAGTTGAAAAGGGAGCTAGGTTTGTAACTAGGAACTGCAGCTTTATATTGTCATCACACAAGTCAAGCTGTTTTGAAAGCTTACCATGTCGGGAAGTGAATTGCAATATAGCATCGGAATATTCCCGATGTTTGCATGCAAGATCCATTTGTATACAATATAAAAGCTCCGAGAAAGGGAAGATACTTTGATATATACTTTTGTCAGAATCGAAAGATTGATGTTGCGTGTTCAGTAATTGTGTAAAAAGGCTTTTTCTCTTGACTACTTCCTCCCAAACCATTTTCTTGTTATTTTCTTGATGAACTGGTAGCAGATAGCAGCATGGTGATTGACCACTGTATGCCAAGGTTTGTTCCTAGCCTCGTAACATCGGTATCTTAAGAATTTGTTTTCTGTCGACAACTGAATAACCTTTAATTTCTATTTATCATGTACAGTTTTTTATCCATTCATTATTGATTAATAATCACTATAATTAATGGTATCCTAATTAAAGATAAACTAATAATTGATAGCAGTACCAGATTTGTAAACTCTCAAAACCGATTGTGATTGTTTGAGTTAAAGCTAAAACTTTCCTCTAATTTTCTTCAATGGCAATGGCGATTGCTTCAATTCCCTATCAGTTTAATGTTGTTACCTTCTGTGTTCATCATAGGATCAAACCACAAACTTGTTCCGTTCCTGTACGTCCCCGTCACATTCAAGTTGAGTAAACCATCAACGTTCATCTCTTCTGCCGGGGTCCTGTACACCACTTCTCCCGTCAATCCCTTTCCCTCGCAACAAACTCTTTGTTTTGGTCTCAACATCCCTTACCCCATTCAATGAGACAGAGAACCTTGGCATAGTAATGCAGTCTCTGGAACCTCCAAGGCAGCAAGGACCTCAAGGATGAAGTCCCAACTCAAAGAATTGAACGCCTTCTGAATATCAATCTTCAAAGTGCATCAAAGAGACAGGGTGCTCCTATTGTAGCCTTTAACAATTTCCTGGGCCATAAGGGTATTATCAATGTGATAGTCCGATTGCAGTACATGCAATATTGAGGCGGATAGTTTAGCCAAGGCAGGGATTGGATAAAACTTGCTGTCATCTAGTTTTGGATCTGCTCGTTTTTACGTTTGGTTTAATCGTATAGTCTACCGTTTACTTTGTATTGCTGCTTAGGGCCTTTTATGGCTCAGGTTATTTCTTAGTTGAGGAGTAAATATTTTGAGTTTTGGATGAATGTAAGACGGTGATGATGTACTGATTGAGTATCTAATAATATTTTCTCTGGCACTCTTTTTCCCCTCTAACAATTAGCGTGGGTTTTAATGAGGCCCCAATTCCTACCCTGCACAAATGCACTTTGACTAGAAGAGATAATATCCCAAAAAATGAGTCAATCTTCTAACAAGAATTCTGGTGATGCACTTATATAGAACATTACAGCACGAAATAGGCCTAAATTAATTCAGGCAGCTATTTTAGGAACGAATTGAATGCAGGCAGCATAACAGAAGCCTTAATCTCCTCCTTTGTCACCTTGGCACAGTCAGAAAATGAGCATCCAAGTATCTCTTTCAAGAGAAGATGGTCACATCCAGAAACCGCTGTATCAGCAGTACCAAGTAGTTTTGGAAAAAACTCACAGCCTCTTCAGCTATATCCTCCTGAGTATGCAAATCAGTCCCATCAAACTCCGAATAGCAGATTTATTTTGCCCGGCAGCTACTTGTTGATATTATGAAAATATACAAAAAGATATAACAATGCCTCTGGCTTTCATTAAAAAATAAGATTACATCAAATGTGTTTATATACACAATGAAACGAGAGTAACTGCTGCTAACAAACTGCTCCTATCTAACATAATTATAAAACTAACTAACATCAGTTATTTACAAACTAACTTTAACACTACCAAAGAATGAAAGCATCTAGACTTGTGGTCTCTCTCCTGGACCCAATGAACTCTAGATTTTTTATTAAAAAACTCTCATCTTTAGCTAATAAACCCTTCACCTCTCTATACAAAACTTTCTCTTGTTCCAGCAAGGACACATCATTCCCTCCTTGCAAGTTAATCAGAGAGAGATTTGATTTTTTTTTATGAGTGTTCTATACAATATATACGGTGGCATAAGTACAATAATGCTATTTCCCAAGTTGTGATTGTTTTTTTCCTCGGCAAATTAAGTTTTATTAGGATAACTTAAAAGCCTATGCCCGCATTGAGTGACTCGTTAAAAACCTCCCGAAGCTTAGATAGAGGAAAAGAGTCAACACAGGGATCACAACGCATCCGAACTGAAAATCACCGTACAATTATCGCAACAAGCAAAGCATACCAAAAAACTCCCTTACATACTTTACCCTCCAAAACTAACAGCCAGGGAGCCGAGCAGTGATAAAACCCTCAACAAAAACCAACACCCAGCAAAACAAACAGATATAAAGCCCCTTCCACACTTCACCCAGCGCCTATAACTTACTGGAGAATCCTACATAAGCCAATGTTTCATAGTTCAGCAAAACAAGTCACCACCAAGCTTTAAATAACTCCGAACGAGTCAAACCATCTTTAGCTAAGCAATCGGCCAATGTATTGTTTACCCGAGGAACGTAGAGATTGTTAAGTGGGGTTTAATTTCTCCCCAAGTTCTTCATGGTGTTAGCTTCATCTTTTTACCAATCTAATGTTACTTCCCACCGTATTCACCGACATGGGATCCTACTACAAAGTACAAACACATGTTCCCCAACACGTTGCTAACAAGGGTTTTTTTTCACTTCATTTTTAATATCCAATATGGAAAAAAATTGGTTGATGTTTGAATAAATGGTGAAAATGTTGGAATGTGGCTGCATAGCTGCTGGAATGGCACTAAGTTTGTAATTCTTTTTGAACTAGGTTCTTTTGTGTTGTTCACTTAGTTTGGAACCATATGACAACTTCTTTAGATTTGGTTTGTAGTTGTTAATGATCAGATTTTTCTTGTGAACTTAGACTAACTTCTAAGTCTTGTAGTAGGTGAAAGTTGGTGTACTTTTTGACTTATATCTGATCTCTTAATGAAAAAATTAGAGAATGCTTTTGCTTCCAGCCAAGCTTCTTCATTTTCTCTTGCTTTTCAGTTTTGCTTCTTTTTTTTTTTTGTATTTGTTGGTTTTCCAAAACCAACAATTGGCATCAGAGCTGCTATCTTTGGGGGCCCGAGTTATTTGTTTAAGTTACTAAGATTTCATTGAAATCAGTTTCTAGTTTGTTGTTGTTCTCATGTCATCAACCAGCTTTTCTCCACCACTACCTCCTATCTTTGTTGGAGAAAACTATCACATTTGGGTAGTGAAAATGAAGACTTACTTGCAAGCTTATGATTTGTGGGAAGTTGTTGAAATGGATAGGGATCCACCACCTTTGAGAGCTAATCCTACACTGGCTCAAGTTAGGCAACACAGTGAAGAGTGTGCCAAGAAACACAAAACCATTTCACAAGGATTATGGCTTGTGAGACTCCAAAGCAAGCTTGGGACAAGCTGAAAGAAGAGTTTATGGGGTTTGAGAAGACAAGGCAGCAACAACTTATAAACTTGAGAAGGGATTTTGAAAATTTGAAGATGAAAGAAAGTGAGACTGTCAAGCAGTATTCAGACAGAATAATGGCTATTGTTAATTGCATTAGGCTACTTGGAGATGAATTTAGCGACAAAAGAATTGTGGAGAAAGTGATTACAACACTTCCGGAGAAATATGAGCCAAAGATCTCATCTCTTGAAGACTCAAGAGATCTGTCCAACATTTCTTTGTCTGAATTGATAAATGCACTTTAGGCTCAAGAGCAAAGACGAACAAACAGAGAAGAAGAACATGCTGAAGGTGCCTTTCAAGCATGGAACAAAGACAAAGGAAAGAGTTTTTATGGTAAAAAAGAACAAGACAATGCCAAGGATGGTGAAAAGAAGAAGTATCCACCTTGTTCACATTGTAAAAAAAATCACTCACTTGGAGAAGTATTGTTGGTTTAGACCAGACATACAATGTAGGTCTTGCAAGCAACTTGGTCACATGGAGAGAGTTTGCAAAAACAAATTCAACAGCAGCAAAATGCACAAGTTCAGGTTGCTGTCTGAGGAGGAGCATATGTTCGTTGCATCTTGTTATGCAACCAACAACCAAGCTAAATTTAGTTGGTTGATTGATAGTGGTTGTACAAACCACATGGCTGCAAATGAAGGCATGTTCAAGAGGATTGATAGAACTTGCACATCAAATGCCAGATTAGGAAATGGAAGCTACATTCAAGCAAAAGGAAAAGAAGACGTTGTGATGAACACTCCATCAGGTACTAAAGTTATTAAAGATGTACTTTTAGTGCCCGAGATTGACCGAAACTTGCTTAGTATTTCTCAGCTTCTTGAGAAGAATTATTCTGTCATTTTTAAAGATAAATGTTGCACAATCTTTGATTCAAGTGGCTGTGAGATTACTTCCGTTGTGATGAATGATAGAAATTTTATTTTGGATCGTGATTCTTTTGGTCCGTATATAAGTATGGCAACTAAGAATTCATCAAGTCATAAAAGACTGGGACATTTGGAAATTTTTGAAGACTTTTGTGCTATTGCTGGTGTTGAGCATCAACATGATATCATTTACAGTCCACAACAAATTGAGATATGTGATCTTGTTATTTTGGAACCTAGTAGCTTTAGAGAGGCTGCAAGTATAGAAGGATGGAAAACTATCATTCAAGAGGAAATGAAGCCTGATTTTGTGAAAGAAATGCAGCATGAAAATGAAGTTACACTCGTTCATTGCAGTTCTGAAAATCAGTTGACAGATTTTGTGACTGAGTCTCTTGGCAAGGTCAAGTGCAAGATCAAACTTGAAGATTGAAGGAGGCAAAATGAAGTTGATAGCAAAGCAGCCAAGGAGTGATGGAATGTGGCTGCATAGCTGCTGGAATGACACTAAGTTTGTAATTCTTTTTTAACTAGGTTCTTTTGTGTTGTTCACTTAGTTTGGAACCATATGACAACTTCTTTAGATTTGGTTTGTAGTTGTTAATGATCAAATTTTTCTTGTCAACTTAGACTAACTTCTAAGTCTTGTAGTTGGTGAAAGTTGGTGAAAGTTGGTGTACTTTTTGACTTATATCTGATCTCTTAATGAAAAAATTAGAGAATGCTTTTGCTTCCAGCCAAGCTTCTTCATTTTCTCTTGTTTTTCAGTTTTGCATCTGTTTTTTTTTTTTGTATTTGTTGGTTTTCCAAAACCAACAGAAAACGATAACCATGCAATTTTATCTTAATATTTGAATCGAATAACTCTGTAGTATGTTTATATGTATATATATAGTTGAAGAAACAACTAAGAGAAGTTGACCGGGTATATTACTTGAGGTTCAAGAAAAATAACTTTTCAGATAAAGGCTTAGATTTATCGAATAATATGATGTAAAACTCTATATGGGCGTCTTTAAATCTTTACTTGAGGTTCAAGAAAAACAATTTTTCAGATAAGCCAATGTTAAAACAGTAGCGTATAGTTATCCGTTCAGAAATAGGGTTTCCTTATGCCCTTATAATTTGTAACTTTCAAAACCGATTGTGATTTTAACGTTAGAACTATACTTCTCCTCCAAGTAGATGTGAGACTCCTTGCGTATAAATAATTGATAGCAGTACCAGATTTGTAAACTCTCAAAACCGATTGTGATTGTTTGAGCTAGAGCTATAACTTTCCTCCAATTTTCTCCAGTGGCAATGGCAATAGCTTCAATTCCCTATCAGTCTAACGTTGTTACCCACCGTGTTCATCATAGGATCATACCACAAGCTTGTCCTGTTCCTGTACCTCCCCGTCACATTCAAGTTGAGTTAACCATCAACGTTCATATCTTCTTCCGTGATCCTATAATGGGTAATTACACCACTTCTCCCATCGATCCCTTTCCCTCACAACAAACTCTTTGTTTTGGTCTCAACATCTTGCAAGACCGTCTCCTGTTCTACGATGTTATTACTTCAGCTTTTACAAGACTTGGAATCAACATATCTTCTTTATCTTACACCAACGTCCTTGTTGAAATCATGCGACGTGGACTTGAAACTGCAAATGAAGCGTCCACTGGGAGATATAATTGCAGTCTTGTATTTAACTTCTGAGATACAAGCACTACTCATGGAACCCGAGATCGACTGGGAAGCTTTGGTGTTGGAAGAATCGAGATTAGAGTTTGAGCGCACTAACTATGGCATGGTTGCAGCCAATGAATCATCGATCGAGGAGATGTTAAAGAGGGTTAGAGTAGAAGAAGGAGATGAAGAGAAGTGCGTGATATGTTTGGAGCAACTAAAGGTTGGGCTTGAAGCTTCTCGGACGCCATGTTCTCATAGCTTTCATGGCGATTGCATTGAACAATGGCTGAACAAAGTCATTATTGTCCTATTTGCCGGTTCGAGATGCCAACTAATTAGATAGAAGAGATGCTAAAAAGAGTTGAAGTAGAAGCAGGAGAGGAAGAAAACTGTGTGATATGTTTGGAGGAACTTGAGGTTGGATACGAAGCTTCTCGGATGCCATGCAGTCATAGTTTTCATGGTGAGTGTATCGAAGAATGGTTGATGCAAAGCCTCAACTGTCCTATTTGTCGATTTGAGATGCCGATTAATTAGATTGAGATAATCAACTTTATGTATTTCTTTATCATTCTTTTAAGTGTTATTCAAAACTTTGATCATCAACCATGGAAACTAATTTTTTTACTCAGTCTTTAATATCCAATATTGCAAAAGGTTTGGTTGAACGATAATTTTAATATTTGAATAGAATGATTCTATATATATATATACCATTCAATATTTACTTGAAGTCCAAGAAAAATATTTTTTCAGATAAAAACTTAGATTGATCAAATAGTATGATGTAAACTCTGAACGGATGTGCGTTAGATCTTTACTTGAGGTTCAAGAAAAATAATTTTTCAGATAAGCCAATGTCAAAATAGTAGCGTATAGTAATCCATTCAGAAATAGGGTTTACTTATGCCCTTATAAATTTGAACTCTCAAAACAGACTGTGATTTTAACGTTAGAGTTATACTTCTCCTCCAAGTTCCTTCAATGGCAATGGCTTCAGTTTCTAACCTGTCTAATGTTGTTTCCCACCATGTTATGTCACTCTGGTTCATACATCAACCTGGGTATATACCTCCCATCCTCACCCAAATAACTTTAACCATCGACGTTGATCTCCGCCACCATGATCCTACGACGGGCCATTACACCACTCTTAATACCAACCCTTTCCGCTCACAAGAAACTCTTTGTTTTGGTCTCGACGTCTTGCTAAGCCGCAACCGGATACACGAAGTTCTTGATCCAGCATTTACAAGATTGGCATCAACACATCCTCCACTTCTTACAAAACCATCGTACAAGAAATCATGGGACGTGGACTTATAGTTGCAGATATGATGGTTCACCGAGGATATTATTGTGAGGTCATGTACTTACAATCTGCGATACAAGCAGTAGTGGTGGAAAACGAGATCAGCCAAGAGTCAAAGGCTTTAGCAGAAATGACATCGGAGTTTGAGAACGTTAACTATGGGATGGTTGCAGTGAAAGAATTATCAGTCAAGGAGATGTTGAAGAGGGTTAGAGTGGAAGATGGAGATGAAGAAAACGGCATGATATGTTTGGAGCAACTAAAGGTTGGGCTTGAAGCTTCTCGGATGCCATGTTCTCATAGTTTTCATGGTGATTGCATTGAACGATGGCTGAAGCAGAGCCATTATTGTCCTATTTGCCGGTTCGAGATGCCAACGGACTAGAGTTAGATAAAGATTCCTTTGTATGTTATGGAAACAAAATCTATTTTATTACTTTGTAAATCTGTCACACATATTCTGTTGGACCTTCTCTCTGGATTGGATTAAATCCCCAAAGCCAAGCATCCCATATGGAGTACAAATTTGTGTTGCAGAGGACTTCTCAAGACGAATTTCGGAATTGGGAAGAGATAGCGGTATGATGTCATTGTTTCTAGCAGTTGCAGTATATGGAAAGCTTGCTTGTACTCGTTGGAGCTTAGTTGGTACTCCATAAAGAATAACTTTGCTTAATGTTGAGCATAACTAAGCAAGTGTAGTAGCTGAGTCAGCTTATTCAACTAATCGAGAATTGGTTTAAAGAAGTTAGATAGTTAGAGTAGGTGGTTAGTCCAGGGCTTGTTCCTAGCCTCATGTCGAAATTAGTACTTAATTGACAACTGAATAACCTTTTATCCTGTACAGCTTTTGATCCATTCATTATTAATTAATAATCACTAGTTAATTGGAATTTTATAATAAATGGTATTCTTTGTTTTGATATGTTGAATTGGTGAGCCTTAGCTTTCCATTGATTGTTGCAGTCTGGGGATACTCAAGAGGGATTTCTCGGCCGTGTTTTCCTGGAATTGGTTTTCAAAAGGTTGAATATGTGGATGGATTGTGGCCTTGAGGAATGTAGACGTTTGGTCTTTTTCTGAGTTTTCTCCATATAGTTAAGCGGCGTTGGTGCAGTGCTCGTCTTGTTGTCCACACTCCACATACTTCTGGTATAGTGTTTTGTTGAAAGTGGACGTTGGGCGAGGGCTGAGTAATCACTTCATTACTGTACTGGACGGATGTTGCAAGGGTGTTGTTAGCATTGTTGTTTTGTTTTCAAGGCTTTCCTCAATTTTTATGAATGAAATTTTTTAAGATAGAAACAATCAATGAGTGTCAATTTTATTTTAAGAGTGTCAACGTTCATTTAAAGTTGTGTGTAGGGATGAGACCGAATTTTTTTTAATTTTATTTTATATTAAATTTATATATAAAAAAAATTCAAAATTTTTGGGTGTCATATAACACCCATCAGTTAAGGGTGACTCCCCAATGCCCATGTGTTATCGTTTCTTGTAGGCCTGCTGTTATTTATTGTGCTTTTGTAATAGTTGTTCTAGTTTGTGTCGTGTGTTAATCTAAGTTGTTCATTTGTAATTTGTTGAACCTTTGGTGCTTGTTGTATTTTAGTCCCTGTTTGCCCCTTGGACTGTTTTGTATTGTTAAAACATTAGTAGCTCTTTATTTTAATAAAATTGATTTATGTCGAGCAAAACAAAACATAAAGATAAACTAATAAAGAAAACTGTCTGCAGTATGCTTCAAATGCTACATTGATGGAACAAAATTATTAAGACCTTCAGGGTACACTGCGAAATACTGATGTCTCATTCACCAATAAAAGAATTATTTATTTTAATAGGCTTAAACGTTAAAAAAGTGCCTAAACTATTACCTTTGTTTTAATTTAGTGCTTGAACTTTGTTTCGGGCCAAATTGGTGCCTCGCGTTTCATTTCGTTACTCAAATAAAGTTTTTTCGTTATCGATTATTAAAAAAATTCTATCATCATATCAGAACATGACACGTGTCCTTTTTTAGTTTTTTAATTTCTGAATTTCTTTGAAAATTCTAAAATGTTAATTTCTTTCAATCAAACCTTCAAATCACATCTCCCTCGTCGTCTGACATCCCTCACACATCGGTGATTCACCATTTACTGCTCAAGCCTCGCATACCTCACCTTTCAGCATTCCTTACCCTCTAGCTACTAGTCAGAACCTAATAGATCTTTTTTCCTTTATTGTTGGGTGTTCGTCGATGGTTCATTCGTCTATTTTTGACGATGAGATGATGGAGTTTTCAGTCTTGGTGGTCTAGTGAAGGCAAAGGTAGCTGGTAGTTGAATCTGTGGTGGGAGAGAAGTAATTTAGGGATTTAGGGTTTTGTGTTTTAGAGAAATTAAAGATTTTGGGGGATTTTTATAAAATTAAAGATTTTTAGATTTTTAAAAATAAAAATTAAAGAAAATAACAGAAATACGCCATGTGTCATGTTATGATTGGATGACAAATTTTTTTTAACGTTCGTGACGGAAAAACTTATTTGAGTAACAGAATGAAACATTAAACACCAATTTGAGCCGAAAAATAATTTAGGCATCAAACTGAAAAAAAAATAGTTTGGATACCTTTCTAATGATTAAGCCTTTTTTTCAAACTCGAGAATACTTTATAAAGTTTTCGGATAAGCTGATAAGCCAAATGACTAAATAATAACCCATATTATTCACTGCTCTGAGATTAAGATTTCCAATTCCTAGTAGATGTGAGACTCCTTGTGCATAAATAATTAATAGCAGTACCAGATTTGTAAACTCTCAAAACGATTGTGATTGTGTGAGTTAGAGCTATAACTTTCCTCCAATTTTCTCCAATGGCAACGGCAATGGATTCAAATCCCTATCAGTATAATGTTTCTTACCAACGTGTTCATCATAGGATCATACCACAAGCTTGTCTTGTTCCTGTACCTCTCCGTCACATTCAAGTTGAGTTAAGCATCAACGTTGAATTTTTCTTCCGTGATCCTATAACGGGCAATTACACCACTTCTCCTATCAATCCCTTTCCCTCACAACAAACTCTTTGTGATGGTGTCAACATCTTGCATGACCTTTGATGTAGCCCATCCTTCTTGTTGTTAAAGACGGCCCTTTGATTGTAGAATTTAGGAAAGCAGCAAGTAATTCTTGCAAAGCAAGATGGTTGCAAAAGAAAGGTTTCAAAGGTATGATACGGAAGATAGGGTAAAATTGAAGGAATGAAGATGGAATTGTAAAGAAGTGTTTAAGAGAATGGTTTCGGTAATGGTGGTGTTTAGGGGTGAAAAGGTAATGGTAGTATCTTAAAGAATTAAGGAAGAAACTAGGCTATAGAAAGCCTAACCTCGGACCTTATATGATTGCTTTAAGGGATGGTAGAAAAGACTTGGACACGTTGGTTATAAAGAACCAAGAACCCGACGTATCAAGGTGAAAATAGGGGGTTGACGCCATAAGTACAAAGTACTTGATAAGTCGATAAAGTTTAATGAAGAACTAGAAGAGAGAAAATTCTCACAAAAAGTAATTTTATATATGAAATGAATGCGTTTATAAATGACAAAACAACTTGAATTTATAGGGGATAAAGGGGCATGGTCGAAAAGGCCTCTATCTATTCGGTTTAGGATGTGTCTCCTTCCAAAACCGCGGTGATTATTCGGCTAAGTGGTGTCTCCCTCCAAGTGCATTTTGCCGCCCAAAAATCAGATTTTCATCCTAAAATTGGCGCCACTTTATGTTCCCTCCAAGGGTGATAGGCATGTCTCTTGTAAGGGAACATATCCCTTGAGGTGTTGAGCTGTCGTTGGAAGCTTGAGCTAAGATGAGCTGGCCGAGCTAACTATGAGCTGAAATGAATTGAGCTGCTAGCTGAACGAGCTACACTTTATCTACGAGCTTCTCATTTAGTGCCTTTGAGTTGCCTTGTAATTTGGAGCTTGAATGAGCTGAGCCGAATTGAATGAGCTAGGATGAGCTTAGAATGAGCTGAATGAACTTTCCTTCGATCATCCCTTTGATTATGTGAGCTGATATTAACCTATAGACAATGCAAGCAAACATAAATAAATGCTTATAAATGAAATAAAAAAATAAGCTAAGCTAAAGCTAGGATCTTAAGGAATGCATGCTGCATGCTTATGCTAATTATGCAAAAGCAATGATAACATAAGTAAATGATGTGTAGCATGAAATATGTATGACATGGCTAAGTATAAGTACAATATAAAGATGTGAAATATAGGTTATGCATGAATATCATATACTATGCAAATGAATGATAACATATGATAATTCAAGTATATCTTAATAAGCAAAAGCGTGCTTATAACAATATCGAATGCATAAATAAGATAATAAAAGATAAAGTAAGGTAAAACTCCCTTAGAATCAACCTTAAGGATCTTCAATGATGTGATCAAGTCATGGAGAAAGTTAGTGCTGATTAGGATCGCATCAACCTTTTCCTGTTGTACGATGTTATTACTCCAGTATTTACAAGACTTGGAATCAACATATTTTCTATATCTTACACCAACGTCCTGCTAGAAATCATGCGACGTGGACTTGGAATTGCAAATGAAGCGTCTACCGGGGGATATAATTGTAGAGTATTGTATTTAGCTTCTGAGATACAAGCACTACTCATGGAACCCGATATCGACTGGGAGACTTGGACGTTGGAAGAATCGGAATTAGAGTTTGAGCGCACTAACTATGGCATGGTTGCAGCCAAAGAGTCATCGATCGAGGAGATGTTAAAGAGGGTTAGAGTAGAAGGAGATGAAGAGAACTGCGTAGTGTGTTTGGAGGGACTCGAGGTTGGTTATGAAGCTTGTCGAATGCCATGTTCTCATAGCTTTCATGGTGATTGCATTGAAAGATGGCTGAAGCAAAGTCATTATTGTCCTATTTGCCGGTTCGAGATGCCAACTAATTAGATGGAGATAGAAACTACTGTTTCTTTTTGTTTTCATTTGAAGCTTTTGTTTATGGGGTTACTTTGTGAATACTTTCACGTTTGAACTGGCAAATCCCGTGAATCAAACAAGGGGATGAAGGAATTTTATGTCCGAGGTAGTTGGCAAAAGAAGTTGGTGCAGATTTCAACAGAGGAAAGCAAAAGAAAAATGAGCTTAAAACCCAATTTCTTCTCGCTATACATTCATTCCATTGTGAGGTTAGGAACATAATCCGTCCATCTAAAAAAGAGAAGAATATATCCTGAGATGATTATAAATCACAATCATTTATGTTGCAGTGGCTATTGACATAAAAATTTAAGACTCCAACTAATTGATATTTTATACCAGCTATGATTTCTGTTCCATGCATACTCAAACAAAGAGAAAAAGAAGTTTTTTTTTTATTTATAATTGTTGTTTTATTACTAAGAAAGCAAACAAGTTATTCCTATTCAATTGTCTGTATAAAACAACTTCATGACAAATACAAATAAGCTATCAAGGAAACTATACTAATATCTAATATGTACAAAGTTTAATATTTACTCTATCTTGATTTATTGAAGTACAATAGAACTTCAACCGAATATCCTCCTTAATTCTTGAAAGCAAATCCGCTTTACTTAGATTTTGGCCTTAAAAATCATGTTATTCCTCTCCTTCCATATCTAGTAAATGCAAGTATTTCAAGTAGTTTTACGCAAAGTAGAAATAAAATTCTTATCATTGAGTTTGGTCAGCTCTTGATTCCAATCACCTGTAGGCCTCGGCAATTGATAAAGGAGCAAAATTCTCTTCTGCAACTCTTTAGAATAATGTCAACTAAAAAACAAATGGTCTCTTGCCTCTGACATAAATAACATCTACTATCATTTTCAATTCCCAATCTCAGAAGCCTATTCTTAGTAGACAATCGATCTTGCAATGGAAATCAACCTATCATAGAATATTTTGATATGTGAAGCGGATACCATAACAATTTGATCCAAACAAATAAATTTTTTGAGTAAGATATCATATGCATAAATGTTCATCTTTGAAATTACTAAATGTACTTATACTAGCTAGTTCATGTGGTGGCATGTTGCTCTAAAAATGTCTTATATACTTAAAATATGAATTCGAATCTTATCATAAACGAGATTTAATTTCTTTTGATACGAGTGTTGTAGACAATATATGTGGTGGCAATTGCATAGGTACAATAATGCTATTTCCCAAGTTGTGAGTAAGCTCTCTTATATCCCAAGAGGCCAAGACTGTCCGACTCGTTTATCCTTCCTTCAATGAATGCAATTCTTTTATCAACACCGCCACAAGATTCCTTATTCCACCTTCTTAACGCCACTTTTAATCTTTTCAGCTTATAAAGTGCCCTCAATTTCTCAGAATCAGATCTGTGCCAATGATTTACAGTCTTCTTTTCCAAGCCATGCGTTCAAGAATATATATATATATATAAATATATATAACCATCTAATATTTACTTGAGGTTTAAGAAATAAAGGCTTGGATTAATAAAATAATATTTACTTGGGGTTCAAGAAACAGGTTTTCCTTATGCCCTTATAAATTTGAAACTCGCAAAACCGATTGTGATTTTTACGTTAGAGCTATTTTTCTCCTCCAAGATTCTTCCATGCCAATGGCTTCAGTTTCTTACCTGTCTAATGTTGTTTCTCACCTTGTTCAGCCACTTCGGTCCATATATCAACCTGGGTATATTCCTCCAATCCTCACCCAAATCACTTTAACCATCGACGTTGATCCTATGACGGGCCATTACAACCAACCCTTTCCCTTCGCAAATCTTTGTTTTGGTCTCGATGTCTTGCAAAGCCTTAACCGGATACACGAAGTTCTTGATCCAGCATTTACAAGACTCGGCATCAACACATCCTCTACTTCTTACAACACCATCGTCCGAGAAATCATGGGACGTGGACTTATAATTGCAGATATGATGGTTCACCGAGGATATTATTGTGAGGTCATGTACTTACAGATACAAGCAGTAGTGATGGAAAGCGAGAGCAGCCAAGAGTCAAGGGCTTTGGCAGAATCGGCATCAGAGTTTGAGAACGTTAACTATGGGATGGTTGCAGTGAAAGAATTATTGATCAAGGAGATGTTGAAGAGGGTTAGAGTAGAAGATGGAGACGAAGAAAACTGCATGATACGTTTGGAGCAACTAATAGTTGGGTTTGAAGCTTCTGGGATGCCATGTTCTCATAGCTTTCATGGTGATTGCATTGAACGATGGCTAAGGCAAAGCCATTATTGTCCTATTTGCCGGTTCGAGATGTTCCTTTGTATGTCATGAAACAAATTCTATTCAATTACTTTGTAAATCTCTCTAAAAAAAAAGAGTTTAGTTATTTTAATAGTAAACAAAGCCAATTTGATTCCTTAGTCTTTACATGAAAGAATTGAAACAAGGTTATATCCCGAGAATTCTACGGACTAGTTTAAATGTTATATTCCTTAATGTAGTTTGTGTTTACTGCTGGCAGCTGAAAGGGAGAAATGAGGATATACTGAGCTTTTCTCTTGACTCTTGAGTGCAACTTTTTGCAGGCCTTGCTGCTAGATTTCAGGTATTGGGAATTTGATTTCCTCATAATTTTAGTCACATAGATGTGAATTTTGAAGCCATCTATTTTTCTGCTGTCGACTAATGGATGTGAATTTGACATTATGCCTAGGATCAAATAGTGTGTTTATTTAGATAAAACATCATGGTTCTCTAATATGAGATTTCTAAATCACCTTTGTGGTCAATTGGTAGATGACTTGGTTGAGCAGGCCATGTGCAGATCTTTGATTTGAGCTTCAATTCAGGTGTGGTGTTTTCATTCTTTAATGAGCTTTTTAGGAGAAGAAATCAGTCTGAAGATGAATCATCTTTGTACATTTATGCTACACTTTATGTTTTACTTAACCTCTAATTCTATGGTTGGCATCTTCCTGGGACCTTGTTTTCTTTTTGGTTCTCAGACTTGTGCTGTTCTGGTTATGACTTGCTTTAAAGTTTCTGCAGATGGCATCCACATGTAAGCATTTGCATGAGAATATTTCTTAAATCTAAAAGGTATGCATGTATTTGCAATTATTAGTTCTGCACGAGAATTTCTCTAAAATCTTAATGCTCCATTTGGGAACTTGGAATGAGAGAGAAATAGTTAAGATTCAATACAATATATAGATGAAAAGTATAGAAATAATCATCAAGGTTGCATTTCTAAGTATTTTATTACTCAATTTACACTATCTTTGAAATCGAAATCCAAATGTTACCTATAGGTATTAGAATTCCTAATGGAGGCTGTGGGCTCTTGGATGAAAATCCTTTTCATTATTGTGTTTTCTTAGAGGGGTATTTATGATTTCATACTGAGGGTCTCAACTGGGTGTTTGGTTCATCCTATTTACCCTCATCTTTCAGAGAGAAAAAAATAATGGCCTGGGAGTAGGACTTTGGTAGATTAATTAGTCACTGTTTACAGGATGTAGTTGAAGGATACCTTAATTTTGATGATAATTAGATGTGATTATTGCTATTTTAAGGAGTTTTTCTTAAATAAAACTGCACAAGACCTTAATTTTTTTTATAAACTGTTAGTAATTGTGCGTTCAGATGTGTATACATATATATATATTGATAAGTTCAGATGTATATTTTTAAGTGGCTAGTACTCGAATATTCCCAGTAGAGATGCAAAACATGTGCAAAAGGCAATCGGCCCTACCAAAATTACAACTTGCCTGCCATGACCAATTATTGATGGGAAACTCATCAAATCTATAAGATGTATAATGTTATAATGGTAGAAATATATAGTTAAAAAATAAATGGATAAATGCTAGGTGTAATAGTAATTCTTAATTTTGAATTTAAGAGATGATATAGACAATTTTAGATATCGAACATAAATCGTAACCTCCATGGATTTGAAGGTATTCGATCCCCACTTCATCGATGTCGCTGGTCCTTCAATGAGTAGCTGTATTAACGAAGTTGTAAACTTCTTCTTCTTTTAATGGAAATCAAATGTTAGTTGAAATTGAATACATGAAAAATGGTTCAAGAAGTTGAACTTATTTTGAAACAAGAATCACTAGACATCGAAATGCAAATGCACAAACTTGTAATGGAACATATGTTTGTAAAGCTTCACCAAGCTTTACTTATAGATTCCATCAAAAACACCAAAGCTATCTAGATTATAAAATCAATATAACAAAGATCATAGCCAAAGGCCAAAAACTACTTATCAGCCACCACCATCTCCGCCACCGCCATGAGCACTACCACAACCACTTCCTTCCATGGCGGAGGCATGTGCAGCAGTGGCACTCACCATTACAACAGCAGCGGCAGCCATGCCTGCATCATTGGCGGTTGCTGTCGTGGTAGCCGGAGCTCCTGGGTAGCCTCCTTCATGATCACCGTCATCAATGTCTCTTCTCTTCTTTTTCCCGCTTCGTTTAGGCTTTTTATGTGCTTTCGCTCTGTGAGAATCAAAATCGTCTGAATCTTCTTTCTTGGATCCCGGGATGCAAAAACAAAAGCTTCCTCTGCATTTCATGGCTGCCAAGAAGAAAAATGAAGCTAAAATATTATACTTGAAAACACCCCACTCATTTATATATGATTACGAGGTTGATTGAAAAAACAAATAAATTTCCAAAAAGCTAAGCTGTAAAGCTTGGGGGAAATGGGGTGTGATATGATTAAAGTTAAAGTTGGAGATTAATTAGAAAATGTACAAATTTTGTGGTCCAAATTTATTCCACTTTTTAAAATTATGATCAGATAAAAAATGTGTAAATATTAGAAGCTAAATATAATATTATAATAATAATCAAAAGTTGGATAAATAAAATAAAAAAAAGTGAACGCAGTAATCTATTGTTCTCGTTTACTCACTTTTGAAATTTACATAGATTTAATTACTCTCTTTAGTTTGAGAGAACCCTTATTTTTCTCGATTATTCACTTTCGAAATTGTGACAGACTCTTTATTTAAGAGGACCTTTTACCTTTTATTTGTTAGAGTTGTTTGGATCCCAGGAAATGGTTTGCCGAATAAATTACTGGAAAGTAAATTCTGACATGAATTTTAAAGCATTCATCACAGGGCTCCCGTTTCATGCTCTTCCTTAAAAAAACATGTGAAAATCAACGAAAAGTGCCTTTAAACATGGAGCACAGGCAGCATTGCTTTTGAAGAACAAAGTGCTTGTAATTTTCAAATATTCTTCGCCACATATGAGAAATGATATGATCACACTTCAAATAAAATACAATGGAGCACAGCAATGCTTTCGAAGAACAAAGTGCCTTTAAACATGTTTTTTTCCATGTAAAAATCAACGAAAAGTGCTTTTAAACATCCACTCACCCAACCCCGTAAAACCATTAATTCCTCCAGAGTTGACAACAAAGAGAGAATTCCAATGTGGTGGGATGATGCCTAGAGAAACCAGAGATTATCCAACATCCGATCAAGATGTGGTGGGATCATTAATCACACCCAAGAAATCATCCTTTATGGTTCCAATACAGAACTGCAATACAAAAAACATTATTAGATGGAACTTATAACTTATCCGGATAGTGTTTGACATCTGCGTTCGATATATATTCAAACATGACAGAGGGATATGATTCTTCAAATATATGGAAAAACTCCAGTATAAACTAAAATTTTAACAAATGCACGCACAAAATACAATCTCACAAAGTTGCCTACATCTCCAAATATAGACCTGAAATCGGTTATCTTTGATCACACCATAGACAGGCGATTTACCGGATTTTAGATCACGCAGAAGAATACTCCAATACGGCCTACAGAAATGGATGACTTGTTTAACAAGTTCATTACCGCAATAACATCTCGATATAAACTTAACGCATAACTTTCCCTAGAACCATAATAAATGCAACTTATTATTGAATGTTGGCCAGTTCGAATAATCAGTCACTAGTTGCATTACGGAATACTTCAAATCTATGTTATCTGGATTCAAGTGTGACTTTTTAGTGCTAGATGCAAGTATGGTGTGTGAAATGGGTACATTCAATTTTTATTTTCCATGGATTTGAAAGATTCTTGAAGAGTCTGAGCAATATAGCTACCAATTCCGAGTGAGCTTAAGTCTACATTGGCTTGGCATCTAAATCTATAATTCAATCAATTTAAGCCCTTAAGGTGCAAGTGACATGCACAGGTATGGCTAGATTTTTCCAAGTTTTTCTATATATTTGGAGGATTCTTGGAGGTCATATCCCCATATCCTTGTGTCGAACATGGGTTCTTCATGAAAAATGAAGAGTCCGAGCAACATAGATTCACAGCACAAATAAATATAGGAACTATGAGTGACGATGATAATGAAGATAAAGAAAAGGTCAAGTTTATACTATTTCAGTAGCATCTACTCGAGTTCCAATTATCTTCAAGCGAACTTCGCTATCCTTTTGAATCTTAACCTGCAAAAACAAAAGGTCAAAAATAAAATTTCCACGACAGAAATTTAACATATACTTTGATTTAAAATGAACTTAAGCATACCGATCCATCAGAGGTAGTATAATTCGGCATATCTCCAGACTGAAACTCCATATCATCCGGAATCAACTGAAAAAACACAATTTTATTACATGTGTGATGGAGGTATAATAGAAAAGGCTAAATTTATCAGCCAATCCAGTAATCCCAAAATCCGAGTAAGATACGGCAAAGCGTAAATGACAAAGAAACTTCACTACAAATAACAAGCAATAGAAATACCATCAAGATATAAAATTTTCCTATATTATATATAAGTAATTCGTGAAACATATTGAAAACAGGCATGCTAATGCTTACAGGAAAAACGCCACTTCTTCATATTTCATGCATTAATCTTCACCCGGGTTGCAACATAAAAGGAAAAGAATCTCATAAAACAAAACTCTCGTTGTCTCATATGAACAGAAAATCTCTCCCAACAAAGGAACTAGTTCAATAAAGTTGGTCAATGGGATAATTTCAATTCTATTTATTCAGATACTATTTGCTTCCTAAAGTCTCTACTTTATCTCAAGATACAAAACATATCACAGATCAAACAATATTTCAAGTCCATAACATTGAAAAGAAGAAGGAAAACTTGTACTTCGGGAAACAACTAATTTCACACAATCCAAGTGAAAGATCTATAGTCTAACGGATGCCGAGATGTTTAACAAGACTTACATGGTTAGAAACGAAAATTTGAACCGGGCCAGCTTCTGCAAAGAACCCCATCTGTAAGGGAAGCCACAAATCTTAGTTACAAACATTGGCAGAAATCAATAGTTAAACAATCCAAAGGGATACATACCTTGTTCACCATAGTCACAGCAGCTTCCAAAATCTCCCCTTTAAATGGTCTAAACACGACACATTGATACTTAACGGGGAATGTCACGAATCCTGTTCCGTCTCGAATCAAACCTTTACCGACGTTTTCTATACCCGTTATTGCCACCACAAAACCATGTCTACCACTGCAAACAATTATCAAATTTTTATCCCCAAACTTAATAATCAATCCATAAAAACCCTATTTAGTATTTGCACTCAACCAAGACTAAGCATTTGGGAACACAACCAAATCATGTAAAAAGAAAAGAAAGGAAGCTAAAACCCAAAACAAGAGCAGCTATGAAATTGTAAAGGAAAGAAGAACCTGCAAGTACCCTCGACATCTTTCATGAGTTTGGAAACGAGGTTTTCCCGTAGGTTACGACCGAAGTGGCGTGGATGCAATTGCATGTTCCTCTCCAATACTATGTGGAAAAACATGTTTCTTTCTTCCTCTTCTTTGTCTTGTTGATTGAGAACCAGAGTTTTCCCCCGTCTAAAGTTTAAGAAAGCCAACGATGATCTATTCAAAGAGGTTGAAGCTTGAGCGACTGTTAATGTATGAATTTCTTTCATTTCTTTCTATTTACTTATTTGGGTTCCGGGAAGGCTTCGGTTTTCGGGCCTTCACCTTGGGCTGGTTACTTCTTTACTGGGTTCTCACTTGAAGGGGTGAGCAATGAAATTGAGAAAATAAAAAACCCGATTCGAATCGGGTTATGCGATTCGGTTCAGTTTAAATTTGTATGTTGAGGTTTGGTTTTTAGTTCGGTTTAAAAATTAAGTTTTTCAATTCGGTTTGATTTCGAGTTTTTCATATAAAACCTGTTTATTCTATATTAACTCGAATTAAAAAAAAACATTATGACCCCTATCAAATATATTTTAAAGATAGTTTCTTGAAATATTTAGATTTATTTTTTAAGATAGTCTGTTAGGTATGTTTTTATAATATTAAGTTGATTGGATATTGTCTTTCAAATTTGAATATATTTTTATAATATTTATTATTCATGAGTTGTTTTATTATGTTGAATATTTGAGTTTGGCTTTAATCAAATAATATATTAGACTAGATATTTGTGTTCTAAGTTGGTAGTGTGAAATCATTGAGTGAATATTAATTAAATGATCATTTTCTGTGATTTATTTTTTAGATAGGTTGTATGTTTTGTAATCATCGTTATTTTTTAATTCATTTTAATTTGAAATCTTAGATTTGTCGGGCTCAAGACATGTATTTTTTTGTTTTTAATGGCAAAATAAATTGATATTGGAGTGTATAATGGTAAATTAAAATATGTTATGTGTTTAGCTTACTTTTTAAAATTTAAAGGAAAAAATCGTTAAAATCGTAATTTTCATCCGAATTGAACCGCAAAATTTAGTTTTTGGTATTTCAATTTTTTATCATTCATTTTCGGTTTGGTTTCGGTTTTCTTTTTAAAAAATCGCAAACTGCGATTCGATTCATGTTTTGTTGAAAAACCGAACCAAACCGAATACACCCTTCAGCTTCTCAGTTGCCTCTGGATTTTATATATTTAGGGTTAATTTCACGGTACGTCTTAAAATTATGGTTTGAATTTTAAGTTACTTTTTAAATTTTAAAATATTTAAATTGTATTTTGAAAGATACTGATATTACTAATCACTCCTCTCGTCAGCCTAACACCAACTTAAACATTAAATATCATTTCGCTCTAATATTAAACATATTTAAAATACATAAACTAAATTTTAAATATGTATAATTATAGCATGAACACCATGTCTCTATTAAAAATAAGTGTAATTAAAATGTAGTGGATTTCTTTCTTTCTTTATAACACATAGGTTCCAACTCTTTAAAAAATGCACATAAATAGCCATACAAATTGTCCCAATTAAAAAGCGGAGATGTTCATCCTCAGAGATCTGAGTTCAATTGTTTTGTCTGCAAGGTGTATGTATTTTTAATAAGTTAAGAATATCTATAAACAGATATTACTTTGTAATCACCTTTAAACTGTTAAAAAATAAGTATATAATTTATTGGGAGCACATCAAATTGATCTAACATAAGTTTATACTCGTTTTTTTAAATGGATCTCTTCATTATTTTTGCCTTCGGAATCACCTTAATTCAACTCGTTGACAAATACTATACTTGGTAAGAGTACCATTTTTTCTCATGTTTTAATGTACGAGTTAATAATAAACTAATTCGATAACTTATGGTCACACACATCACTTAATTTAAATAAGATTTTTATTTTAATACACAATTCGTGTAAAATAATTTTACACAACATTCTATAAAATTTAAAATCTAAAACCCTAACCCCTTAAATTTTAAACCCTAAACTCTAACCCTAAACCCCTAAACTTTAAACCCTAAACTAAACTTTTAACCCTTAAATTTAAAAGGCACGTGTAAACCTTAATTTCCACGGACTGTGTATCAAACTTTTTCTCTTTAAACAACATATGTATAACCCTTATTATATATTACTCAAGTTTTTATTTATCTTTCTAATTTTAAGTTTAGATATGTATTAATTATTTATGTTATAACCAACTATATTAAAACCCATGTAATAATGAAACGTTTTCCTTACGTTAATAAATGTGTGCCAAACGTAAAATGATACTCCTATTTTTAGTTAATATTCATATCTAAATATACATCAAATATTTTAAGAAAATTACGAAAAAACCCAAGTAAATTGTTTTCTTCGGGTTTATTATTTCCATTTGAATGAAGAAGACTCTGTCGAACTCTTACTTGGCAAGGGAACCTGCTGAAAAGATTAACTGGCGTTTTAAATTAAGACGAAGGTCTATTTTGTACCTTTCAATTCTCATAACCATAAACTTTACATAATTCATAGTCATGTTTAAAAATAGAGGGAACAAGTCTAAAAGTAGACACGCCTTCATTACAAGTTAGTGACTGATCAAATAAACAAATAAAACCACCTTTGTTTCTAAATGCAACTTCCAAATCCAACCTCCCATCTTCCACTTTTGAAGAAAACATGTCGATAGAAAAAATCATTTTCGAGCTGCTAACAAATGGTTTTGCTTAAAACATCACAATCAATTAAAAATAAGTACAAGAAAGATATAACCTATTTCCTTTTCTTTTCAAGTAGAACAGCATCCTCTCTTAGTATTCCCCGATGCATCATCCACATTAATGGTGGTTCCTTGGCCAGGAATTGAGGCATTAGCGGCTGCTTCCTGTGCTGCCAATGCCTTTTTGCTTACGATATGGTAAATCTCGGTAAATATGGTTTGGAATGCCTTCTCGATGTTGGTGGCGTCCAACGCCGATGTTTCAAGAAAAGATAGCCCTTCCTTCTCAGCCAGAGCTTGACCATCCTGTTCGGAAACAGCTCTGAGATGATTCAAGTCAGACTTATTTCCAGCCATCATGAGGACAATGTTGGAATCCGCATGGTCCCTTAATTCATGCAACCACCTCTGAACATTATCAGAGGTTTGCCTCTTGGTTATGTCATAGACGAGAAGTGCACCAACAGCTCCTCTGTAGTAAGCACTAGTGATAGCTCGATATCTCTCCTGACCCGCCGTATCCCAGATTTGCGCCTTAACAGTCTTTCCCTCCACCTATATCATGATAATGAAGTGAAATCAATATCAATACAAACCAAACAGTTCACCAATCTCCATTAACACGATCACTAGTGAACAAAGAAATGAAGTTTCTATTAAATCTAATACATCAGGCTGGCAAATGCAAGGAAATATTGTTTATATCAAGGGGACATGAACAACAAGAACAGCATAGCCCTATTAATAAGAATGGGGAATAAGACAGCATAATAACAGCCTGGACTAATATAATAACTTAAGTTTCAATTCAATGAAACAATAGAAGAGACAGAAAAAAAACAGACCAGGGACAGACATTTTCTCCTATGCTGTACAAACTGGGTGAGTGTATAAGTTTGACACAAGTATACACAATTTCTTTTCGAGTTTTCTTTCATATATTTGGAGCATCATAATTCATAAACCATGCCCCCATCCGAATATGTGTTGAATTGATAAACATTTCTTAAATGTAGAATTGGTTCCAGAAAATAGAAATGGAGCAGCCATTTCAGCTCAAAAACATGTTATTTATGAGAACATAAAATAAAAAAAAGACATGAAAGCGCCTTTGATGATCATCGCTGTAAGATCAATTTTCCCCTTATCTTACTGCATATCATTCAAAATGAACTTCCAAGTTAAAATCAAGGTGCAATAGAAGTATAGAACACAATCAGATTCGTCATATAGTGTTAAAATAGCTTATTTATGTGCTAAAAAATTAACTAAGCATAAGAATTCACAATAAACTTCATCATGCAACTTTTTCCTCTAAACTAAATCAGATCATAAGCACTCTAATACACTTCACAATATCAAAGACGAAGGTAATTATCTGGTCAAATTCTAGAAACTTCAAGAACAATTAATCTTCATCAGAGAATTAAAAAAACGAGAGGATCGATCAAAGAGGTATCTATTGAATAGATGAAAAACCTGGAGAGTTCTGGTAGCAAACTCGACGCCGATAGTGGATTTAGATTCCAAACAGAACTCGTTTCTGGTGTACCTGGAGAGGATATTCGATTTTCCAACTCCAGAATCGCCGATCAAGACGATCTTGAAAAGGTAATCGTACTCGTGATCTACTCTATGCCATTTCATTTCATCTCTATCTCTATCTCTATCTCTTCCCTCTCAAACCTGCAAGATCCAAAACATCAAACGAATCAAAAAACTAAGAAAAAAATGAGCGAGGGAGATGGAACCGATTGAAAACTTACCCGAAGCGGATAGATCGAGGAGAGAGAAATTTCAAAATGGAAGAAATTCGATAGTTTTGGGGGAAATTAAAAGAGGCAAGGCAAGGCAAGGCAAGGCAAGGCCAAGCCGGGAGGGGATTTGATTTTGATTTTTAAATGGGAAGGATTAAATTTTGAATAATACATGGAGTGTTATATTTTTGGCTTTAACTATAATTTTTGTTCATTAAAATAAATCAAAAATAAAATTGTAAGTACTTATTTTAACTAATAAATGTTTAGACACTTATTTTAACTAAAAATAAAACTTTAAATAATTATTTCAGTCAAAAAAATTAAAAATTTATTGTAAAAAAACATACTTTACACATTTATTTTGTAATTTAGCCTATATTTTATTATGGTCCTTTTCGCCTTTTTGGGTGATGAAACGGTGCCATTGTAATGGCAATTGTGCGAAAATGGAAATTTTGAAAGGTCAAAAATGAATAGGGGAAGGCTGGCTGGCGTGGCGAATGATTTCGTTGCGACAGTGGATGTAATGTTGGGATGTCTCTCCACTATGCCATCCCTAAATCTGCCCCCCCACCTCCTTTTTATTTCAATCCAATGCGTTTAATAAAATTATATTTGATTTGAAACATTTTATTCTTTAGTTTCAGAATGAGATGAATTTTATAATTTAAATATATTGAATAATAAATTAACGCGTTTAACCTTTATGTATATTTGATTACACGTTCTCTTATATATTACATTATTATTTGAATTAAACTCAATCGACATCGTATTAAAATATTTTTTATTTTCTTTTGAAGTAGTTTTTAAATATACACAATCTTATATTAATGTATTTTAACTTAGAATTTAGTCGTATTATACAAGATAATTTTAAGTAATTGTAAACAAGTTTTAAATTTGGTTTTTTAACTTCACTCGAATAAATTTATTTAACTCAACTTGAATTTCATCTTACTTTATTTGATTTAAAAAAATTTAAAACTAAATTATAATAAAAAATACGACTCATCAATTCAAGTTTTATATTCAATCCCATCATATGTTCTCCCCTAATCAAAAGATTCAAAACTACCGGTTTCCTTTTTTTTAGGAATACCGGTTTCTATTTTCCTCTTTTAAATAAGGGCTTCGTTGGTGTAAATGGAAGATATTTGTTCACAAACTATCCGAGTCCAACCATAAAAAATATTTTTAATATTCTATATGAACACCAAATGAGCTTAATTGCGGAATTTTTAGAAAAAAAATATTCTTTAATTAATATAAATTTTTTGTGTGCAAACCAAACTTTAAAAACGACATTATTAAAAAAATAACTACAACAATAAATATAAACAGTAAATAAATATAAAAAAATCAAGATTTAAAAATGTATTTGGAATAATATTTAAAAACAACCTGAAGGTTAAGCTTATTACAAGTTGGGAATAGATTATTAAAGAGATGATATTCTAAAACGTCATGGGTTTATTAAAAGATCATATGATAAATGGCATCAAAGATTTCTCTATTATATGATATGACTGATTGGGTAATAATAATGATAATAGGTCAACAACAGGCAAAATATATATATATATATATATATATATATATATTTGTTAGAAAAGAAATGCCATTTTCACCAGAAAAATCACAAAGGCTTGCTTATCTAAAATCGTAAATTTGTTTTTATTTGAGGAAGAAGATTCTCCTCTCCATTACAGAGTGGAATTGCACTATTCAACTATATGTATCAGATAATGGTTGAAGATAAAATATTCAAAAACTTTAAAATAAACTAGTGGAAAACATATACTTTTATGGAATTTGAGAGATTTGACAGCTTCAAACAAAATATAGTTGATGCTTGATACACCAGCATGCAGGCAAGCCATTAAGATACAAACTCCTGGTCAGATCAAGCATTTTAAATTTTTTATGGAATTTAAAATACTTTCAAGAGAATACATTTGCGTCACCAAATGATAGGAGAATTTCACGTCTTAATATTTTTCTTTAAATATCCATGTTTATTGTGTATTTGAATATGAAATAAAATTTAATATACATGTCGCGTGTAAACTTTAATTTACACGCGCCTTTAGTTTTAATGGTTATGATTTTACTTTAGTGTTTAAAATTTAGGGTTTAGGGTTAGAAATTTAGGATTTAAGTTTTATAGTGTAAATATACAGGCTCGTATAAAATTAATTTTACACAGTTTGTGTATCAAAATTTTAACCTTTGAACATATGTAAAATAATATAATTCTTCAATGACTATCTTAACATCTAAGCTCGAATCATAAAAAGATCTAAACCCAAATCTCTAATAACAAAACTCAAAATAATCCAAAACTTTAAACCTGAATTGATCGAATTAATTAATCTGACCCAAAATCAGCTATACCCTATCCAATTAAATGGTTTAAGTCTTCTAACCCTTTGGGCCAACACACAATTGAAACCAAATTTATTGTACTGCGATTGCACATCACATCTCGAAACATAACTAAACTTTCACAAGTAGCACAAACCATAAGAATAGGAGAATAAAAACTAAGATTTAACTGTATCTTAGCTTCTTCTTTTCTGAATCAACAACAAACTCAGACTTTCTAAAAACTCGACTCCCGTAAACCAAGAACCCGACACCATATCTAGCAACCAAGGCCAAAATAACACCGACGTTACACGTCATGACAGCCAGCATCACCAAGTAAGGCAGAGCCACCCTGATAGCATATATAAGTGTCTGCAAAAGCCCCGCAACGACGTGGTTGGTTCCCGGCTTGATGAACCTGGACCACCCGGGGAATATCTCTTGTGTATGTCATGTGTCCCATCTTCATGATCTTGATTTTGCTTAGTTGCATGGTTGTCGATGAACTTGTCGAATGCAATTTAAGACGGGGATTGCAGACAAAGTTAGTCGTCCATTATCGATTGATCGTACTTTAGGGGTTTCATTTCTGTACTATCATTAGTCTTAGTATACTAAAAAGTGCTCCACTCCACTAAGTAATCACTATTCAGTTTAAAGGAGACAAAGGGAGTGCACTTGTATAGAAATCATGATAAGTTGGTATTCGAATTCTAATACAGATGATATGGTGTTTTAAAAGTAACACTATAGATGAAATTTAAATACAATATATTTAGTGTCCACTAGAGTTGTCAGCTAGTGAACTTTGATGCTGGATTTTTAGTGGGGTTTGACAGTTATATTTGTACTACTACACTTTAGTTATTTGTAGTACCAAACCATCCTCACTTGTAAAGAAAAGAGAAAAGCGGCTTTTGGGGATATAATCAAGCAAACAAGTCCAGCTGCAGTGTTGTTGGCAATCATTGAAACTGTTGAAAGCTCGACAAACCCAACACACCCACTACGGATGACCTAAGATATACCATTCACACCCACTATTTTTCTCTTCTCTACCTCTAAGCTCTCTTTCTCCAACTCACAATTTTGGTACACTTTTCTCACTTTTTCAGTCTTACTACAATGGTAAAAACTCACCCCTATTTATAGATTCTAGTAGCCATTGGATTGTTGACACGTGTCAACATCTTAGCCATTTAACATTACAAATATCTAGATTTTTCTAATAGGTAATTCTAGATATAATATTAAATATTAAAAATATCTAGATTTTTTATGTACACTTCTACACATCTACTATTTTTATATTATTCTAGATTATTTTTTTATATATATATATATATTAAATGACACTTATATATTTCTTTAGGATTTGCATTGACTTCTAACACTCACCTTCAATGCAAACTTCCTTCCATAGATGATTTGCATACCATTCCAAGTGCTTCTCTAAACTTCTCGAACTTTGGTCTACTCAGACTCTTTGTGAAAATGTCTATAACTTGTTCATATGTCTTTATTGACATCATCTTGACCTTTCTTTCAATGACCTTCTCGATGAAGTTGTTTGTTGCCCTAGTATCGACTAAGACACGTACTAGTTGTTCTTCAATCTTCACTTTCTCGAACAACAATCCCTTTTTATTTTACCATACTTGTGCCACAACCATAGTAGCACAATATCTTCCAAATAAAGTGATGCATGATCGATCTTCCTAACATCTTTTATGACGTTTGCGGCTTGGATGTATTGTTCCAAGCGCCGTAGTAAGTTATCTACATCTTTCATGTTTCTAACACATTTATAAGACTTGGGTTTAAAAACTTTCACCCTCGAAAAAGTTGGAATTGAGATAGATGAGATAACTTTCTCATCATGAGCTAGTGCTTTCCTAAGAAGCACCATCTCCTCTCTCATATCATCCAATTCCTCGTGTACCACCTTAAGCTCTTTTCTTAGAGCTTTGTTCTCTTCCTTAAGGATAAGTATTTCACTAGAAGAAGTCTCACATTATTGTAAACACTTACCAATAGCCTTATTTAGAGTTCTCAACATTTCTTCGCAAAGCTCGTCGACTTTCACTTAGCTTGGACGACGTTCCTCAGATGTAGGTTGATGTACAACTGTCTTCCATAGACTTTTATCTTTCGAGGGTGAGCTTTCTCTTTCTTCACTTAGATCTGATGTTTACTTTTCACTTTTTTTATTATCATCTAAAAGTTCTTCTAGGTCATGAGATTCTGAAAGTTCGTTCCTCTGATGTGACCACCAAGAATAAGCTTTATCAAACCTTTTTGTACATCGTTCATGTCTTGCAGCTTCTTCTCATCATTGGTCATATGATTGGAGCACCCAAAATCGACGATCCAATTCTCTTCATAATCAATTTTTTACTCAATGGTTGTTGCAAAAGATGGTTCCTCTATGTCTTCTTCTAACTTTTCTTCACCCTTATAGTCTATACTTGGATTTGTAGTTGTAACGAGAGTTGGTGCCTCAATGTCTTCTTCCAACTCTTCTTCACCCTCGTAGTTCGTCTTTGAGTTTGTGGTTGCTACAAGGGATGATTCCTCTATGTCTTCTATCAAATCTTCTTCAACAAAAGTTCATCTTATACATCTCATTCTTCCTTGCTGATGGAAGTTTCCAACATTACCTCATTTTCATCCTTTTTGTGGTGGTCATATTTCCTTAGAAAGTCTGTCTCCTAGGTAACCAACAATTTCAAGCAAAGTGACATTTCTTGCCATAATTGAAGCATTCACTATTTTCCCTCCTAGTTAATCTACAATCTCGAGTAAAGTGGCCCTTTTTGCCACAGTTGAAGCATTCACCACTTTGTCTTCTATTGATCTCTTCATTTTGCCATCGAGTCTTCTTTTTTCACGTCGAGCTCCCCCTGAAGTGTTATTTCTATCTTTCAGATGAAACTTGTCTCATTGCGTCTTCATTTTCTTTGCTACGCCTTGTTTTCTTGGCATACCTTCCTTCTTGCTGGTGAAAAGTACCTCATCTTCGTCCTTTAGGATTACTTCGCTCATCTGTTTGGCTCATGCTTCTTGATTAGCCAACAGGTTCTCTAGCTCTACTAAGGATGGTTGAGTAGGTCATCCCCTTAGAGCTGCAACAAATGCATTGTACTTGGGTCTTAGACCATGGATGATAATTCTCTTCATCCTTGCCTCGCTCACCTTCTCTTCTGGTGCAAGTTGAGTTATCTCACAAATAGATTTCACCTTGGTGAAATACTGAGCAACATGCAGGTTTCCTTGTGAGATGCCCGCGAGTTCATTTTCCAAGAGTTAGAGGGGTGCTTTATTATTCTTTGAAAATAACTTCGCCAATGTTTCCCAGGCTGCCTTTGGTGTCTTGTCATCACGAATATGCTCCAATAGGTCCTCCTCGATTGCGGTCTTCAATATATAAAGTCTTCTCAGCCTTGATATTTCATTTTCTCAAGGCGTCGGCATTCTCCCTCGGTGGAGGAGTTGTGTCGGTGCCTGCAACTATGTCCCACAAATCCTGACCTTGTACGTAGAGCTCTATGCATGTCTCTCAATAACCGTAATTGTAGCTATTGAGCTTCTTAATCCCATTGCTTGTGCTTTCAAAGCTTGCCATGCTGATTGATGCCCGACGTCCACCAAGCTTAGTTCCAAACCAATAGCTTTACAGTCCCTGATTGCATTCCGACAAAGTCTTCACTTAGCACCTCGATGCAACGCCGATTAATGTAAGCGTCCAACGCTTACCGAAGCTTTTTTCACTGGTAACGGTCCTGGACCACTCGCTTTGATACCAATTGTTGAAAATCCAACAGACCCAATACACCCACTACGAAAGACCTAAGATATACCATTCACACCCACTATTTTTCTCTTATCTACCTCTAAGCTCTCTTTCTCTAGCTCACACTTTTGGCACTCTTTTCTCACTTTTTCACTCTTACTACAATAGTAAAAACTCACCCATATTTTTAGTGACAATTGGATTGTTGACACATGTCAACATCTTAGCCATTTAACATTATAAATATCTAGATTCTTCTAATAGATAATTCTAAGTATAATATTAAATATCATAAATATCTAAATTTTTTATGGACACTTCTACACATCTACTATTTTTATATTATTCTAGATTATTTTTTTTATATATATATATATATATATATATTAAATGACACATATATTTCTTTAGGATTTGCATTGACTTCTAACAGAAACCTCAAGCAACAAACATAATCCAAGATTAATCATAAAAAGAGCTTGTTCCGTTGACTTGTCCTTTCATACTATATTCACTGGTTGTATGATTTGGGACTTTTTTTATTTTTGAACCATTTATACCTAGAAGAGGGGACTTTTGCTCCTACATCTTGAACCCACAATTGGAGAAAAGAAAGTTGTCAACGAACTTTAACCACCGTAAAGATTGTTGACTTTTTGGCTTTTTTATCATTAATTTGCAACTTATCCTCATGTGATTGACTCCAGGTCAATGCCTCTAAGTTCTAACCGTTGACTTGACTTCCTTGTCTTTCCCTGTAAAAAGCTCATGAAACGGGAAATACAAGTTCACTTCATACACTGCTTGACGAAGATCCTTCCTTTTTTTTTTTGAAAGACTTGACGAAGATCCACTTATACTAGAACAGGGCTCATTAGACACAACACCAGACACTTACCTGCATGTTGCAGCGCTGTCTGCCTGTCTGGGAGTGTGAATTCACCCGACACTTGACCCATATGATTTAACAGATCGAAACAAGTGTGCAATTCACATTTCATCGAAGAACAACCAGGTTGAAGCTTTTGAAATGCTTGTGAAGATGTAAACACAATTTTACACATTGCAGTTTCTCAGAAGCAATTTCGAGCAAGAATTACTTATGTTCTCCTTTTTTGCTACCATGGTCCATGACCAGCATTGGATCATTTATCTTGCAAGACTGTGAAATGCACATATGGTGGTGGCTGTTCTGATTGCTACCGTGACCTACGACCGGTTCTTAGCCCTCAAGGCGGATATTGAGAATTCAATGCAATAGAAGAAATAAATCCAGTGCGCTTGAACGGAATAACAATCATACCATCTGATGTTTGCATTTGTAATATTCTTCAGCTGCGTAGGATTCTACCTCTCAGTTGTCATAAACATCTTGCTCAGCAGCCAGTTCCCCCTCGAGCTGTTGCTGCGACTAGCTGTACTCTATGTACCTGCGGATTTAATCTGCACGATATTTTACATAGCACCTACAGATCGCAGCATCATATATGTAGTGACAACTGACAACGGTTATGTTTATCCTTGTGAATTAACAAGAAACATTATTCTGTTATTTTTACATAACAAAGCTGACAACTTCACAAACATAAGATTCGTAGTACAAACGCTCAACTGATAATTTCACAACTTTAAAACAGAGTAATCTGTGGTTCCAAGTTGAAGCTTTTAGCCAGAAATGTCGATGGCTTTAACATCGGGCTTTTTCACTTCAACCTTGGGAACGGTGACAGTGAGCACGCCGTTTTCCATGGCAGCCTTGATCTGATCCATCTTGGCATTCTCGGGCAGCCTGAACCTCCTCATGAACTTCCCACTGCTCCTTTCCACGCGGTGCCACGTGTCGTTCTTGTCTTCCTTCTCCACGTTCCTCTCCCCACTTATCTGCAACACCCTGTCATCCTCCACCTCCACCTTCACTTCTTCTTTCTTAAGCCCCGGGACATCTGCCTTGAAAACGTGAGACTCCGGAGTTTCTTTCCAGTCGATCCGTGTGCTGACAAAGGCCGAGGTCTCTGGACTTAGAGTCGTCAGGGAAGAGGAAGTGAAGTCCCTGAAAGGGTCCCAAACATCGAGAGAGAAAGGATCAAAGACATTGCTGCGTCGGTTGCCAAAGAAGCTTGGAATCAGAGACATTTTCACTACTGAAAAGAGAAAGAACTTGTTAGCAACGAAAACTGAGAAAGCTGTGTCTTGCTTGCTTGTTGTGTCTGGTGATTCAAAGAACCTGCCGAGATGGGTTACTTATAGCAGTAGTAGACGATTCTAGCATTCCCATGATTTTTCTAGTTGTCGGTCAGGGACATTTATCCAGATACTGTAACACTTCCTAGTCTAGGACATTCACGAATTTTCGAAAGGGTAAATTACATATATAATTAAATTTTATTTTATGATTTATTTTAATTATTAAATTTTTAAACGATCAATTAATTATTGAAATTTACTTTTTCATTTATTTTAATCGCTTTAAATTATTTTACTAATATTTTAATATAATTTAATATATTTTATTATTATTAAATATAAAAATAATTCAAAATAAATATAAATTACATTTTATTATTAGATAAAAAATAATTTAAAATAAAATTTCCTAACACTCAAAACTCCAAATTATTTTTATCTTTACCGGCGTTGCTCACCCATTCACCGATGTCATCTTTATCGGAATCACCCACTTTTTCGTCGGCGTAACCCACCCATTTACCGACATGATACGTCTTTTTATCTTCAATATTTTCATCAAGTTAAAAAACTTGAAACCAAAAATCAGTGATTCTAACAATCAAAGTCGTTTCTTTGATTTGCTCTTCTCTTGTATATCTACAGTAAAAAGTATAATATAAGGAACTGAGAGAAAGTGAGTTGCAATCATCCACGTTTAGATTCGCTTCGACCGCTTGTATCTCACGATTTTCATAAAAAATCTCTTTCGTTGAGAATTTCCCTTCTCTCACAATTAAAGTTGTGCGGTTATTTTGCTCACACTCAAGTTCAAGGTTATGGTAACCACACTGAAGAGGTTGGTTTTTAAACGGAGTGGATAACTGATACTCAACTTCCCATACAAAACAGGCCCACAATCCTGGACAAGCATCAGAAAATACAAATACAAACAAAACAAAAACGACGATTAGGAGACCTAACGAAGGGGTGGGTGACGCCGATAAAGATAACATCGGTGAATGGGTGAATAACGTCGGTAAGGGTGAAAGTAATTTGGTGTTTTGAGTGTTAGAGTTTTAATTTTAAATTACTTTTTTATCTAATAATAGTAAAATATAATTTATTTTTATTTTAAATTATTTTTTATATTTAATAATAATAAAATATGTTAAGTCATACAAAAAAATTAATAAAATAATTTAGAGGGATCAAAATAAGTCCAAAAGTAAAATTCAGTGAGTAAATTAATCGTTTTGAAAGTTTAATGATCGAAATTAGTCATAGAGAAAAGTTCAGTGATGATATGTGTAATTTATCCTTTCATATTATATATTTGGGCTTTATTCATAAGAAGTGGAGGATTTACACCCAAAACCAAATGAATTGGACTTCAAAATCTGTGGCATTTTAAATTAATGTATCCCGTTTAATTAAATTTACCTTACAAAATCAGTTTATATTTTTAATTGTTATAGAAAATTTATTTTACTTATTTATTTATTTCCCTATTAAAAATAATTTAGATAAAATATATGTATTGTATCCGTAAAAACATCAAGCTGTTGCAATGTGCAAGAATATCTTAAAAAAGATACTCACACGTAAATATCTCAAGTTATACAAAAAAAAAAACGAATTAACCAAATCACTTCAACTATCCATTTACCGTATAATTTGACCTTTACCATATATCTAACTGAAACCAGAATATATGATGCAAGAATCTGATTTTGTAACAACTTTTTATTTTTCTCTCCCCAAATGAAATACAAGAATACATTCCACTTCAATCCATACTCTCAGTCATAGACTTCTTTAAATAATCGGCAGCATGTGAGGATCTCTTCCCAAATGACCCTAGCGAATGAGCATTCAAAAAATAAATGTTTCTAGACTCAACAACATCACCACACATAATTGTCACAAGGCTATTATCATCTTCACAAAAGACATGTCTGATAAAATGTACAATGTCACCGTTTATATATCTCAAGATCTCCATTTTCTTTTTCGATATGAGATTAATGTCCCCGCCTCTTCTTAGGCGTGACAAAATACATAAACCGTCCACTTCAATACCGATTCGTAACAATCTGTCATTTATAGCCAGTCTGTCAAAGATAGCCAACCATAAAATAATTGCATGTCGAGGCACATGAAGAGGGAACGAAATCAACTTGAGAGCGTTTAAACGCACTCAATTCCAAGTCTTCATGTATCTTGCACCAACGACAATGTCAATTAAATTATACTTCCTACTGATATCAACAATTAATTAAATTATATTATATGACAATATTAACAACATGTTGGTTGATCAACACTGTATTTATAACATGATTGATTATTAAAATACTAAATCGATCAACATTGTGTTTATAACATGATTGATTGTTAAAATACTAAATCATTATAAACATTAATTTAAATTATTTTTTAAGTTTAAATATCAAGTTCAGCGTACAAAATAGTGATGGTCTAGTTATTAAGAATTCACCTCCTCTTTGGGCTCTTATTAAAGACTCATTACACTAATAAAAAATATCAAACTAAAAAAATCAGATGCTAAATTAAAAAAAAAACATCAAATATATTGAGCCAACTTTTTTTTGATTAAATATATTAAGCAACTTTAAATCTTACTCAAAGTAAATCCACCCAACATTCTTTTACGAAAAATAATAAATATGATACAAGAAGGAAATGTGTCATGTCAAAAACGTTCGTGTTTATTTAGCATGTCACAAATTAGTGGAGAAGGAGCTTAACACAGATTCTTACAATTCTCAGCCTCCAAAATTTACAGCAATCCACATACTCAGGAAAAATAAATGGCGTTTGATTTCTGGGAAAGTGCAAGAAAATCTCTATTGTTTCGAAGGATACAACTGAGAAAAAGCCTAAATTGATGGTTTAATTACTGTTTTTCTCTCTCTCAAATAAAATAAATAGGATTATAATGTAATGAAAATTGAAGAAGAACAACTCTTGTCCTACTTAAGCTCCTACAAAACCTGAGGGAAAAAACCATTACCTCAGGTTCTCTAATTTCCGCTTCATACATCACAAAAACCACATCTTTATTTTAATTTTTTTTTTTACTCTAACATCCAAATCCAATGTTAAATTCTCTATAATCTGCAACATCAACGATCAGCAAGAAATTATGGGTTTCAATCCATATTATAGTTCAACTTCTTCTTGATTATATCTTATGTAGATCTGAATTATCTTTAAAAAAGCATTTTTTTCTCCTTTTTATCAAATACCCAGGAAAAAATTGTTTTTTTATTAGAAGAGTCCTAATCAATATCCGATGGGAAGTTTATTCACGATCGGACTAATTGCAGCATGGTACTCCTCGAACATTGGGGTCTTGTTATTGAACAAATTCTTGCTAAGCAATTATGGGTTCAAGTACCCAATTTTCCTCACGTTATGCCACATGTTGGCGTGTTCTTTGCTGAGTTACATCGCCGTTGAATGGCTCAAAATAGCTCCTCTGCAAAGGGTAAGGTCGCGGTTGCAGTTGCTCAAGATATCCGCCTTGGGGATCATTTTTTGTCTATCCGTCGTCGGCGGGAACATTTCGCTTAGATACCTCCCCGTTTCGTTCAACCAGGCCGTTGGCGCCACCACGCCGTTCTTCACGGCGATTTTCGCCGTGGTGATGACCGCCAAGAGAGAAGGTTGGATCACGTATGTCACCCTTATCCCTGTTGTCGCCGGTGTAATTATTGCCAGCGGGGTAAGCCTTCACGATTTGATTCATTCATACTTGGATTTGTTTACATAATTTTTTATAAGACCCGCCACTAACTGGTTGTTGATTTGGTTCTTGTGAAAATGCATGGATGAAGGGAGAACCACTGTTTCATCTGTTTGGATTTATAATGTGTATTGGTGCCACAGCTGCAAGAGCTCTTAAATCAGTGCTTCAAGGGATTTTGCTCTCTTCTGAAGGGTAAGGGATCTACATTTTCCGAGTTCGAGCTTGTTTAGCATTGCTTTTGAAACGAAACAGTGCTTTTTAACCTCGATAACAATGCTAAGTTAGCTTTGCTTGGTTAATTTAATTAGGGAAAAGCTGAACTCCATGAACTTGCTAATGTACATGGCACCTATAGCCGTCCTAGCCCTTTACCCAGCAGCTATTTACATGGAAGAAGGTGTGATTGGAATCACAATTGCACTTGCAAGAGATGATTGGAAGTTCTTATTGTATCTCCTCTTCAATTCTGCACTTGCATATTTTGTCAACTTGGCCAATTTCTTGGTCACCAAACATACCAGTCCCTTGACTCTCCAGGTAAAATTACTTGGTAGAAAGGCTTGGATTTATGTCAAATACAAGTATGTGTGCTCTTAAGCATGGTGGTTGCTGCTGCAGGTGCTGGGAAATGCGAAAGGGGCGGTGGCCGTGGTTATATCGATCATGATATTCAAGAACCCGATATCAGTTACAGGGATGCTCGGATACTCCCTCACGGTAGCTGGGGTTGTTCTCTACACTGAAGCCAAGAAACGCAATATGTAATAACAAGGGCATTTAGCAGGGAACATACAGGCACCCATTCCACCAAATGTGATGTGTTTTTTAGAGTGGGATGAGGCTGTTGAAAACAAGTATCAATTCAGGCTATATTAAGTTGTCTCCGTTTTTTTGTTGATGTGGGCAAATCAAAGTTTGAGACAAATTAAATTTTTGTAAAAGTTGAAATTTTTAGCTTTTAGCAAACTAAAATTTGGGGGCTAAATTAGTGGACAAATTAAGATTTGTAGACCAAAATTTTAAGTATTTTTTGTTATTTTTAGAACTTTATAAGTAAAAAAGCTCCCTCCGCACACAAACAAAAAAACAAAACCCAAATAGAAAATTGCAGTTTTGTTGAACATATGTCTTTTCTTCTCTTTTTTATGGAGAATTTGGCAGAAATTTGTTTTTACTGGATTTACCTTTTTTTTTTACCATTTCTCTCTCAATTTTAAATTATGCTCAATTAGATTATAAGGGGACAATTTTTTATTTTTTTGTTGCCCTAATTAATTCGGACTGACTCGCGTCGTATACTTAATTTTAGTAAGCGAGTCTTTTAGCAAAAATCTTTTGCATATACAAAATTTCGAACTTAAAACTTGCTTAAAAGATACCAAACTACTTATTACTTGGACCAATTCATTTAACTTTTATACAAGGTTATAGATATAGAAATCTAATAAGTACAAAAGTATATCTAATTAAATTTAAATTATACATAAAATTTAATCATGAACTGATAATATTAAGTCCAATTCAGTTCTTATTTGGCTTTAAGTCCTCCGCTTGTATACATAAAGCCCATATATAAAATATGAAGATTCATGGATGTCCCAGAAAAATATACAAAACTGACTAGAGAATGTTACCAGGAGATGATTTAAGACTTAAAACTAGAAACATCTTGGGAATGCTCGAATAATCCTCCACCACTACTATAAATAGCCCCTCTCAGCTTCTCTAAATCCTCATCCAGACACAAAAAGCAAGGCTTACAAAACATTTAAGACACGAAGTTTTTCTTTCTTCAGTTGTGAAAATGTCTCTGATTCCAAGCTTCTTAGGCAACCGACGCAGCAATGTCTTTGATCCTTTCTCGCTCGATGTTTGGGACCCTTTCAGGGACTTCACTTCCTCTTCCCTGACGACACTAAGTCCAGAGACCTCGGCCTTTGTCAGCACACGGATCGACTGGAAAGAAACCCCGGAGGCTCACGTGTTCAAGGCAGATGTCCCGGGGCTTAAGAAAGAAGAAGTGAAGGTGGAGGATGACAGGGAGTTGAAGATAAGTGGGGAGAGGAACGTGGAGAAGGAAGCAAGAACGACACGTGGCACCGCGTGGAAAGGAGCAGTGGGAAGCTCATGAGGAGGTTCAGGCTGCCCGAGAATGCCAAGATGGATCAGATCAAGGCTGCCATGGAAAACGGCGTGCTCACTGTCACCGTTCCCAAGGTGGAAGTGAAAAAGCCCGATGTTAAAGCCATCGACATTTCTGGCTAAAAGCTTCAACTTGGAACCACAGATTACTCTGTTTCAAAGTTATGAAATGAGTGGCTTTAAGAGAGATTTGCAGTATATGTGATGTGAATCTACAACTCTACCTATGATGTTTGTTTGTGTACTATATCAAGTGTGTGAAGTGAACTTTTCAACACTTTGCCGTGGAAAATAAAAGAGTTAATTCACAAGTTTAATGCCTTCCCTGATTATGAATTTTAATAACTTCTGCAAAGGAAGAAAAACCAACATTGATAAACCATGTCTGACCTGGTTTATAAGTGTCCGTGCTTGTTGATCTTTCTTTGCTCATTTTGTTCTTGAAGATTTTTTTCTGTATCAACAACAACGGGTCTAAGCTCGACACATGAAACTCAAACAGATGGAAACATCTTTCTGTAGAGAAAAGCTTCAAAGAAATCAATACCAAAAAGGAAGGATGCAAATATGACATCAATGTCAGCGAATGAGAGGTTGTGGAAAAAGATGAAAGCATAAGCTCACCAAACTAAGGATTTATAACATTTAACAATTTTCATTTGTGTTGTTTATTAGTCTATAATTCCATTTTCAAGTGAATGAATTTTATTGCGCACATTTATGGCGATTACATTTCTCGCCATTGTAGACATTTACGAGATATCAAACATCATGGGATCAATTACATAGATACCGGCAACGAAAATGATCATAAAACAACAGCTACAACTTTAAATTGCAACCACAAGTTTTTAAACTTGTGTTCATTTTACTTCTTTCTGGTGCACCGAGAGAGTTCCCACTGCAGGTTTGTAAGTATACCATTTAGCAATTCCCAGGAAAACCACAAAATTCGCCACGCTTAGAGCAGCCAAAAGCCAAAAGAAGTAATCAACATGGCCGTGATTAAGGTTATGCTTAATTTCTTTGTTTGAGAGGATTCCCAAAGCTTGAGTTGTAAGCTTTGGATGCTAGACTTGGTAATTGAGTCTAGGTTGTAAAGGTTGCCTCCTAAGCCTTGTTAAAAGGGGAAGAAATCTTAGTGGATTTGAGAAATCCTTAGTGGGGAGCTAAGGTAATGGATGTAAAGCTTGTTGGAAGCTTGAACCACTATAAATCTTTGTGTCAAATTTTCTTATCTTTTACTTCTCACTATTAACACCAAAAATTAACTTCTCCACCACTTGGCAAGCAATTATGGTTGAAGGAATTTGAGCTACATCCATCCTAACACTTGGTCTCTAACCAATATGGGATTCAAGCTTATTATTTCCTCACCAATCTTTGCAAGTTGCATACTTTGAGCATCAATTTCTCATTAATCACTCAACCAATTTGAACATATGAGATATCGTTGTAAAGATCTCATGGTGTAGAACATGAAGACATAGTTTGATGATTCGATTATCCATCTTTACCCATTGAAGATATGCCTCAAATTTTCCATATTATCATAATTTCCCAACAATCCGCCACATGAACGAAATTGATGTTTTAAAACCATTTTGACTTGATGTGGTGATAGATTCTACGTTCGATAGCTGCATAGGATGGGTAGGTGTCCACCCTTGAACCTTCCCTTGTGAAAGTATATTTATTTTACTGGCTGACCAGCAGACGTGGTGTCTTTGAACTGTTCTGCCATTTGTGTAAACGATGATACACATCACATAACTATCTCAATGGCAAGAATATTAGTTCTCATAGGTATGTCCATATAGCCGTGAACATTGAATGGTTCTGCAAGAGTTTTGAGAGAACTATGCTCCAATAGTCTCCTTGAAGCGACCCCACTTCACTCTCATATAGGTGATTTATGTTGTTCGGCTCACCAATACAAACAATGGTCATTAAAAGCTTTGCTTAGTCTATACCACTTTTAATCATTGTTTACATCATAGGAACAGACTTGGGAGAAGAACCTCCTCAATGACCGCACAATGTCTATGCAATTAGGTTGTCCCTTTAAACATAGATCTTGGGATCTCCAGTCAACTAGGTAGGGTTTTCCTTCACATAGCGCCTTAAATTTTCTTGGGCTTTTGTCACATTCATTTTGATGTTTTCTCACCCTAATCTTGATTAAAACCTTTAACTGGCAGATCCACAATGTTATCCTTTGATTTTATGAAATCAATAGAGATAACCCCATTTGAGATCGGTTGTCTAACGGTATTATATCGACGACGCATATGTCTTAACTTACCAATATACATAAAGCTCTGTGCTCTACCAATTTTTTGCTTGATCATCACAATATATGCATATTATGGGCAAATGCTTTGGCCATTATGGAATATCCTCCAAAAAAATTTTGAAGTCATTCGGCTTCTTCTCTAAACTTGTCTAGAACTACAAATTCAGATTCTATTATGGATTTGGTTATAACCGTTTGTCTTGAAGATTTTCATCCATTTATGCCTTTGATATCTTAAATATCCAACTGGCATTGGAATATTTTTCTAAACAGTAAGATCTCTGAAATGATGTAATCCATAATCTCGAGTATATCTATGATATCTCAATACCCTCACAATCTTTTTCCAGTGGTTTTCACCTATATTACTTGTGAATCTACTTAAATTGTTCACAATAAAAGCAATATCCAATCTAGTGCAGCTCATGAGGTACATTAGACTGCTTATAACCCTTGCATATTCCCCTTGGTCAACTTTCCTAGTTTTATAAGGGAATAAATTTCAAAGAAACATGCATTCTTTGATTCCATTATCATATTCTTGTGAATCTTAGGGTTCTTTGATTCACACAAGAAATTGATATGTAGTGTTGTGATTTACATAATCAATAAAATACGATCCACCGTTTTGGGGATCTATTTCCGTTTGCTTCGGTAATAGGCTATTACTTTTGCAAGATACCCAACATTTTTAAGTACTTGTAGGAAGAGTTTATTCCCTTCCATAACTCATATGGTGTCTTATCTCTTTAATTGTGAGTGCCTTATTTAAAAGGTAATTAGCTTATAGAACAATTTCTTCCACATGTTATGCATATTTTTGAGGTTTTAGTTATTTTTCGAAGTCATTTTCAAAATTATAGTACCAACATTACTCGTATAGAATTTTCCCCATCTTAATATTTTTATTAAATTTGGGTTTCAACATCATGCTTTAAGAGAATAATTTCTCTATATCTTCATATTTGCTTTTAAGCAAATACACATAGCACTATTTTGTGCTATCATTAATGAAGGTAATAAATGTATTCCTTCAAATAACAATTTGTCATGTCAATTATTACCCCAATAACATTGACCTCGTTTAGACGTATATAGTCTGAATACTTGTTCCCTATCTTATGACAATTGAAGCATTTCTCATGAAATTTTACTTCTTGAACATATCATCTAGTTCACGGTTTGTTTTCTTGAAGTCTTTTATGACTTCCACTATGTTTTTCCTGATAATATTTGTCTTAGCAACATTTACCTTAATAGTATTTAAAGGTGGTAACAATATTTACCTTATCCTCTCTAACAATAAAAGGATCATACTTCAGATATTTGACCATGTTTATCATGGTCAAATATGCAACATCTTTTATTGTCACGTTTTGAAACTCTTTTCAATGAGTTTCACTGGTTTTTTCATTGTGCAACATAGTCACAAACTAAAAACAGAAAATTATGAATCTGTTAAACGTAAAAAATTTAGCCAAAGACTAAAATCAAAAACAGAAACATAATTTCCAACTTTTGTTAGGCACTAAGAATTTGGTAAACTAAAAACCCTAAACAAAAGTTCAAACAGTTTAATAGAAAGAACAATAATGAACAGTGCACTAGGTAGGTAACTTATGAAAAGAGAGGTGGTGTAATAGGCACGCTTAAAAACCAGGTCATTCAAAGAACCAATCATAGGCATGCACTTTCAAATAGTTTTTTTTTTCAATTATCCGTTTAAGAGTGTTTACTTCTCCGAACTAGAATTTACAATAATTTTATAATAACCAGAAGATTAATACTCAGTTATTTTGATTTTGTTATCCAATAGAATTTAAATTCTAAAACAAAATATGTAACCAATGTTACTTCCAATAACAATTTATGTTAAAACAAATTTGTCCACTGCAAAATTGAATAAACCAAATTTATTCAAGTTGTCTCTAGTTTTGAAAAAAAAAGAAATCTAATAAATTCGTTGAAAGGACATAAATTAAATCCTAAAATAAATTATTTACGATATTTCAGTTTTTTCAATCATATAAAGATTTCGCTTGGGTATCCTTTTTGTCTCTATAATTTTTCAAAGGAAATTAACAGTACACCATAAGATATTTGTGTCATATAAAAATGACTACTAGGATGAATTTTAGTAAAAATCACGCTAAAAAAATAAATTAACCATGCAATTAAAAACATATTAATTACGTAAATATATGCTTTCATATATGCATATTAAATAATAAAAAGTAATACCCACAGCAAATACCTTTGATGGTAGTAAACGTTTACACCATTTGTCTACCCATGACATTGGTTCGAATAACCATAATGTTCGACTTAATAATCTATTCGTTTCGGATTAAAAACTCAAACATAATGAGCAAAAATTCAAAAACCAAACATCATAAAATCAAAGACAGAACCTATTAGTACTTCTTTTGCTAGATTTCTTTTCTGCTTCCGATAAAAAATCATTACAGAAATCGATAATTACCCTAAATACAACATTAATTGTAACATAATCAAAACTTATAAAAAATCAATCTTTTTCTTCTCCAAAAGAAACCCATTATGTCAAATTCTTTCTTATGAAAGAAACATTAAGAAAAGACGGGGGAGAACCCTAATTTCAAAAAACAAAGAAACACATATAAACTACTTCCATTGGACCCAGAAACTATTAGCAGAAACTGGAATCCGAGGAGAATGAATTAGCAAAGGAAAGAAGAGAGCGAGGCAATGCTCACCTAAGAGCAGTGTTAAAAAAGGCGAAAGGCGCACTAAGACGACATAGATTTTATAGCCGAGGCGCAAAGTGCCTTACTGAAGTAAGGCACACACTTTTTAAAAATAAGAGATATACATGTTTTCCAGTTGTAGACTAAAAAAAAAAAAAAACAACTCATACATTATAAACACCAAAGAGTATTCATCATCAACATTTTATATATTAAGCATCACTTCAAAGTTCTTTACATTCAATAAAATTTTGGGTGATATAAATAATGAGATTCTTTGAATGTTCAACTTTAACATGAACCAATCAAGGAGAATGTATAAAAGCACATGAAGCTGAGTACTAAGCAAGAAAGAAAATTTAGTACTTTAAAAAGGACTATAAGTTCAACAAAGCTCTTAATTTTATTTATCTTTAACTTTCCAATCAAAAAGCATATTGCATTTTATCATGCAATATAAAATTTTTTATACTGTAAATAGACAAAGCTAGTTATAAAATACTCTCAAAAATATATATGACAATATGATTTAAATTAAAGATTTATATCCAATACACTAGCGTGAAAACTTTTAGTTTTCACAAGTGCCTTAATTTTAGGGTTTATGGTCTCAATTTAAGGTGTATGGCTTAATTGTTGGAATTTAGGAGCTAGAGTTAAGATTTAGGTTTAGGGTTTAGGGTAATATATTGAAGATTTAAGTTTTAACCTATAAACACTAAATTCTAACCCTAAACCCAAAATTTTATTCACAATGACTAAACTCTAAACTACTAAACCTAAACCTTACACCCTAAATCGAGTCCTTAAACCCTAAAACTAGAACGCTAGTGGAAGCTACCAGTGTATCAAATAATTATTCATAAATTAAATCATGATATAAATAAGTCAATTCAAGATTAATTTAAACTTAAATTAATCAAATACGCAATATTGTATAAAAACAATTAAATTTAGTTCAAGTTTTAAAGCTCAACCAAATTAATTTGAATTTAAATTTGATCCAATTTAATTAATATTTGTATATATCATGCGTTATGCTTTAAGTTCAAATTATACATTAACTCGAATAAGTTTAATTTAAATTTTATTATTTTTATGTGATCCCACCTTTAACTTAAGTTAGTATGTAAAATACAATAAAAATAAAAAACAAAAAAATTAAAAAGGCATGCCTCGCCTAAACCTAATAAGGCATTTTACCCTCGTCTCGCCTTGCCTCGCCTTAGCACTTAGGCGCGCCTCATATGCGCTTTTTTAAACACTGCCTAAGAGAGGTCTCGAGATTTTCCAGAGAGACTGAAAGCAAAGAGGAAGCTGAAATCCGAGGAGGAGAAAGCGCTGGATACGAAATGATACAGAACAAAAAGGGCGAGGGTGGTAAAATCAGATTGCATTGAACAGGAATAAAAACTGGATAACTACACTGAAGGTCACTTTTGTTTGGAACTCATCTTATTTTGAAAATTGAATTTTAAAATTTTATGATTCGGTCACTTATGCAGTTATGCTATATTGTGGAACATAAAAATGATTAACTACTAATTTGACTCCCAAACTTCAGATAATATATTAATTTAACACTTTTTACAATATTTTAGCTATAATTTTGTATGAGCATTAGCCTCGTCCTTGGTTCTAACGTTGCCCTTGGTAAGAATAAAAAAATAAATTAATTAAATAAGTATCTTCGTTGTTACTATAATATATATAATTTAAGTGAATAAAAATATGCAACAACAAATATCTTCACTATTTTTTCTTTATATTTTGGAATAAAAATAGTTTATAATAGAAACAAATGTCTTTAATTGTTTTTTAATTCTAAATTTAACTATAAGTAATATTTTAGTTTGATTTTAAATTTTAAAAAATCATACATCATATAAATTATACTACTCAAACTCGAATCACTTAGGGTTTAGCACGCTTCCCGAGGTAAGTGTTGAGGTTTAGAGTTTAGCACGCTTCCAGAGGTGGGGTAAAAAAAGGGACTATAAGTTCAACAAAGCTCTTAATTTTATTTATCTTTAACTTTCCAATCAAAAAGCATATTGCATTTTATCATGCAATATAAAATTTTTTATACTGTAAATAGACAAAGCTAGTTATAAAATACTCTCAAAAATATATATGACAATATGATTTAAATTAAAGATTTATATCCAATACACTAGCGTGAAAACTTTTAGTTTTCACAAGTGCATTAATTTTAGGGTTTATGGTCTCAATTTAAGGTGTATGGCTTAATTGTTGGAATTTAGGAGCTAGAGTTAAGATTTAGGTTTAGGGTTTAGGGTAATATATTGAAGATTTAAGTTTTAACCTATAAACACTAAATTCTAACCCTAAACCCAAAATTTTATTCACAATGACTAAACTCTAAACTACTAAACCTAAACCCTACACCCTAAATCGAGTCCTTAAACTCTAAAACGAGAACGCTAGTGGAAACTACCAGTATATCAAATAATTATCCATAAATTAAATCATGATATAAATAAGTCAATTCAAGATTAATTTAAACTTAAATTAACTCAAATACGCAATATTGTATAAAAACAATTAAATTTAGTTCAAGTTTTAAAGCTCAACCAAATTAATTTGAATTTAAATTTGATCCAATTTAATTAATATTTGTATATATCATGCGTTATGCTTTAAGTTCAAATTATACATTAACTCGACTAAGTTAATTTAAATTTTATTATTTTTATGTGATCCCCACCTTTGACTTAAGTTAGTATGTAAAATACAATAAAAAAAACAAAAAAATTAAAAAGGCGGGCCTTGGTGCGCCTCATTGAAGTCGCCTCGCCTAGACCCAATAAGGCATTTTACCCTCGTCTCGCCTTGCCTCGCCTTAGCACTTAGGCGCTCCTCAGATGCGCTTTTTTAAACACTGCGTAAGAGAGGTCTCGAGATTTTCCGGAGAGACTGGAAGCAAAGAGGAAGCTGAAATCCGAGGAGGAGAAAGCGCTGGATACGAAATGATACAGAACAAAAAGGGCGAGGGTGGTAAAATCAGATTGCATTGAACAGGAATAAAAACTGGATAACTACACTCAAGGTCACTTTTGTTTGGAACTCATCTTATTTTGAAAATTGAATTTTAAAATTTTATGATTCGGTCACTTATGCAGTTATGCTATATTGTGGAACATAAAAATGGTTAACTACTAATTTGACTCCTAAACTTCAGATAATATATTAATTTAACACTTTTTACAATATTTTAGCTATAATTTTGTATGAGCATTAGCCTCGTCCTTGGTTCTAACGTTGCCCTTGGTAAGAATAAAAAAATAAATTAATTAAATAAGTATCTTCGTTGTTACTATAATATATATAATTTAAGTGAATAAAAATATGCAACAACAAATATCTTCACTATTTTTTCTTTATATTTTGGAATAAAAATAGTTTATAATAGAAACAAATGTCTTTAATTGTTTTTTAATTCTAAATTTAACTATAAGTAATATTTTAGTTTGATTTTAAATTTTAAAAAATCATACATCATATAAATTATACTACTCAAACTCGAATCACTTAAGAAAAATATGCCATTATAGTATTTTTTTATTTAATCACCGGTATCCGACTTATTGGTCGATTAATTCGGTTCGAGTTTTGCAGAGATTTTATATGGGACGACCCTCTCAATCCAATTTTCTTCATTTATAATATTAGTATTCGAAACCATAACCTTACTTAAAGATTTATTATTACATTCCGTTAGATCAACTTGTTGTTGATTGTCATTTTAATATTCTTAATCGTTAAATCAAGTGACGAGAAAAGTCAACCAAAAACTTTATATTTTGGTAAATATATCAAATGGCAAGTGCCCGGATATCTGTTAAGACAACTAGAAATTGTATTTTTTTTTAATCTTTTGAAGTTAGAAACTGCAAATTGTTAGCATTAGCTAGAAAACAAAAAATTGTTCTAACCTGAACAGTTTCATTCTTTGCATTTCCAAGATAAATAATAAAATCTACGAAAAGCTTTAAACCATGCACTGATCTTTCCATTTCATCCAAATCTAATACGTTTCCTTGGTTGATATCATAATCTTAGAAACAGCGCGGCAGCCATGGCTGAAGCACCCCCACAACTACATCCTCTTCCTCACGGGATTGAAACAGTTGAAGTTTGCATCACTTTACCGCCCAAGGTAAATTCCGCCGGTATATGGGAAAACTCCACTTCTCCATCGGAAATTTTCACGTATTCATTACCGCTTCTGGAGATACAGATGCTCTTGGTTTTCTCCGTCACACATCTGGTTTATGCCATCCTCAAGCCTCTTGGAGTCACCTTCTTTGCCTCACAAATGTTTGTACGTTACTTGCATGTTTCCTTGCCCTGTCTATATCATTTCTTGTACAGCAAGTATGTGAAACCCTACCTTGTTTTGTGATTAATTTCTTCCGTGTAACTTTTGTCTACTAGGCTGGCATGATCTTGGGGCCTGCAATACTGGGGAAAGTAGAAGGGTTCCATGAAACATTGTTTGCTCAGGAATCAGGCATGAGGATTGTTGATACTGCAGCAATGTTCGGTTTCGCCGTGTTTTTGTTTCTGATGGGAGTGAAAATGGACCTGAAGATGGCATTTAGGACAACAAGGAGAGCCACGGTGATAGGCTTTGTATCCCTTTCATCTCCTTTTGTGGTTGGTTTAATTGTTTACGTGGCCTACAAGCTACCTAATGAAAGTAGCTACGTAACAACGGAACGCTTAATGGGAATAACCATTGAATCTTTCACAGCATTTTCTGTCGTTGCATGCCTTCTCAGCGAGCTAAAGATTGTAAATTCAGAACTGGGACGACTGGCTCTATCATCCGCGGCCATAAGTGACTTGAGCGGCTTATTTCTAGTCCACTGCATTAACTATTCAAAATTTTGGACTACTGTGTCACCATCATTCGCTGTATGGCAAGCAGTAATAATGGTTCTTTTCGTACTTGTTCTTTTCTTCGTTTTTCGTCCATTGATGTTTTGGATCATCAAAAGAACACCCGAAGGAAGGCCGATCAAGGAAGCACACCTCGTATTCGTCATGCTGTTAGCTTTACTGAGTTGTATGTTTACCCATTGGCACGCTCAAACTCCTTTATTAGGGGCTTTTCTCTTCGGTTTTGCTGTCCCTGACGGACCACCGTTAGGATCTGCGCTGGTAGACAGGTTTGAATGTTTCATCAATGGTGTCTTTCTGGCGGTCTATGTAACCACATCTACAATGAGAGTTAAACCAAACACGGTGTTCGCTGATCCGTCCACACTCAAATTCTCTGTCGTTTATTCTGTTTTGGCATTCCTTGCCAAATTCATATCCTGTTCCGTAGCTTCGTTTTGGGGAAAGATGCCGTGGAGGGACTCTTTGGCTTTTGCTCTCATTATGAGCAGCAAAGGCGTCGTGGAACTCTCGTATTTCTCTAGTTTAAGAGACCTCAAGGTATAACCCCAATCCTGGTGAAGTTCCTAGATTTTTTTTTTTAATTAAGCACTAATTTCCTTTTCATTTCTTCCTCAGACTTTGTCGGAAGCAACTTTTAGTACGTTGACCCTTGGCGTTCTAATAAATGCAACTATAATCCCAATCCTGGTGAAGTTCCTTTACGACCCTGTTTCGAGAAAATACGCAGGCCATCAGAACAGAAGCTTGATGCACTTAAAACCCGATTCTGAGCTACGAATTCTCGCATGTATTCACACACATGAACATGTCCCAGCCTTGATTGATGTGCTTGACATCACATGCCCTACAAAAGAGAGTCCTAACATTGTTTACGCCCTTCACCTGATCGAACTTGCAGGTCGCGACTCTCCGGTCTTTATAGCTCACCACGAAAACCGAGCAGCGGATTCCTTTGAGAACATTGTTGCTTTCAACCATTATGTGCAAAACAATCAGGGATTGGTTACGGTAAACGCATTCACAGCAATCTCTCCGCCTAAACTGATGCATGAGGATATCTGCAATATGGTCCTCAACAAGCAAATATCCTTCATACTTGTTCCATTCCATAAAAAATGGTCTATTGACGGATCTATTGAAGTTGAAAACACTGTGATAAGGAACCTGAATTGCAACGTCCTGGATCGAGCCCCTTGCTCGATAGGGGTTCTTGTCGACCGCAGGAGAGAACCGTCATCGACAAGGTCATCATCCTACTCCATTGGCATGCTCTTCTTAGGCGGCAAAGACGACCGGGAGGCTTTAACATTAGCCAAACGAATGGCCCGTGACCCTAGGGTGAACCTGACCGTGATCCATTTCATTGCTGATGAAGAGCGTGGCAATGTCATGGACTGGGACATGATGCTGGATGCTGAGATATTGAAAGATACCAAGTACAACGGAGTCAGTAATGTCTGCAACATTATGTATAAAGAAGTAGTTTCGAACAATGGACCGCAAGCTGCGAAGATCGTTCAATCAATTGCGGATGACTATGACTTGATCATCGTTGGTAGAAACAATGGGGAGGATTGGGTCCAAACAGCGGGTTTATCGGAATGGAGTGAATTTCCTGAGCTAGGGGTCATCGGAGACCTTTTTGCATCCGCAGATTTAGAGAGTAGAGCATTAGTACTAGTTGTGCAACAACATTCCGTAGATGTAGATAGACATTAATTTTTTACATCAACACATTCAGGAGAGAATTCAGGTCTAAGCCTACCTAGATCATCACCCGCCCTATGCTCAAAAATAAACTCTATTCGATAAGACTCTAAATCATAATAATAAATCTTTTATTTTTAAGGTCTATTTTAAGTTTTGCTGTCACTTTTTATTTTTGATAATTTTTACCCGCATTTTTTAATTTGCAGACTCGTCACTTGTTTTGATATAACACACTAATTTTGGAATTGTCAAGCGGAGACCCACGTGTCTACCACTTGTAATTTATGAAAGAGGGTAAAGTACTAGCTTTATGTACGAGACCTTAAACCTGAAAACTGATTAATATTTTAATTCTTCATAGGCGACAAAACATGTTTAATGTGTTTATAAGATTAATCGAAACAAATTTATATGTTTTCAAGAATATATTACAACTTTTTTACACAACAACAAATTAATTAAAGAAAATCATCAATAAAAAATCGTGACTTAATGTCTTATATTTGAAGGTTTTTTAGTTAAAAGATTAAAAAAATATTTTGTTTAGTTAAAGTACATTTAACATTATTAATTTTATGTATCGATTTTAGATTGAACCATTCAATCTCACAACAAATTGTGGTTATGACTAATATAGACTTGTCCCCCAATTAGTGATTAACTAATATGATAGAGCCATAATTGTATACTTTTAGTCTTACAATTAGATAGAGTTTTGGATTTGATATATTCTTTTTTATTTATATTGGCTAAATAATAGTATTTTTTTAATTCACTACGGATAACATCAACGTTCAAAATTCTAAAAAATTCAATCATCCAAAAATATTAAAAGAATTCACTAAAGTTCCACCCACACAATCATATTCAGAAATGTTTTAAAAAATTACTAAATCATAACCCTTCATTCACTAAATAAACATTCTCAAAATATATATCGAAAAAATAATTAATTAAAAAAATCATAAATATTTCGTAACAATAAATCATCTGAAACATTTAAATAAAAAAATACTGTAATATTTCGAAAACACTTACATATTCGTGGCATTATCAACATCGTGCTTCAATTGCCATCCTCAACCAATATTTTTATGTTTTTATTTTCATTTTAAAAGTATTTTTCATTTTTTATTTTCTATGAATTTAAAATATGTTTGATAAATATAAATAAAAATTATTTTTAATGATAAAAATATAAAAACATGTTTTCCTTATAATAAAAACGTTACAAAAAAAAATTCTACATCTATATAGACTCCAACTTAAGTAAGCGATTTAATACTTAAAAGTGTCGAAAAAAGAATATTTTTATGTTAATCTATATGAACTCAAATCAATTCATTAAGTTAAAAAAATCATTGTTTTCTATTTTTGAATTTTACAAAATATATTTTTGATTTAAAAAAAAATCAGTTTTCCTTTTTAGTTTCAACTAAAAAAGTTAAAATAATAATAAAAATGTTATGAATGGAGTAGTTTTTTGGAAACAAGTTGGTTTTATAAAATTAAAAGAAATAAGTATCCTTTCAACCGAAAACATTATATACATAGTAAATAAATGAAAAATCCAGGTAGCCGAAAATCTAGTTACAAACAACTAGAAATTGTTAACATTAGCAAGAAATAGAATCTATGTTCAGCTTTAAACCTTGCACTGCTTCATTCGATTCTCATTCCTTCCCCTTCATTAATGCCCTAATCTTAGTGCGACAGCCGGTGGCAGCCATGGCACTGGCAGCACCACCACCACCTCTTCCCTACGGAAATGAGACATTGGAAATTTGCATCTCTTTTCGGCCCAAGGTACACTCCGCCTGCTTCTGGGAAGACACGGCTTCTCCATCGGTGATTCTGACGTATTCTTTACCGCTCCTGGAGTTGCAGATGCTCGTGGTGTTCTTGCTCACTCATCTCGTTCATGCCATCTTCAAGCCTGTTGGAGTCACCTACTTTGCCTCGCAAATGTTTGTACCTTGATAAATTAATCACCTGTTTCCTTTCTCTGTGTATACTATTTCTTGATTCGTGATTAATTTAAATTTTGTGGAGTACGGCGGCATGATCCTGGGAATGTTGGGGAAAGTGAAAGGAATCCGAACCATATTTTTTACTGCAGACTTTGGTGCGGAAACCCTTGAGACTGCAGCATTGTTTGGTCTCTCCATGTTTTTGTTTCTGATGGGAGTGAAAATTGACTTGAATGTGGCATTTAGAACATCAAGGAGAGCCATATTGGTTGGCATTATATCCATTTTATCTCTTGGGAAAGAAACCAAACAACCGAAATTAAGCAGAAGCACATTCGGTGTTCTTTCTCTCCCTATAACTCAAGTCAATAATTATGGCAAGCACAATATTACAAATATGTTCTCTAGCAGCACTAATCAACCACAAATCATCAATGCAACCACAACACAAGTAAATCAAGACAACGATATTTTTACGTGAAAACCCCTCTAAATCAAGGGTAAAAACCACGAGACTTTAGAGTCTGATCAAAAGCTCCACTATAATCAAATGTTCAACTACAAGACTACAATATCCAACCTACAACAAGCATTCAACTCCAACAAGGCTAATAACAAGTAGTCTTTAACAAAATAGAGTAAAATGAGAGAATAACACCAAAAACGCAGCTGTTGTAAAATGGGGATTTCGGACGCTACGGGTCTCAGATGAAAAATCCGACCGTGCAAAGTCAAGATCACGAAGTCGCCTAGCTGCTGTCCAAAAATCAGCTCAATCGAACCACGGATGGACCTCCGACAAAGAGTTGATCAAAACTGCTCAAAGCTAGAAATGATTTTTCTCTCCTATTTTTTCTCTCGAACGTTTTCTGAGCTTTCTTCAATCTCTCAAATATGCTGAAATTAGCTGCCCACACCTATAATATACTAATAAAAGTATAATTATTAGTTACAAAAGTAAAAAAAAAATATATGGCAGCACCAACCCCATTGAAAATGGGTTTCAACCGGTGATGGGTTTCCCACATAGTGGGACCCTCACCCAACAAATCTCCCCCTCCCGCTATGTGGGGAATGTCTTCATGCCGGTCATCAAGCATCATGCTTCAAACTTCCATCTTGGTAAGGCTTTAGTCAACATATTAGCACCATTATCATCAGTATGAATCTTCTCAAGCTCTAATAATTTCGCTTCAAGAACATCTTGTATCCAATGGTACCTCACATCAATATGCTTAGATCTAGCATGAAAAGTTGAGTTCTTACCAAGATGAATCGCGCTCTGGCTATCACAATACAAGACATACCTCTTTTGAGTAAAACCAAGTTCATGCACAAATTTCTTCATCCAAAGCATCTTCTTGCACGCTTCGGTCGCTGCAATGAACTATGATTCAGTGGTGAATAATGCAACACACTTTTGCAATCTCGATTGCCATGCCACAGCTCCCCCTGCATAAGTGATCAAGTAACCTGAAGTAGATCTCATCGAGTTAATGTCCTCGGCCATGTCTGAATCTGTATATCCAACAATAACATGTTTTTCATTGCCAAAACAAAGTTTCATGTTGGAACTACCACGAAGATACCTCATGATCCACTTCACTGCATTCCAATGCTCTTTGCCTGGATTAGAAAGAAACCGACTAACTGTACCAACAACATAAGCCAAGTCTGGTCTCGTGCAAACCATTGTATACATCAAACTGCCCATGGCTGAAGAGTAAGGAACTTTCTGCATCTCTTCCTTCTCCTTTTCTGTAGAAGGACTATGCTTGACGCTCAATCTGAAATGAGTAGCAAAAGGAGTATTCACCACTTTAGCTTTGTCCATACTAAACCTCTGAAATACTTTCTCAATGTACCTCTTTTATGATAACCACAATTTTTTGGCCTTTCTATCACGTGTCAACCTTATGCCAAGAATTTGCTTTGCTGGCCCTAAATCTTTCATCGCAAATGACTTACTCAACTTTTGCTTCAACTTGTCAATTCTGGAAGCATTACGGCCAACAATAAGCATATCATCAACATAGAGCAAAAGGATAATAAAATCGTCACCAGAGAATCTCTTAACAAAAACACAATGATCAGAAGTAGTCTTCTTGTAGCCTTGCTCCCCCATAACAGACTCAAACTTCTTGTACCATTGCCTATGAGCTTGCTTCAAACCATACAAGCTCTTCTTCAATCTGCACACGTAGTCATCTTTTCCTTGTGCAACAAATCCCTCTGCCTGCTCCATGTAAAGCTCTTCTTCCAAATCACCATGAAGAAAATCAGTTTTCACGTCCATTTGTTCAACCTCTAAGTCATAACAGGCTGCCAAACTCAATATAGTTCTAATAGAGGACATCTTCACAACTAGAGAAAATATTTCTTCAAAATCAATCCCCTTTTTTTCTGAGTATAACCTTTGACGACTAATCTAGCTTTGTATCGTGGAGATGAAGACTTTTCTTCTTGCTTCAACCTGTAAACCCGCCGATTCTTCAAAGCTCTCTTGCCCTTATGTAGTTTCACTAACTCAAAGGTATGGTTATCATGCAAGGATTGAAATTCATCTTTCATTGTTTCAATCCACTGATCTTTGCATTCACTCTCCATAGCCTCTTCATAACATTCAGGTTCTCCCTCGTCAGTCAAAAGAACATATTCATCAGAAGAATACCTGACAGAAGATCGTCGTTGTCTAGAAGATCTTCGAAGTGAAACTGTTGGTGGAGCTATAGGTGCTTGTTGTTGATCATTCACAACATCATCTATGGGAGCATCAAAGTCACCAATGTCCTGCTGGTCATTATTAACATCACCTTGTACATCATCCTGAATAGGATTCGGTGAAGGGTCAAGGGGAACTGGATTCACATCGGTCAAGTCACCACTGTCTCGTGAATCCTCTTTCTATGTCTTATCAATGTCATCAATGGTCTGATCCTCAATGAAGACAACATCGCGGCTTCTCACGAGCTTCTTCTGAACTAGATCGTTGAGTCTATAACCAAACTCACCATCTAGACTATAACCAATAAAGATGCATTGACGAGTCTTGACATCCAACTTCGATCTTTCATCCTTTGGAACATGAACAAATGCTTTACAACCGAACACACACAGGTGATCATATGACACGTCTTTACCAAACCAAACTTTATTTGGTACATCACCTCGCAAAGGAACACTAAGAGACAGATTAATTACACGTGCCACTGTATTCAAGGTTTCAGCCCAAAACGATCTTGACAACTTTGCATCTAACAGTAAACATATGACTCTCTCAATCAATGTTCGGTTCATTCTTTGTGGTGTTCTCTGATGTCTGATTCTCTGTCGCAGACAATACTCATGAAATGGCCTTGTGTACTCGCCATCATTATCAGTACGAATGCACTTTACCTTCTTCCCTGTTTCTCTTTCAACTAATGCTTGAAACTGTTTAAATGCCTCAAAAACTTGGTCTTTCGACTTCAAAGTGTAGACCCACAGCTTTCTTGAACAATCATCAATGAAAGTCACAAAATAAAGTGCACCACCATGTGACCTTACCTTTATCGGACCATAAACATCTGAATGTACCAACTCTAGCAACTCTGATCTTCTATGAGGAGGATGACTTCTAAAAGAAACTCTTTTCTGCTTCCTCGCTAGACAATGAGCACAATTCTTCAATGTGGCATTCTTCAAACCCAAAAGTTGATTCTTCTTGGCTAAACAATTAAGCCCCTTCTCACTCATGTGACTAAGCCGTTTATGCCATAACTCAGTTGAGTCATTTACTGTCACGTTCATAGTGTCTCTGGAAGTCGAAGTTTGCATCAAGTACAAATTTGAGCTCTTCTTTCCCCGAGCCACAACCAAGGAGCCTTTAGTCAGCTTCCAATGCCCCCCACTAAAGGTGTTACAAAATCCCTCATCATCAAGCTTTCCTGCAGAAATCAAATTCAAACAGATATCTGGTGCATGTTTGACATCCTTGAGAGTTAACTTTGTTCTATTATTGCTCACCAAGCTAACATCTCTCATGCCAATAACTGGAATCAAACTGTCATTACCCATCTTCAATACTCCAAAATCACCAGGAGTATAAGATGTGAAGAAATCCCTCCTCGACGTGACATGAATTGAAGCACAAGTATCAATCACCCAACTAGTCTCATCTATGCTAGGTTGACCAAATTCTCAAAACAAATGACCAATAGATCTTCACGAGTAGCAGTAGCAACACACTCAGATTTTTCATCATCATTCTGATCATTTTTTTCACCACCGCCTTTGTTCTCTCTCTTCCACTTGTAGCAATTTTTCTTGATATGGCCTTTCTTACCACAATGGTGACACTCAAGATTCTTATATCTCGATCTTGACTTGCTTTGACTTTTATCTCTACCATTGCCATCTTTTTCTCTGTTTCTTCTCTTGTTCTCGGTAACCAACACCTCAGACTGTGATGTAGAACGCTGAGATCTTCTTCTAACCTCTTCATTCAATACACCACTCTTAGCCAAATCCAAAGTAATAATACCATGTGGAGCAGAATTAATGAGTGAGACCGAAAAGTCTCCCAAGTGTCCGGTAGAGTAGCAAGCAACCGAAGCCCTAAAATCCCATCATCAAATTTGACACCCATACCAAGCAACTGATTTATCACACTTTGAAACTCACTAACATGGTCAGCTGTAGACGTTCCTTCTCTGTATTTCAACGCCATCATTTTCTTTAGAAAAAACAATTTGTTGTTGCCCGACCTCGAAGCATACAAGCTTTCAAGCTTCTCTCACAATGTGCGAGCATGTGTCTCCTAATCAATGTGGTTGTAAACATTTTCTTCAACAAATTGTTGAATATAGCCATACACTTGTTGATGCTCAAATTCCCATTCCTCATCACTTTTTGAATCGGGTTTTTGAGTAGCAAAGACCGGAAGATGCAAAGCCTTTACAAACAACAAGTCTTTCATTTTATTCCGCCAAAGTTGATAATTTGTGCCATTCAACATAATCATCTTGCTTGTATTAATCTCCATAATTATCTGACACAATAACCAAGCTCTGATGCCTGTTTGTTGGGGAAGAAATCGAACAACCGAAATTAAGCGGAAGCACAAACGTGTGTTCTTTCTCTCCCTATAACTCAAGTCAATAATTATGGCAAGCACAATATCACAAATATGTTCTCTAGCAGCACTAATCAACCACAAATCATCAATGCAACCACAACACAAGTAAATCGAGACAACGATATTTTTACGTAGAAAACCCCTCCAAATCAAGGGTAAAAACCACGGGACTTTAGAGTCCGATCAAAAGCTCCACTATAATCAAATGTTCAACTACAAGACTACAATATCCAACATACAACAAGCATTCAACTCCAACAAGGCTAATAACAAGTAGTCTTTAACAAAAGAGAGTAAAATGAGAGAACATCACCAAAAATGCAGCTGCTGTAAAATGGGGATTCCGGACGCTACGGGTCTCGGATGAAAAATCCGACCGTACCAAGTCAAGATCACCAAATCGCCTAGCTGCTGTCCAAAAAACAGTTCAATCGAACCACGGATGGACCTCCGATCGAAGAGTTGATCAAAACTGCTCAAAGCTAAAAATAGTTTTTTCTCTCCTATTTTTCTCTCAAACGTTTTCTTAGCTTTCTTCAATCTCTCAAATATGCTGAAATTAGCTGCCCACACCTATAATATACTAATAAAAGTAAAATTATTAGTTACAAAAGTAAAAATTATATATATATGGCAGCACCAACCCCATTGAAAATGGGTTTCAACCGGTGATGGGTTTGCCACATAGTGGGACCCTCACCCAACATTATCTCCTATGTTGGTTGGTTTAGCTGTTTACCAGGCCTACTAGGAATCTCATCAGACTAAAACAAAAAGCCTGGAACGCTTAATGGGAATAACCATCGAATCTTTAACCTCTTCTTCCGTCATCACATACCTTCTCAGCGAGCTGAACATCCTGAATTCCGAACTGGGACGCCTGGCTCTGTCCGCGTCCGTCGTCAGCGACCTCAGCACTTTAATTCTGGTTTATGCCATTTCTTCCAGGCGACGCTGGTCCATCTCACCAGTCATCGCCGTGGCACATTTTTTAGTAATGGTTGCTTCGTACTTGTAATCTTTTTCGTGTTCCGTCCATTGATGTTTCGGATAATTAGAGAAACACCAGAATGCAGGCCAGTGAGGGAACTGTACACTGTGATCATCGTGATGGTAGCTATGGGGTGTGCTTTATTTACCACTAAGTTGAATCGGTCTCCTTTGATCGGACCTTTTCTCTTCGGTTTAGCTGTCCCCGAAGGACCACCGATAGGATCCGCGCTGGTCGACAAGTTCGAATGCTTTGTCAACGGTATCTTTCTTGCGGTCTACGTAACCACATCTGCAATGAGAATTCATCCACAGAACCTGTTTGCCGATCTGAATACCCTCAAATTTTCTCTACTTAATATTGTTCTATCATTCCTTGCCAAGTTTTTACCCTGTTTCGTAGCTTCGTTTTGGGGCATGATGCCCTTCAGGGACTCGTTGGCTTTTGCTCTCATCATGAGCAGCAAAGGCGTCGTGGAGTTGTCATATTTTTCCAATTTCAAAGACATCAAGGTAAATATAAATCCTTATGCTATGTCAATGTGCTTTAATGGAAGCACTAATTTCCGTTTTCATTTGCAGTATATGTCAAAACAAGCATTTTGTATCTTTACCCTTGGCGTTCTAGTAAACGCAACGATTATCCCAATCCTGGTGAAGTTCCTTTACAACCCAAATTCAAGAAAGTATACAGCATATCAGAAAAGAAACATGGTGCACTTAAAACCCTATGCTGAGCTGCGAATTCTTGCATGTATTCATAGACCCGAACATGTCTCAGCCCTGGTAGATGTGCTTGATATCACATGCCCTACGAAAGAGAGTCCTAATGTTGTTTACGCCCTTCACCTGGTCGAACTAGCCGGCCTTGATTCTCAGGTCTTTATAGCTCACAAAAAGAACGAGAATGTAGCCGGACTTTCCTTCCAGCACATTCTTGCTTTCCGTCAATACGAGGAAAACAACCGTGGATTCGTCACCGTGAACACATTCACGGCGATCTCTCCGCCTAAACTGATGCATGAGGATGTCTGCACTATGGCCCTCAACAAGCAAACATCCTTCATACTTCTTCCATTCCATAGGAAATGGTCTATTGAAGTTGAAAACAATGTGATAAGGAACCTGAATTGCAGAGTCCTGGACCGAGCCCCTTGCTCGGTAGGAGAAAATTGTTGAAGATTCCGTCGAGATCATTGTTCTATTCCATTGGCATGCTCTTCTTAAGAGGCAAAGACGACCGGGAGGCCTTAACTTTAGCCAAACGAATGGCCCGTCACCCTAGAGTGAAGCTGACCGTGATCCATCTCATTACTGATGAAGATCGCGGCAATGTCATGGACTGGGACATGATGCTGGATGCTGAGATATTGAGAGATACTAAGCACAGTGGTGTTAGTAATGTTTGCAACATAACGTATGTAGAACAAGTCTCGAACAGTGGACCGGAAGCTACGAGGTTCATTCGATCAATTGCGAACGAATACAACTTGATCATCGTCGGTAGACGCGATGGGGTGGATTCGGTCCAAACAAAGGGTTTATAGGAATGGAGGGAATTTCCTGAACTAGGGGTCATCGGAGACCTTCTTGCATCCACAGATTTAGATAGCAGGGCATCTATACTAGTTGTGCAACAACAACATTGCGTACACTAGATTGCGCCACATCCAAATATATTTATAAAAAAATTCAATTAGTTATTATATGAGAAATGTTCTTGGAGAAATTAAAAAGAATCTATACAAATTCTTACTAATCACATGTTTCATCCTTAGATAAATACTGATTTTTGAACTCTCATGCTTAGTCTTAGTGTCTCTATCTACGAAAAACTAAACCTTACATTTTAACCCTAATTTTTAAATCATAAACCTTGAACCCTATTTTTTTAATGTTAGGGTATAGATAGGGGCACCAAAAGGGGTAAAGGATTTTTTTTTTGAAAAATCCCTACCTAGAGGAGGGGGAAGAGAAAATTTGTTCCTATTAGGTCTAGAACCTACAACCTAGGGGAGGGGAGGTGTTAATTGAGAGCTTTTAACCACTTGCTCTAGAGATAATTGTCTTATTTGAACAAAACTTATTTGTCCTTCTTTTTACCTCTTTATATACCTATAATGTATTAATAATTATTTTTTACTATTTTATTAATGATATAAAATATATAAAATCATTAAAAAAATATAAAGCAGCACATACGGATTCTATTCATTTTATTTTGTCCATTAGCCCTCGTGTAACATATCGTGCTGACGTTTCATCAAACCAAACAATTAAAGAAGGTTGAGCTGTTTTTGCTTTATATAAAAAAAAACGTTCATGTGTTTGCATGACATTTCCACCTAGCATGTCTCCACCATTAATGCACCACTATAGTTGCCTTTTTAGCCAAACAACCGTTTTATATGGTAATTTTTCATTACATGTTTAAAAATATAAAAAAAAGTGGATTGAGTTTAACTTAATTAAAGTTTGATATCGATATAAGTTGTTTGGACATTGTAAAAAAATGTCAAGACCAACTTGGATACAATAATATGTATCTAATGTATGTAAGCACGTATGTTCAAATATTAGAGATTATATTATTGGGAAGAGTAATTACGAACTCCAAATATAGAATACAAATAATGTTTATTAGGACCCGAAAGGTGCCCTACGAGGGATGCCTTTTCTTCTCCTTGAATTAGAATGAGCTTTACATCTATTATTATACATTTCTTCTACTCTTCCTTCACGCAATTCTTCCTCATCATTCTTGTTGCTTAAAACAAAGCTCGTGTCTCCCTTTTGCCTTATTCCTACAAGCTGCAAAATTACGTTTTAAATACGGACATACATATTTGAATACGAGTACGAAAGCATGATAATTCAAATACGATATAATGTGAAGCTAACCTTGCATCCGAAAGAGCAGAAACGAAAGGGGTCCGAAAGGCTTCTGCCACAGATTTCACAGAGACGAGCGTGAGACGCCCCTTTGCCGCCGCTGCTAGTGCTGGTGGTTTTAGGCTGAAGGGGTCTCATTTGTAAGAGTTGGTGAAGTTGAACAAGTATTGGATGTAAGCGGAGTCCAAACTTATGTGATAAACAGTGCAAGGGTTATTTTCTTAAACCAAACGACCGTCTGATCTGCATTGGTCTCGAAGATGAAAATTCAAGGAAACCCCAGCCCAGAGTTTATTTAACTCACGCGTTTGACAAATGAGACATAGGAAAGGAAGCGTGAGCCGTGATATGCACCTGAATCACGAGATGATCTCTGTGTGCGGAGGATCGGCAGTAGAAGCAAAATGCATCGTCCATGCAATTGAGGCAATACATGTTACATTCGTTCCTCGATGTGTCTCGATGTCTTGAGCAGTTGGTGAAGAATGCCGTCGATAACAAGGATTCGAGCCATGGCGGCACCTTCATCTCGAGAACGAATGAAATGGGAATTCTTTTGATTTTTGTAAGGAAGGAATCAGATTGAGAAGAAAGAATGGACATAAGAGATTCATAAATGGGAATTAATTAAAGGACAAAAGGGTCAAGAGATGGTAGATATAAAGTGGGGTTTTCACCGTTGGATTAGGGGTGAAAATGAAAAACTTCTTTTTATGAGTTTACGCAATACTTTGGTTCTATTTTGCGCCTATGGGAAAGTGACACCAAATGGTCTCGAAGAGGATAAAGGCATTGAATAAATTCCCATGTGCAGTTCATGCGTTAATGCCTTAATAGGGGCTAGACATGGAAATTGATTGGATTAATATACAATTTGATATCTGGATTTATTAATTTTTTTAATTGGTATATGTATATATTTTTACTTAATTTAATTTATTAAATTCTAGCTTAATCCCAGAGATTCAATTGTTCAGTACAACATAAAAATAAAAAGGCCTAACACGGGAAATCAAGCATTACAAACAATGGGCCTAACAACCCCTAACCCAATCCTAGAGATTTAGCACCAAACCCACTAAATAAAGAGAAGTGATGCCTTTAACATAGCAAAGGAAAGCCTCGAAGAGACTAATGAAAACCATCCTTGGGCAACAAAATCATTTCAATTTTAATGATTTATTCACTCTATTCAAATATTGATGTATAGAAAACGAACCGATCGAATGCATGATTTAATAAAAGGTTGTCTTAAAAAAAGCTTAAGATCAAAAGTACAAATATATAGAATTTTTATGTTTAATATCTAACCAAATTGAATTTAAAAAAATAAAATACAATTCGAGACATTTAAATCTGACAATAAAATATAATTACATTCTTTAGTTTAATTAAATTTAGATTAAAAATAGAAACAAATATTCTTCACGATATACATATTTTAATCAAGTTAATTATCAAATGATCAACCAACTATTGAAATAGTGATGCATAATATTTTCATTAAACACATTAAATTATTGTATCTCACATTGAGTGCATTTAGATTCGAAGTTTTGTATCCCACAATATTGTTAGGGAATTTATTGCATCATAGGTTTCACTTTATAGGGAGTAACTTAGATGTTGTATTCATCAATCCCAATTTGTGTGGATACATATCACTAGTCTATTGTGTGGTGTACAAATATGTGTCATCTAACTAAAAATAGAGCTGGAAATCAAACTTATAGCACAAAATATAATAAATATAAAAGGATAAAGTTTAAATAAATAAATCTAGGGTTTAGATAGATAAATATTTTTTAACAAGTTAAACTTTTAATATTAAATTAAAAAATTTTAGTTGGAAATTAATATACCTATTTTTATTATAATATTTAAATTTTACAAAAAAAAAAACAAACATAAAAGTTCTCCTATAATACGCTATGTATTTTTTACTTTCTTACCAAAATTCACTGAAATTTAAGACATTTTTCAAAAAAGAATTTATAGACATTAATTTTTTTATTTAAATAGGTGTAACACTATTTAAATATTAAACTCTTATTAAATAAAAATATTTAATAAATTTCCACTATTTAGATATTTTTTTGAACAATTTCTACCTAGAATAGGGGAGAGTGAAAATTTGCTCCTAATGGCTTTCGAACCCACAATAACCTAGGGAAAAGAGGAATGTGTCAACAGAGAGCTTTAATCACTTTTCTCTAGAGATTATTTACAAATATTAAACTATTATAAAAAATATTTAATAAATTTACTCCATTTAAATATGCTACAAAGCATCCAATGAAGAAACTTATAATTTCAAAGGCATTTTTATCTAGAAGGATAGAAATTGGCAAATGCCTCAAGTAAGAGTGAAAATGACATTCTTACAATAGACAAAAAGTGTTATGGTTGGTAATATTTTTTTTGGTGGAAAAAAATAAGGACAAACCAAATAAAAAATAAGGACAAACCATGAATTAAATACTCCCTAAAAAAGCGTTGATGCCTTACATTTAAATATTGAATAATGATATTATTAATTTGGTCCAAAGATAAAAATATTAAAAATTTATGTTAAATTAAATCCAGTATTCAACCAATTAACAAAAATCATTCACAGCTCAACTAATATTTTGAGTTTTAAAACTTTTAAAACAACTAAAACATTTTATTTTCTAAATATCATTTTTAATAATAGACTTCAAATTGTATATGAAAAAGTATTAAATAATAATTATATTAAAATCAACATCAAGGGTTTAGATAGAAACCCAAAGGAACTAGAATAAAAAAGAAAAACCAAAGCAGGTGTTGAAACAATAAATAATATAAAAACAGTGGCTCACACACTAGTAAAACGACTACAGGTGGCACACATCATGGTCACCGTCCTTTTGTTGGCTAGCCAATAAATAATTCAAAACAACCGTCGTTTATTAACTAAACCAAATTACAACCCAAACCAAAACCCGACTCGGATCCTCCATCTCCCTTTTTTTTTCTCAATTCCACTAATCCTGCAAATGTCTCCCTTTCCATCAGAGAACGGCGTCGAAGGAGACGTCGAGCGAGAAGACGACGACGACGACGTTGAAGATGAAGAAGAGGAGGAGGAGGAAGAAGAAGAGCCGAGGCTTAAGTATCAAAGAATGGGAGGGAGCATCCCTTTCTTGCTCTCTAACGAGGCAGCTTCGTGTATCGCCGTCGCCGAACGCATGATCGCACTCGGAACCTACGATGGAAACATTCACATACTCGACTTTTTAGGAAATCAGGTGAAACTTTACTTTGATTTTATCTTATTTCATCGTTTTAGATCTTATATTTTCGTTTCGGAATCTTAATATATCTTGTTTTGGATTAGTTAGTGAATTTTAATAAGTATTTTAGTTAAGTTAATTGTTTTAGTTGCATTCAGTTATTGATTCGTGTTTGTTTGTATGTAGGTTAAGGAATTTGCTGCTCATTCAGCTACAGTGAATGAGCTTAGTTTTGATGTAGAAGGTGAATACATTGGAAGCTGTTCTGATGATGGCTCTGTTGTAATAAATAGTCTTTTCACTGACGAGAAATTGAAATTTCGATTATCATCGTCCTATGAAAGCGATTGCTCTTGATCCTGATTATGCAAGAAAATCATCTAGGAGATTTGTAGCTGGTGGTTTAGCAGGGAACTTATATTTTACTACCAAAAAGTGGCTTGGCTATAAGGATCAGGTTCTTGTTGCTTGTTTGACTTTAATGTATTTGAAAATGGATTTTTTTTCTCTCTAAATTCTTAATGTTTTGTATGTTAACTGGATTGTAGGTTTTGCACTCGGGTGAAGGTCCAATCCATGCGGTGAAATGGAGAACAAGTCTCATTGCTTGGGCTAATAATGTAGGTGTGAAAGTTTATGATGCTGCAAATGATCAGCGGATTACATTTATAGAAAGACCAAGAGGTAGTCCTCATCCTGAAGTTCTGCTCCCTCATTTGGTTTGGCAGGTTGGTCATTAAAATGGAATATGTTGGAAGTTGTTTAAGACTATATAGAATTTATGAAGTCTTTTCTTTTTAAAGTTTTTACTTCCCTAGGTCTTCATGAAGCATGATGCTGTTTCTTGTCGTTTTTTCGCTATTTCTTATTGTTTTAACTTTGCATTCAGGATGATACTTTATTGGTGATTGGCTGGGGAACCTCTGTCAAGATTGCAGCTATAAGAACAAACCTGAATAAAGGAACTAATGGAACATACAGGAATGTTACAATGTCTAACTTGGACCAAGTAGATATTGTTGCATCTTTTCAGACTAGCTATTTCATATCAGGAATTGCTCCTTTTGGTGATGCTTTGGTTGTCCTTGCTTATATTCCTGGTGAAGAAGATGGAGAGAACGAATTTATTAGCACAATACCATCACGACAGGTATATGTCCTTTACATTTTTAAATTGCAATAAGTTCCTCATCATGCATGCACCCTCCTATTTTGAGGTTATATCATGCTATCTTTTGTGCATTACCTGTTGCACATCTTACAAATACGACAGTGTATTGAGTTGTTGTGATTTTTTGCTTCTCTTTGTGTTTTTCATATGTTTAGTAATTCCTTGAGAAGTGTATTATCAAATTAATCGGTCATTTCTTTTCTCAGTACTGCAAGACCCCATGCTTGCTTATTTCTTTTCGTGATTACAATGACTATCATTGCCATGCATGAATCTACTAAAGCAGGGTAGTGCACAGAGACCAGAGGTACGTGTAGTAACCTGGAACAATGATGAACTGGCAACAGATGCCCTACCTGTGCATGGGTTTGAGCACTACAAAGCAAAGGATTATTCCTTGGCGCATTCTCCCTTCTCAGGTTTATATTTCTGTTTTTGAACTTTCTGGACCTTTGGACACAATTTACAGTCAACAATTATGGTGCTTTTCTTTTATAAATGAAGGAAGCAGTTATGCTGGTGGACAGTGGGTTGCTGGTGATGAACCAATCTATTACATTGCATCACCAAAGGATGTTGTCGTAGCAAAACCCAGGTTCTATTGATTCTTTGAACACTGTAGCCTCCTAAAGATTATTATTTCTCCCTGTGATAAAAAGTATCATTGTTGCTTCAGTAATATGTATTAATAGCTAACTACATTTTATATTAAATGCATTAGTGTCAATCTGGTGTTATTGCTTATCTATTTATGCTATATATAAAACTCCCAACTGAGTTAGCCTAAATGAGTCAGGTGACACTAATTCAATCAAGAAATAGATAAAAAACTAAAACAAAATAATATACATAAAATACTATCAAATCTTTTAGCGTCATTTCCTTTTACATTTTAAACACACACAAATGTATTTTATTTTCAAAATACTCGCATGGTGTGTGGCCATATTCTAGTTTGTCATAAAGGATTTGAGTTTACGGATAATCTCTCTTCCCATAGTTGCTTATTTATTTTGCATTATAATTCCTACACCTTCTAATTTACTTAAATGATCTGACTTGGTGTGTATATACATCTATTGATCTATTGTGCTCCTTAAGCTGACAGTAAAGTTTGCAAGCTTCTGTTTGGCAGTTTAACATGATCCAAGTATATAGTACTATTATAGCTTTGCAACTTTAAAAAGGATTATAATAGTCAAATAATGCTTGAGGTGTATTCTCGTCAAATTATAATAGTTCAGTGAATATTGAACAATTATGTAGTGCATTCTCATAGGGCATGGGTTTTGTCTGAATTTTGATGTCAAGATTCCCCTAACATAGTCTTCAACCTGTTATAATGATACTTTGGTTGGTACACATTGTAATAGAATTTGTCATATATTTTCTAAAGTACCTGCAAATTCTGCTTATTTTAAGCATATAATTCTTTTACTCTTAGGGATGCGGAGGATCACATTGCATGGCTTCTTCAGCATGGTTTGCATGAAAAAGCTTTGGCAGCAGTTGAGTCTGGTCAGGGTCGGAGTGAACTCATTGATGAGGTAATTTTGGTTCTTTCGCTTAATATATTATTATTGCTAATAACTTTATATAAATTGCCTTACAAACCTGCTAGCTGTAGGCATTCTTAAATATACCTGATTATAGCAATAATATTAAAGACCGGCTGCAAATGATTTGTATATCAATTTTGAAATAATACATATTATTGCTGATAGCATTGTTGGCCTAGGTTTCTATTCCATCGTCCATGCTATTTACTAAAATAATTGTGTTTTCCCTTCTTTTTTTTACTTTCTTATCACTTCACATGCAGGTGGGATCTAGATACCTTGATCACTTGATTGTTGAAAGGAAATATACCGAGGCTGCATCCTTGTGTCCCAAATTGTTGCGAGGATCTGCTATAGCCTGGGAAAGGTACCTAAAAGTATTATCTGTAAATATTTCCCTACATTTCTTGTTAATCACTTGCATTCAATTGCTTTTGACAGATGGGTATTCCACTTTGCACATCTTCGTCAGCTTCCTGCATTGGTTCCACATATGCCAACAGAAAACCCAAGGCTGCGTGATACTGCATATGAGGTTCATTAGGACAGCAACTGCATGCAAATATTCATGTAGCCCGCTTTTGTTTTTCATATATATCAGCTTGGAATTAAAACTACCTTACTGTTATGCTGCAGGTTGCACTTGTGGCCCTTGCAACAAATCCATCCTTTCATGTGGATCTCTTGTCAACTGTTAAATCTTGGCCACCTGTCATTTATTCTGCATTGCCTGTTATTTCTGCCATAGAGCCGCAATTAAATACTTCATCAATGACTGATGCCCTTGAAGAGGTTCGTACAGCAGTTTGTGGCATATCTGATATGATTTGAATTTTGAATTGGTTGACAATTCATACGGTGAATGATCCTAAACTTTTTTTTTATAGGCACTTGCAGAGTTGTATGTTATTGACGGGCAGTATGAGAAAGCTTTTTCACTCTATGCCGATGTAAGTGTGTGGATGTAAATTTGTGCTCAAATAGATTTCCATCCATTCTCTGGTTGGATAGCTTGTATCTTAATGTATTTACTTCTCTGAGTTTTCCAGCTTATGAAGCCTGATATATTTGACTTCATTGAAAGGCACAACTTACAAGATTCCATTCGTGAAAAGGTATGGTTATGGTCCTTATGGATGGGCAGGTGCAGTGTTTGAGCTACTTTACTTTATCACAAATGATTATTTTTGTATAGAATAATTCAACACCCGTTCCATTTGAGACCTGCCCGTGAAATTCTGAAACAGATGCATTAATGACTTTACTACTTTGGTTGCCACTCGACAATTTGATTTGCAATGATACTTATAAGTAAACACTATATGTATATGCTTTTTGCACTATGTTCCAGGAATAAAAACAATTCATGGCTTTCCCATTTCCCTTTGTTGGCATTCTAGAGGATTTTTTTTTTTTTATTCTATTATTGATGTCCTTTCTCTTACATGTGAGGGCAGGTTGTCCAGTTGATGATGCTAGATTGTAAGCATGCCGTTTCTTTATTGATCCAAAATAGGGACTTGATTACACCATCTGAAGTTGTTTCACAACTTCTGAGTGCTGGAAATAAGTGTGATTCGAGATATTTCTTGCATCTATATCTGCATTCTTTATTTGAAGTCAACCCACATGCTGGAAAGGATTATCATGATATGCAGGTATGGATAAGACAACTATCTTGGTACTTTAATAGCTTTTATGTGAATAGCGTGGGTTGCATTACTTTAAAATTTATCTATTTTTCTGATATTTATTGCAACATTCTAGCTTCAAATATTAGTTGTTGGGAGGTGAAATGGACAATGGTGGAGAAGCAAACTTGCTGTGCATTCTAAATTAGTTCTGATTTTTTTTGGCAACATAAGAGCAGCCATGGCAGATGAACTTTGAACCATTTGTATGGGTTTCAGTTGGCTGTTAATTATAGCCAATGTGGTTCATACATTCATCGATATAGCTCAATTCATGGCTGTAACCTGGACCATAAATCAATCCAGGTTATAGTTTTGATGGTCTGACCGTCAGTGTACTGCTTGTATGTGTTAAAATCGATCCAAATAAAGAAAAAGAAGATTAAAATTTCCTATGAGACGGGGAAGATGTCTCTTGCTCTTTTGATGCTTTATTATTGCTTGAGATTTTGTGCTTGTACAGTGCAAACATACTTTTCTAGCATTTAATACTTGTGGCTGTTTACTCAATATGTACATTCATGTGTGTAAGGTGCATTCTTTTGTTGAGTAGATTTTCTAATAAATTATTGTCCTTTAACTTGATGATTAGGTAGAGCTTTATGCTGAATATGATCCGAAGATGCTACTTCCTTTTCTTCGCAGCAGTCAACATTACACACTGGAGAAGGTTTGTACAGTCTAAACGTTAGGTTATAAAGATCTCATCATAATTTTTCATAAATGACACTGCTGAAATTAATCCTCAGGCATATGAGATCTGTATCAGAAGAGGTCTTTTAAGGGAGCAAGTATTCATCCTGGGAAGAATGGGGAATTCAAAACAAGCTCTTGCTGTCATCATAAATGAATTAGGAGATATAGAAGAGGTAGTTATATGCCATTTTCAATGTTCAGTCCAGCTTTTAGCTGCTGCTCCTGGGTTTCAATTTGTATTTCTGGGAATGTAAGGATCGTTACTAACGAGAAAAGTCTTGTTATTTTCCCTAGGCTGTAGAATTTGTGAGCATGCAGCATGATGATGATCTTTGGGAAGAATTGATTCAGCAATGCCTCCACAAACCTGAAATGGTAATGGCACAAAATGAAGACTGGAAATATGCATCTTATGATTTGTCATATTTATCCTTTTCTTGTTGTCCATTTTCCTTTCTTTTTACCATTTTCTCACTAATTCGCAGGTGGGTGTCTTATTAGAACACACTGTGGGCAATCTTGATCCTCTCTATATTGTAAACATGGTACCCAATGGCCTAGAGATTCCTCGGTCAGTATTCTCTCTTTCATGAGTGCAATTTGCAAATTGTCATGTAGCTGGTAGTTTGAATCATAATATTATAGAGGTTTCTTAAAATGGGAAAAAAGAAACTTTAGAAGATTCAGTATCGATGGAAGTTCACCATCAAAAACTGACATCCATCTGATGGTTAACTGTCAACAATTCATACATGGAACAGGCTCATATTTATTGAAGCTGTTGGTTTAATAAACTGACTTCATTGTTGGTTAAGTAGTGGCTGCAAGTTCTCAGAAAGAAAGCCTGAGGCTTTGTTTGCTTTCTATATATATTGTCACTTGGCAAAATTCCTAATTTGCATGTTTTGTCATTTGTAATAACTTTTTTTGCAAAAATCATTTTCCAAATATATCTTGGATGGAAGCTATTTTACTTTAGACTTGCATCCTTAAGATTTATTCACGGGTCTTCATACTCGCCACGGCATCCATGTTCTATGTTTGCAGTGCCAACTATCTGTCATTTAGTATAACAAAATATTTTTCAAAAAAATGACCTATAATGCAAGTCCTCAACAAATGACTGACGTTTCCATCCAATCATATTTGAACCAAATTGAAATGGGTTTGCTCAGCTAAAAATCAAAACATGCATGCGGTAGGGGGCATCTTTTGTCATTTTAGGTCATTTTATTAAGTTTGTTGCAATGTGAAATCATTTTCCGTGCTCTGAAGTGAGCTATTTTACTTTAGTTGAATCCTTCGTATTCATCCTTCCATACTGAGGCATCCATGTTTTATGTTTGCAGTGCCAACTATCTGTCATTTAGTAATATTTCATTAAAATGACCTATAATGCCTCCAAATGACTGACATCTAATGATTGCCCTTAATTCATGTCCCCTAGCATTTCTCAAAGAGCATCCAATCGATGCATAGAACTTTTAGATATTTAGCTCAACTCAAGGAACATTTCTCAAAGAACATGAGAAAAGGATAAGAGATTGCTGATGTTGGGATTTATATGCCTCCGGTCTGTATTCTGTAGAATATTGTCACCTCTTTATTAGTGGCTGCATGAACCATTCGGGCTAAGTCCCAAGTTCTAAACTTAGGACTTTAAATTGGTGGGATCTAATTTTTGAATCACTTTATTACTTACGGGATGCAATTAGTTCGGTAGAATTTGACTCATTTCTCTATGTTATTTTCAGGCTGAGGGATCGTCTAGTCAAAATTATAACTGATTACAGAACTGAAACTTCCCTTAGACATGGGTGCAATGACATTCTCAAGGTACTCTTAGTCTTCTTACTCTTAACATGTGTTGTTACTTGAAATTTCAATCTTCAGAACTTGACATTGGTGTAAATGTGAAATAATACAGGCTGATTGTGTTAACCTGTTGGTTAAATACTATAACGAAGCTAGACGTGCAGTTTGCTTGAGCAATGAAGAAGACGATTCTCGCTCCAAGAGGGAAGCAAGTGGAGCCTCTCAATCAATAGAGAAAACACCTAGCACGAAAAACATGGTGGTTAAGTCTAAAACTAGGGGAGGTGGAAGATGTTGCATGTGTTTCGATCCTTTCTCGATACAAAACGTATCAGTCGTTGTTTTCTTTTGCTGCCATGCTTATCACACGACTTGCCTGACGGACTCCACTTACACGGGTGACAGCAAAAAAGGGACCGGAACAACTTCTCAAGAGCCATACGGGTACTATAATGACGATGAGGGTGAGGATGACAGAGACAAAGATGACGATAATGATAGCCAGGCTGGTGCCCCTCGAATGCGATGTATTCTATGTACCACGGCGGCAAGTTAAGTTTGTGATGATTTATTCTTTATGCTTATGCATGTGGGTTTGTGCTTGTGCTTTTTGCTCCCTATTTTCATTTCCCTTTCAGATGCGGGTGAAAATTCCTGATTCATTTCATTTCCCTTTCCTCGCCTATTTTTCTTATTTTGTCTTGAATTGTTGTTGTGCTTCAATTTAGTGGCAACATATGATTAGTCCCGTGTAATTATAGGAAAGTGTAATTAACCTTTTTTGGCGGTTGATTTTTGTATATACCTTGTTGTACCGTATGGAAAAAGTTTTTTTTTTGGGATGAAATTATGCGCTATGATGTGCAAGCGAGTTGGCGCGAAACCAATTGAAAAGAAAAAGAATAATCATGAAATTTGAACTACATAAATGAAAATAAACCTTGGGGTTCTAATCAAAGATGCTAAAGACACCAGCTTGAAATATGCCCATAGCATCTATGATTGTGAACCAGTTAAATTTCTTTTCAAATCACTTGCTGAATAATGTTGTATTATCCATTTTTTTTTTATTTTCTCTAAAATATTTGTTTGTCATTTATATATATTCGAATGTCAAGAATATTAACTCTACGTTTATTGTAAATTGCTTGTAAATTAGAGTTAACTGAAATGAAAGGCCAAACTTCCACTCAGAAGAAACAATACTGGTTCTATCTCAAATTCCTTTTTAGGGATTTAAATGTACTTTGAATTGTCTTCACTTATATGTTTAGAGATGCGTAGACATGACAGATATCAAACTCTTTGTTTGGTAATCATCACCTGCAATGCAATGGGGTAATCTGATAATTCAGCTCAAATTTGGATTTTGGATGTGGATGAAATTGCATATGGTGTATAAGGATGGAATAGAATGAAGTCATGAGATCAAATTGTTTAATTCTAAAGACTTAAAAAGTATTTAAATCATAAAATAGAGATTAAAATTTAATTTTTTTAATTTTAAAACTACACTCAAAGCCCAAAGTTTTATCTTATCTCAAGTATAAAATAACTTTAAAATTTATAGTTAATATCTATATATTTTTTTTCTTTTAAGTAATTTAGTCAAATTAAACATGAAGGATTATAAGGTCTTCTTTTTCTTCATTATATCAATATTTGTTGGAAGATAGCCTCTACTCATATATAAGCGGTACCTTCTCAATCAAAATTGAAATAACTTACGTTATCGGTACGATATTGTATTAATTTTAAAATAATTATGTTCGTTATATATGAATATAAATATCAGTTTTTTAAATAATTTATGCAAAATAGTAAGGATATTCAAGTTAAATATATTTTCATAATAAACATGTATTTAAAATTCGATTGAAATACTTGTATGTTTTTTTAGTGAACGATTGAAATACTTGTATGTTTTTTTTTTTTTCAGTGAAGAATAGAATATATAACTTTAAACAAAAAGTTGGTCTTTTGGGAAATAAAATTTTGGATAAAAGATGACGCAGAATTTCAATGCCACGATTATACACATGTTTTGATGGTAGAGTGACCGATAGTGACAACTATTTTGCTTTTTGTGAACCTAATATTAGTGGTTTACGACTACGAGACTAAATTTTAAAAAAAAAAAAAAAGCAGATAATGAAATTATTCGCGTGAAAAAGAAATCAAAATATGAGTACGTGTTTAAATATCACTATATTTACTTTCAAAACTTTTATATATTTAAAAAAAGATTATATATTCTATTCGATAAAAAGGACTGTTTTAGTATAAATAGGATATGGTGATGTTGGAAACGAACACGAAAACCTTGTGCAACACATAAACAAGGGGAATGGAGGTTTTGTTCAGACATTCATTTCATGGGTTCCTTTGGTGTTCCTTAATTTCTATGTCTCCATGTGTCTTAGGAACACAGTTTAAGATCCCAAGACTAGGAGCACTTGGTAGAAGAAATGAAGCCGACATCACATTGACTTGGGTTTCTAAAGATTTCCAAACCTTTTTCTACGACCAGACACTTGATCATTTCAACTACAGACCTGAAAGTTACACCAGTTTCCCTCAAAGATATGTGATCAACTCCAAGTACTGGGGTGGTGCAAATGCAACTTCACCAATCATGGTCTACTTTGGTGCTGAAGAAGCACTCGATTACGATTTAACCGGAATCGGATTTCTGACGGATAATGCGCCTCGGTTCAAGGCTCTACTAGTATATATAGAGGTAAACAGTTCATGCCTTTTTAATCTCCTTTCGTTCTTCTTCTTCTTCTTCTCACCTTGTTTACAACAATATTCATGGCATTGGCAGCATCGCTTCTATGGAAAATCGATAACCTTCGGATCCAGGGAATCGGCCATGAGAAATGCCAGCATCCGGGGCTGTTTCACATCATCTCAAGCTATAGCAGATTATGCTGTCATTCTTCTTCATATAAAGAAAACATTCTCCGCCAATAACTCTCCGGTAATCGTCGTCGGAGGTTCTTACGGGGGAAGTAAGTGCTTGCTATGTTTTTGCAGTACTAATATTGATCATGTTCATAATTCTAACATGTTTGACAGTTGTTTTCTTTATGTTTTTGCAGTGCTTGCTGCATGGTTTTGGCTAAAATATCCTCATGTTGCTCTTGGAGCACTTGCCTCCTCGGCTCCGATTCTTTACTTCGATGATCTTGCACCACAAGTTGGTTACTATGCAATTGTGACCAAAGATTTTAAGGAAACTAGTGAAAGTTGCTATGAAACGATCCGGAAATCGTGGGGCGAAATCGACAGAGTTGCTTCGAATTCTAACGGTCTTTCAACCCTCAGTATGAAGTTCAAAACTTGCGTGTGAGCGAATCGTTGTTGTTGTTGTCGATATGCCATGTTCAATGTTACAAGCACTAATCTTCTTGTAATTTGATCAGAAAATTGAAGAGAAGTTTTGATCTTAAGGACTTCTTGGATTCGATGTATTCCGACTCAGCTCAATACAATCGTCCCCCCACTTATCCTCTTAGTATTGTCTGCAGTGGCATCGACGGTCCTCCTAAAGGGACCGATATACTCAGCCGAGTATTCACCGGTGTCGTTGCGTATATGGGAAATAAATCGTGCTACGACATGAACGAATTCAAACGTCCTACTGATGAAACTTATATAGGATGGAAATGGCAGGTGAGAGAGGTGACTATGAAGATACATGATACATCTGGTCCATATATTAGCTCTTAGTTACATGATTCGATATCTATTTGCAGACATGTAGTGAGATGGTGATGCCAATAGGGCACGGAAACAATGACTCGATGTTCCCACCCAAACCATTCGATCTAAATGGGTTCATAAAGAAGTGCAAGAACTTGTTCGGTGTCTGGCCTCGGCCTCATTGGGTGACAACTTACTATGGAGGCCATGTTAGTTTCTTTCGATCTTCATAGCTTCGTATTCACATCAATTCTTAAAACTAACCCTTCAAAGTCCCCCATCATCGGCAGGAACTGAAGCTGATTCTCCATAGATTTGCCAGCAACATCATTTTCTCTAATGGCCTGAGGGATCCTTACAGCAGCGGCGGGTATCTGATTTTCCTTGGATCGTATACGAACTTCGAATATAATTGATCACCCGGTTTAACATGATATTAGAGCTTACCCTTTCAGTAATCTGATGATAATTTCTATCTTATTACAGGGTATTGGAGAACATATCAGATAGTGTTGTTGCAGTCCATACAGTCAATGGTACTTAGGATATCTCTGAATGTCACATTTTAACTATGAACTGACATTAACCTGTAATAAATCTTCTTTAATTTGCAGGATCTCATTGCTTAGACATAATGCTGGAAACGAGAAGTGATCCGCCGTGGTTGATCAAGCAACGAAAATGAAGTTCGGATAATCAAAGGCTGGATTTCAAAGTACTACACTGATCTGCTTCAGTTCCAAGATCGAACACGATTATCAGAGGGAACAAATTAAGTTCCCATATAAAACTTTTAACTATACATATATACATATATACAGTATATTTAATGAATCTAAATAGCTAATTTATCAGAAATTTGTAGTAATGTTATGTATACGAAATAAACAATGTTTTATTTTTCTTTTAATATCTTTACCCGACATTTACGTTTGATACATATTCGAAATGTTTTATGACCCTTTTCTTTTAATAATTCTTTTATCACATTTTCTTTTCATTGATGGGGTCCCCAGTAAACTGTATTAACTTCCACTCAATTGGAACCTTTTGCAAGTGTTGGCAAAGCATCTCATAAATCTTTGATACAAACAAAGAACAAATAGAAAAAGCCGACACACTACACTATCTAATCTTATACAATACGGGGACAAGGATTTCTCAATGTTTTTTTTTTTTTCATTTATAAAATTTGACCTTAGAACCAAGATTTTATACCGTATCTACTAAATATTTAGTATTGTTGTCGAAAAATATTTATTTTAGATTTTTTAATATAAAAAATTGATGGTATTAATGAGAATAAATGAGCGGTTTTGAATTGCTTTCGGGAAAAAAATTAAAATATATTTTAACTTTTAAAAATTACATTTCAATCCGAATAGAAAAATAACTTGAAAGTTAAGTGTGCTTATGAAAAACAATGTTAAACACACTCAAAAATGTTAAATCAAATTCTACTATTTACCTTAGTACCATACTGAAGTTGTAGATTTAGTTTCGTTTCTCCATTTTCAGCGTCTTTAATTTATTTATGCTGTCATTAAACTATTTAAGTAGGACTAAAATTTTAAAATTCTAAAACTACACGAGCTAAAATCAACTAAACTAGAAAATAAAGAAGGTCTTATCTGCTGACAAGAGCCTCCCAACTTCAAAGAATTATCGTATATGAATTAATCCTAAAATAATATTTGTTTTTTCTATTTTGATATTTAATTTTTTTATTTGTTTTGATACTTAAAGTATTACTTTGTTTCAATTTTGATGTTTAAAATTCAAGGAAAATATTTTGATATGTAAATTTATGAACTTGCCAATTTTAAAGTTTAAAAAACTTATTTATGTTTTAAAATTTAAGATTTAAATTTAAAATTTAAATGTAAAATACACAATGTACATGTAAAAATAACTCTAAATTCAATACGAAGTAATAGCAAGCCAATAATGCATCGAGGAGGATGACTTTGCCAACAAGGCAAAGTGTGGGACCAAGATGTGTTGCACAATTAATATTTAATTTGTTTTTCTTATTTTGGTCACTTAACTAATTTTTTTGTCAAAACTGTCGTTTCATTATTATTTTGGTAATTGACCGTTAAAAAATTAACAGAGATGGTGGCATGTCATAGGATACTAATATTTTTAGTCCTAAAACTTGTGCATTCTATTAATTAAGTCCTAATTCAAAATAATTCATCAAATATATGGGCCAAACCCCAAAATTTTCATTTTCTTTGTTCTTTTTTGCAACACCACTTTTCTTTATTTTTTTCTTTCCCATTTTCGTTAACTTTTGTTTTCAGCACATCCAAGTTAACAAAAATTGTATGTTTTGGTGTGGTTACTTGAAAAACCCTTTTTTTTATCAACACTTTTTGACCTACCAAAGAAATTGATTGTAAATTAAAAATGAGATTCGATCTTAGAACATAAAAGAAGCTGAATATTCAATTAAAAATTGAAGAAAAGAGTTCAGTTTTTTCATTTCTGTTTTGTACAACCAATTACAAGAGAAAAGTTCAAATAGAAATATTACACAGTGAAGCAGATAAACAACTTACGAAATATCCTTGCCAATTATATTTAGCTGTTAACACCAATTTTACAGAGAAAAATCTTAATCTGCTAAAACTGACCACTTTTCAAAAAAACTGAAACATGTGACAAATACAAACCTTCATAATTTCTGCACAACTTCTTGTTTTGGATCTTCGCAATTTTCTTATTTCTTCTTCAGTTTCTGCAAATACTCTATGATACTATAACAAAGCAAAAAAAATGTTGCAACCATATTATTAGGCACCAATGCACCTTTTGCAAGAACAACTTATATTTATGGGTAAATTTTGTTACTTTTCACATACTCATTATGGTAGTTCTGTAACTCTGAAGTTACTTTAACTTTTCTTCTCAGCCTTTAAATGCTCTTGAATAACTGTATCAGAGTGAAGATGACCCGAACAAAGTGATGTACCTCTGTAAGTATAAATTTCATTCAAACATTCAATTTTTGTTAACTTGGGTGTGCTAGAAACGAAACATTAATAAAAATGAAAAAGAAGAAAAGAAAGAAAAGTGTGGTTGCAGAGGAAGAAGAAGAAAGGAAATGGGAAATTTAGTGTTTGGCCTATATATTTGATAAGTTATTTTGAATTAGGACATAATTAATAGAATGTACAGGTTTTAGGACTAAAAATGTTATTATCCCATGACACATCACCATTTTTGTTAATTTTTAACGGCCGGTAACTAAAATAATAACGAAATAAAATATTAGTAGCAGTTTTGACAAAACAATTAGTTGGATGACCAAAACAAAAAAGTGATAGTTAGGTGACTGCCCCTGTAATTTACCCTAATATTTAGGACCAACTCAATCTCACTTAAATCCAAAGAGAAAACGCAAGTCTGAGCGCGTGAAGCTCAAATCACAAGAATACTTGTCCAGTCCCCAAAGCTAAAAAGGGCCATCACCACCGTCTCTCGTCGTCTCCTACCTGCAAACTTCCCAGAAACCCTAATTTCATCTAATCATCTCTCTCTCTCTCTCTCTCTCTTCATAAACTCAATCTCTCCAGTACCCTGATAACTCAATTGAATTCAATCAAGACCTGTAAATTTAAATACCCAATTTGTTCATTTGTATTTGTTTTGGAGATGGCTGAGGATAAGAGCGGAGATCGAAGTGAAGTGAGTGATTACTCATCGGAAGATGAAGGGACTGAAGATTACAGAAGAGGAGGGTACCATGCGGTGCGTATCGGCGACACTTTCAAGAACGGCTGCTATGTGATTCAGAGCAAGCTGGGTTGGGGTCATTTCTCCACCGTTTGGCTCGCTTGGGATACTCAAAGATCGGTATTTTCCCCTTCCTCTTCCTTCTTATGGTAAAAGTTTATTTTTTTTTATGGAAAGTTGGTTAAACTGGTTAATCATTATTAAGGTGAATTATTGTTTTTTAGAAGAAAAAAATGGGATGGTTTTGAATTTTTGCATGGAATATCTTATTTGGGTGTATTAAGAACAATGAAAGATGTCATTGTAAGAGATGCTGGAATGTGTATTGCTTTTGGTTAATGAAGGTCTTATTTCTGCAGCTAATGTTGTCAAGGGTCCATGATTTGCCTCCTTGCAATTGAGCTTCAGATGCCCTTCATTTTCCCATCAGAGATAATTTTCTCTTCTTTTTTTACACATAGTCCTCTTGTTGAGACATTTCCATTGTGATTCTTTTCATTATGACTATATATGGTGTTCTATTTCTTGTTTAGGTCCTAAGATTCTTTGTGTGTTGAACTTTTTCTTAATTTAAAACTGGATCAGCTATTTCCATTTGATTTTCATGGTTCAACTCTTTAACCACCTGAGAATTTATTGTTTGTAGCGTTATGTAGCTTTGAAGATTCAAAAGAGTGCTCAGCATTACACCGAGGCAGCAATGGATGAGATAAAGATCCTCAAACAGATAGCTGAGGGAGATCCGGAGGATAAAAAGTGTGTTGTGAAGCTCTTGGATCATTTTAAGCATTCTGGGCCGAATGGGAACCATATGTGTATGGTTTTTGAGTACTTGGGGGATAACCTTTTGACCCTTATTAAATATAGTGATTATCGAGGGGTTCCACTTCACATGGTTAAAGAGATTTGCCGTCATATTTTGACTGGCCTCGATTATTTACACAGTGAATTTTCAATCATTCACACTGATTTGAAGCCAGAGAATGTGCTACTATTGTCAATGATTGATCCATCGAGAGATCCTAGGAAATCCGGTGCTTCCCTCATCCTTCCAACTCGGAAGGATAAGGTTGTCTCGGAGACTGTGGCTTCAAATGAAATTAAGAGTTCGAATGGAGATTTGACTAGGAATCAGAAAAAGAAGATTCGGAAGAAGGCTAAGAAGGCAGCTCGAGATTGTGTAGGAAAGGAACCTTTGGAAGAAACTGAGACAGATACCCAGACTGGTGGTATGGAAGACACTAATGCTGATGTGAAATCAAATGAAGTTTCTGGTGAAGCACAGCCAAAGAGTTCTGTGGTTAAAGATGATACAAGGAGTGATGGAATCAACAATGGTAACCAAGGAAAGGAGTGTCATAGAAGGGGGAGCTGTGCAAGGAGGAAAAGGCTGTTGGCCGAAGCTGATCTTAAATGTAAATTGGTTGATTTTGGCAATGCTTGCTGGACATATAAACAGTTTACTAATGATATTCAAACCAGGCAGTATAGATGCCCTGAGGTTATCCTTGGATCCAAGTATTCAACATCAGCTGACCTATGGTCTTTTGCTTGTATTTGTTTTGAACTGACTACCGGTGATGTTCTTTTCGATCCTCACAGTGGTGAAAACTATGATCGAGATGAGGTATGCAGGAACCATTTTATTTGCCATCTTGCATTTATATTTTCCTTTGGTGGATACTTCCACCTTGTGTGTGTGCCTCTTAATTATGGTGGACCTTGTGGTTACTCAATACTCATGGGTGATGGGTCGTGTACTATTTGAATTAATGTCACCATCTTCTGTAGAACAATTTGCACCGTAGTGAATATTAGATCATGCTTTTACATATAAAATATCCAGTAATCCATACATCTGTACCTCCCATATGCACTCCAAAGGACAGAGGAGAAAATGGATGATGAAATTTCATTAATTTTAGATGCATACCATATAAGGTTTCCTTCTATGTTATGTCTGGAGTAAGCTTTCTGTATTCTACAAGCGATGTGACTGCCTACTTGTTTCCTATTTGTGCAATGGTGAAATAACATAACAAATTCTTGGGAATCAAAAGACCACAATACGTTGAGTTGAACCCCTCCTACCCACATGTTTTTTTTTTTTATTTTCAATATTAATTATGTTGAGTTCTTATATCGTTAATGATTTTCTTGCCACCTTTTCCCCTTGACTTACATATTTCATTTCCAGGATCACTTGGCATTGATGATGGAGCTTCTCGGAATGATGCCGCGCAAGGTAAAAACAACACATGGCTTACAGGAATGAATTTGCCATCCCCCCTTTGTTACAAGGGAACAAAGTTAATATTTGAATGCTTTACATTGTAAACTATGTAGTTTAAGGTATTGTGGTTGTAAATCTCACAGGGTGTCTAACAATTTTCTTCAGATTGCATTAGGTGGACGCTACTCTCGGGATTTTTCAACAGACATGGCGACTTGAGGCATATTCGTTGATTACGTTTTTGGCCTCTCAAAAAGGTGCTTATGGAAAAGTATGATTTTAGCGAGCAAGATGCTACTGATATGGCTGACTTCCTCGTTCCAATACTTGATTTTGCCCCTGAAAAGAGACCCACAGCTGCTCAATGCCTCAGCCATCCATGGATCAGTGCAGGTCCTCGACAGCTCGAACCTTCCACAACTGTTCATGAACAGTGCATAGATGATAGTTCATCTCAGAAGGAAAGGAAAGAGAAGGATGACAGAGAGTCCATGGAGGCTGGAGTAGGGAATATAGCAATCGATGGAAGAGCTTCAGTGCCATCAAAAGAAATGCCTCCAAAGATGAAATAACCTTCTAAACATTTTTTATCTTGTGATTTCTCATGAAATTCTTTCTTCCTCGTATTACTTTGCCAAAAGGCTGCTTTTCGTCTATACCATACATTTCAAAGAGATCCAGCGTGAGCCGGGGACAGTCTCTCAGGGGTTGACTCCAGTTTTGTAAGAACATTGCTTATGCACCCCAGTTTCAGGGTACATGCTGTAAGCAAAGGCTCTCATAGTCAATGGATGTGTTCCCCCCTTTCCATGTAGAATTTAGACTGTTTCTCCATCGAAATAGTGCTTAAAACTTGTAAGAAGGAATTGTTCATTTGGAGATGCATTAAACGCTTTTGGTTTGAAATGTTACTTGATATTGCTTTTGTTACTACTATTCTTTGAAATTGTCAAATTGAGTATGCCATGTTTAATTAATGTTGTGAGCACTAATCTTGTTGTAATTAATCAGAGAAGTTTTGATCTCAAGGACTTGTTGGGACCATTGATGGTGCTCCTAAAGGGACTGGTAATGTTTACTGATGTGGGATGGAAATGGCAGGGGAGTGGGGAGGTGGGATGGAAATGGCAGGGGAGAGGTATCTGATACAACTGGTTCTTGTATTGTATATAGGCTCTCGGTTACATAGTTTGATATCTATTTACAGACGTGTAGTGAGATCCCACTGCCACCGTTGGATCTAAGCAGGTGCATGAAGAAGTGCTTGTTCCTTTGGATCTTTCTTTTCATTCTCTAATTCATCAAATCCTTACAGCAGAGGCTATCTGCTTTTCTGCACATTGTAATTGTATGGGAATTAAAAAAGTATAAACAGCATTTAAAGATATTAGAGTTAGAGCTTTTCCTTTAAGTAGGGATGATTAATTAAATCCAAAACCATGAAGGGTAGTATTTGGAGTTATTATGAAACACAAATTTAAAAGTTACTATAATTTGATTCGACTCAAACAAAATTGAATTTTGTTTTTATTCTTTTACCATTTTAAAATAAAAAATATATTTAAAAGAGTGAAAATTTTAAATTACTAATTAATTGTTTTTATTTATTGAAAAATACAAAACAACAAAAGGGATCCTTCCGGATAGAGCTAGAGCCTAAACATCGACCTAATTGCACCGCACAACTTGGAAGATACACAGAAATGCACAACGATGGGACCCAATATTTAGGACCACTTAAAGTTAAACTTTCAATTTATAATTCTACAGAAAACGCATCTCTGAGCGCGTGAAACTCAAACCAACGGAAAACCCTAATTTTTCTCGAATTCTTTCTTATCCTCTCTCTATTTTCATAAACTCAATCTCCCCACCAGCAAAGCTCTGGTTTTTTATGAATAAAAAAGGAACTGCCCTTTTTAATTGATAGTGTTTTAAAACTATTCAGCTGTAAAATCTGGGTGCTTCAGGTTGAACCTAAGAACTCACTTGAATTTAATCAGAGCCTAAAATTAAAATTTTAAATTTTATTTTAAATACTTAAAATTAAAAAGGATACTTTATACCTTTTATGAATAAAAAGTAAGCCTTTTTAATTGATAGTGTTCGATATCTTTTTGTGTTTTGAAAATGGCCTGAGGATAAGAACTTTTTGTGAGATCGAAGATAAGAACGGGATCGAGTGATTATTCATCAGAAGATGAAGGGACTGAAGATTACAGAAGAGGAGGGTACCATGCGGTGCGTATTGGTGACACTTTCAAGAATGGTTGCTATGTGATTCAAAGCAAGCTTGGTTGGGGTCATTTCTCCACCGTTTGGCTCGCCTGGGACACTCAAAGATCGGTATTTTCCTCCTGTTTATTGCCTTTGAGCTTCTCTTTGCCCCCTCTTACTATTTATGATAAAGTTTGCTCTTTTTACACGTATAAAATGTAGGCCGAGGTTCATTTTCTGTAGAAAAATTGGATAGTTTTCAATCTTCTCATGGAATATCTTATTTAGGTGCATTAAGAACAATGAAAGATGTTATTGTCGTCCATGTTGGATTGTGCATTGCTGTTGGTTAATTGAAGGGTCTTATTTCTGCAGCTAATGTTGTGAAGAGTTCAGGATTTTGCCTCCTTGCAATTGAGCTTCAGATGCCCTTCATTTTCCCATCAGAGATAATTTTCTCTTGTTGAGGCATTTCCATTATGATTCTTTTCAATGTGGTCGTATATGGTTCTGTTACTTGTTTAGGTCATAAGATCCTTTGTTTGTTGAAATTCATTGTAATTTTAGAGTTGGATCAGCCATTGCCATTTGATTTTCATGGTTCGACTCTTTAAACACATGAGAATTTATTGTTTGTAGCGTTATGTAGCTTTGAAGATTCAAAAGAGTGCTCAGCATTACACAGAGGCGGCAATGGATGAGATAAAGATCCTCAAACAGATAGCTGAGGGAGATCCGGAGGATAAAAGTGTGTTGTGAAGCTCTTGGATCATTTTAAGCATTCTGGGCCGAATGGGAACCATATGTGTATGGTTTTTGAGTACTTGGGGGATAACCTTTTGACCCTTATTAAATATAGTGATTATCGAGGGGTTCCACTTCACATGGTTAAAGAGATTTGCCGTCATATTTTGACTGGCCTAGATTATTTACACCGTGAACTTTCAATCATTCACACTGATTTGAAGCCAGAGAACGTGTTGCTGTTGTCAATGATTGATCCATCGAGAGATCCTAGGAAATCTGGTGCTTCTTTCATCCTTCCAACTGGGAAGGATAAGGCTGGCCGGAGACTGACACTTCAAAAGAAATTAAGGGTTCGAATGGAGATTTGACTAGGAATCAGAAAAAGAAGATTCGGAAGAAGGCTAAGAAGGCAGCTCGAGATTGTGTAGGAAAGGAACCTTTGGAAGAAACTGAGACAGATTCCCAGACTGGGGGTACGGAAGACACTAATGCTGATGTGAAATCAAATGAAGTTTCTGGTGAAGCACAGCCAAAGAGTTCTGTGGTTAAAGATGATAAAAGGAGTGAGGGGATCAACAATGGTAACCAAAGAAAGGAGAGCCATAGCAGGGGGAGTCATGCAACAAGGAAAAGGCTATTGGTCGAAGCTGATCTTAAATGTAAATTGGTTGATTTTGGCAATGCTTGCTGGACATATAAACAATTTACAAATGATATTCAAACCAGGCAGTATAGATGCCCCGAGGTTATCCTTGGATCCAAGTATTCAACGTCAGCTGACTTATGGTCTTTTGCTTGTATTTGTTTTGAACTGGCAACGGTGATGTTCTTTTTGATCCTCACAGTGGTGAAAACTATGATAGAGATGAGGTATGTAGAAACCATTCTTTATATCTCATGTTTATATTTTCCTTTGCTGGATACTTTATAGTCTTATGTGCCTCGTAATTACGGTGTACAGGGCACAGCTTGATGTTTGTTTGTTTTCATTTTAAGATTGTTCTGATTTGCATGCGTTTACATATAAAATTTCCAGTAATCCATATACCTGTACATCTCTTATGCACTTCAAATAAGGGCAGAGAAGAAAATGAATGATAATTTTTATTTAGCTTTATATCAACACCGAAAAAGGTTTCCTTCTATTTTACGTCTGGAGTAAGCATTATGTATCCTACAAACGATGTGACTGCCTACTTGTTTTCTATTTGTGCAATGGTGAAAACATAAGAAATTCTTAGAAATTGAAAGACCACCCTTCATGCTTTTTATTTTTTATTTTCAATATTAATTTTGTCGTGATCTGTAGGTCATTACAGATTTTCTTGTCGTCTTTTCCCCTTGACTTACATCTTCCATTTCCAGGATCACTTGGCATTGATGATGGAGCTTATCGGAATGATGCCACGCAAGGTAAGAACAAGGCATGCATCTCAAAGGAAGGAGTTTGCCATCCCCCTTTTGTTTCAAGGGAACAAAGTTAATATTGAATGCTTTAACACTGTAAACCATGTAGCTTAAGTTATTGTTGTTGTAAATCTCACTGTTTGAGCGTCTTAACAATTTTCTTCAGATTGCATTAGGTGGACGCTACTCTCGGGATTTTTTCAACAGACATGGAGACTTGAGGCATATTCACCGATTACGTTTTTGGCCTCTCAGTAAGGTGCTTATGGAAAAGTATGACTTCAGTGAGCAAGATGCCACTGACATGGCTGACTTTCTTGTTCCAATACTTGATTTTGCCCCTGAAAAGAGGCCTACAGCTGCTCAATGCCTCAGCCATCCATGGGTCAGTGCCTGCCCTCGACTGCTTGAACCTTCCACAACTGCTCACAAACAGTGCACAGATGATAGTACATCTCAAAAGGAAAGGAAAGAGAAGGATGACAGAGAGTCATTGGAAGCTAGAGTAGGGAGTATAGCAATCGATGGACGAGCTTCAAAGCCATTGAAAGAAATGCCTCCGAAGTTGGAATAACCTTATTCTGAAGTTTTTTTATCCAGTGATTTCTCATGTAATTCTTTCCTCTTTGCATTACTTTGCCACAAGGCTGATTTTCCTCACTCATGACATTTATACTATACCATTTCGAAGAGATCCAGCTTGAGGGACAACCTCTTTAGGGGGAAGGTGATGTTGGAAGGTTGATGTCTCAATCTTTTTAAGAACGTTTGTAGTTTTGGACATCAGAGTACATTTGATTGTAAGAAGGCTCGCTATTCTTTTTGTTACTACTATTCTTTGATGCCAGATAGTACCTGCCAAAAGTTGTGCAATTTGGATTCTATACCTGGAATTTTTCAGTTCAGTTCTTTATTGGTTTTGAATGGATCTTTGGATCAAATTGAATTTTATCATTTGTTTCATTGAGGGGATTTTTTTAGATTATTTTCAAATTGAAATCTTGGTTGAAAGTTAAATTTTTTAAAATTAGAATCAGATTGAGATGGTGTGAACATTATAAGGATGAAAATTAAGAGTTAAATTTGTTATTAGGTAATTTTTATGACCATAGTCATCTTTATGCTTAAAATTAATAGTTAATGACCTAATTTGATAGTACACTATGCAGAAAGATCTAAGATCTAATATGTTTATACATTTAATATCTTTTAATTTTTAAATTATTACTACAGGGTCTTTAGTATATTCATAGGTATTTTATTTTTATATTAGATTTTAAAATTTTTTTATGATTAAAAATCATCAAATTACCTAATCTAAAAAAAAGGTTTTACTTTAATCAGTTATTTTTTAAAATTAGAAAAAGATTGTTAAATGTTTATGTGAACATTTTGAGAAATGGGGTTAAGTTTTTTTTAGAATTTTAGAGTTTAAAGTTTAAGGGTTTAAGTTATAGGGTTTAGAATTTAAGGTGAGTGTTTAAAATGTAGGATATATGGTTTAAGGTTTAGAGTCTAATTTTTTAATTAATGACTTAATTTAAAATTAAAATTTTATAATAGACAGAAAAATGACCTAATTCTTTTGTTTTTTTTCTTCTTGTTCTTGTTTTAGATGGGGTAGGATTTAGAATTTTAGTTTAATGGTTTAAGTTTAGGATTAAAATTTTTAAAAAGTACATTTTTAAAAACATGGATCCAAGCTCACCCAATTGTGATAAATAAAAAAAAACTCAATCCAATGGGAACTTGGCCCAATATAGATATATCCAGATGTTATGTAAATTCAAATCAAATCAAATCAAAACCCGATCCGACTAAAGAATCCAGCTCGTGTCTTCCTCCCTTTTAGATTAAAAAAAACAAAAATATATATTCTCTCCTTTTCTTTTACATTTCAAAATTGAAATTTCCGTTTCCATTTTTTCAAAACCTCATTTTCGTCTCCATTGCAAATTTGTGATGCCGGATCGATTTCTCCGTTGCCGTTGAAAGAAAAAGATAGAAAGATCTGGAAAATTGAGAGGCAGATCCCAAGGGAAGAAGTGGATCTGATCCGTGAACCGGAATGGCAATGCACGGGATGAGAGGGCTCTCAATTTTCATTAGCGACATTCGGAATTGCCACAACAAAGAGCAAGAACGCTTACGCGTCGATAAAGAGCTCGGCAACATCCGTAATCGCTTCAAAAAAGAAAAAGATTAGGTTTCAAAGCTTCCCCTCCCCCTTCAATTTAAACTCCGTGTTTGGAAAATGATCGGACTTACTTTTAACTTTTATGTCCTTTGAGAAGAATTAAAATGCACATCATTCTTTTGTTAATTATATTTTGTTTGAGCGAAAAACGTGAAATTAGTTAAGCTGTGAAGTCTATACGCTTGTAAATGCTGTAAGTGTATCAATTTTATCAATGCCGGTAGATTATTTTCAGAAAAATATTGCAAATAAATTGCGCATATGCCTTTTAGGAAAAGGATTCATCATCGATTCATAACCGTTGCCTCAGCTGTTACAGTGGGGATTTGCGATCTTCATAAGCACTTACTGCCAATTTTCTGCTGACTAAACCTATGTGGTAACCCTATTTTTACATAATTTATATAGAGTTTGCAGTTGGATTGGATCTCGTATCTTAAGAACTCTAAATCTATGTAGTGTATTAGACAGTATTTTGCTTGCTAATCCTGAGAAACTCTTTACATGTTAAGGACTTTTCATGAAGTAGTGAACCTTCTGAACATGTCTACTGCATGACACATAGTGGGCAGGGAAGTCCATACCATTGCTAAACTCTAATAAAACAAGCATGTTGCAATTATTAGAAGCATAGATTATATAGAGTTGCAGGCAAATAGGTTTCATGTAATAAGTTTCCTCACTGCTTAATGAGGTCTTGGACTTGTTGCGAAGAGTCAATTCTCACCAGTTTGGCTGTGAAGGCCAGGAAGATGTATATTCATGCAGAACCACGTTTAACCAACCAAACACTTGTCAAAACTTTAAAATTGTATGCATTAGTGATGATTTAGTCTTCAAAGATGTGTTTTCTTAAGTTGATAAACTTATCTATCAATCCCATGGCATGTTGGAACTGAAAATTTTATTTTTATTTGGATTTTATAAATCTTGCCACTTCTGTTAGTTAGAAGAGGCCTTCTTATTGTTTGATTCGATTTTCTTTTATTTGATGTTATAGTTAGAGGGCGTCATTCTTTCCCCCTCCATCTCCTTCAACATCCTCTTCTGAGCACTTCTAATGAGGTCCATATTTGGGCATTTTCCATTTGCAATCCCCTACTTTGTTCTATGTTGAGGGGAAAACATTTAGTTCTCAACCTAATTAACATTTCCTTCCCCCTTTCTCACTACTGTAGTTAATTGAAAAGATTAATTTGTGCTTTGGTATGATTACTGTTAAATTTTACAGTATTTTGAATTTTTTCCTTCTCAAGTTTTATATTGTCAAACCTTAAAAATTTTTTGCCTTGTTGTGGAATTTTCTTTCCTTAATCATCACATCATCTTACTTATTTGTCATGTTTGATTTGTAGAGGTTCATACAAATCAATCAAGTCTCAATAAGAAACATAAATTGAATTTGCTTTTGTTTCACATTGAGTATTTTTGATCTACATGCTAGAATGTTATGTTCTATATTCTTTTGCAGGAAATTGTATATTTATTTATTAAGTGTTGTTGGGTGAATCTCAGTGAGGTCTCCATCTCCAAGATAATAAGCCCTGTTGTTTTTACATGAAGTTTCTTTTTTGTTTTCCCCTGCTTTCGTAGTTAACTTATTAGGGAGGAGTTAAGCTCATTCTTTCATGTGAAATTTAAATGTTAGAGCCAAAATTTTCCCAACACTGCTCATTTCCTCTAGAAACTTTTTCATGGAATGATTCAGTGTTTTGTTAATGACGTCTTTTTAGTGCCTTTCCAAGATGAGTGAGCAGTTTTTTTATTGAATGTTCATGTTCTTCTGACAGGGATTGACCCCATATGATAAGAAGAAATATGTTTGGAAAATGCTTTACATTTACATGTTGGGTTATGACGTCGATTTTGGTCATATGGAAGCTGTTTCCTTGATATCTGCACCAAAGTATCCAGAAAAGCAGGTAAGATCCATTTTGTTATCTCTTTAATTTGATTAGTGTCACTTCTATGAGACATTAAATGGAGAGAAACCCGGTGGACCTATGACCAGGAAGTGACATCCTCTTTAAGAGCTTGATAGAGCAGTAAACAAGAAAAGTAGTAAACCAAGGCCTAAGTTTTTGCTCAGTTCCTCTTTTCCCTTTGAGAAAGAAAGAGGGGGAAGGGCCAACAAAACTTGAATGTATAAAGAAGATAACTTGTTGAAAGATCTCAGCTACGTTTCAGCATATTTACAATCTGCACTACCGTGAAAGCTTTATTCTTTATATTTGTATCAGTTATTGGTACATGCATGTAACTAGTTTCCTGCAACAATAAAGCTGGCAAGTGATTGGTACTTTCTAAGCACTATAGATCACCATCATTTTATAGAATACCGATCTTTATAAGTATTTGAACGGGGCCTCATGATATCAATTTAACTATGTATTGTGGAAGCCTGGGCTGGATAATATATGGATATTCATTTAACCTTTTCAGATAATGTAGCTTATTGGGTTTATCATGATAAGGATATATTATCATGCTCTAAATGGTTGATATTCAAATATGCATGTTAACATTTTCTCTATTATTTTTTCTCTATGGTTTTATTAGCTTTTGTTCTATAATTGGCTTCAGGTTTGATACATTGTAACATCATGTTTGCTCAACGAAAATCATGATTTTCTGAGACTAGCCATCAACACTGTACGCAATGATATAATTGGTCGAAATGAGACTTCTCAGTGCCTGTCATTAACCTTGGTAAGGATAAGAGAAACTGTTTGAGGTTTTAGGCATCATCTATGTAACTAGAATGGGATAGAAGTGTTTGTAATTTACAACATCGAGCACCTAGCATACATTCTTAATTGAGATGCATACAAAAAGTATGATTTGTCTAAGACGTGATTGAGAATTTTCTTTTTTTTTTTTTTCTCTTTTCTCAAGGGGAGTTCATTTCACTTTTCCAGAATATTATTGTTCACTTTATGATTTATATCATAGCTCATTATTTCTAAATCTGCAACAGGTGGTTATATTACTATGATTTTGTTGTTAATCAAATGCCATGATGGAACTCAGTGTTCTATTGCTTTGTGCCTTGGATGTTGCTGTATAATCTGTAAAGTTTTAGTTATTGATGTTCTGGTTACTCTTTTGTTACCTTCTGTTGGGCTGATTCACGGACATAAGGATTTCCATATTGTTTTTGTTTAGGTTTTTGATATTGTTATTGTTGTGACCTCACATCTACATTTTTCTTGAATTAATTTTGTAGGTTGGGAATATTGGTGGGAGAGAATTTTGCTGAATCTTTGGCACCTGATGTTCAAAAGTTAATTGTAAGATCAACCAGAAACTTGTTAAGTTCTACTGCTTCTTTTAGAAAATTATTTTACCCTTATATATTCTATGTTTCAGCTGTCTAGCAGCTGCAGACCACTTGTACGGAAAAAAGCTGCATTATGTTTACTGCGATTGTTTAGGAAAAATCCCGATGTTGTCAATGTTGAGGGCTGGTATGCTAGAATGTTAACAAGTGTATCCCAATTGACTGTTTTATGACATTAAGCTGTGCTTCAGCTGAATGGCTTTTCTTGCCCTATGTTTTATGGTGGGTCGGATGGTGCAACTTTTAGATGAGCGTGATTTTGGTGTTTTGACAGCTTCCATGAGCCTTCTTGTTTCTTTGGTATCAAATAATCATGAAGCTTATTGGATTTGCCTTCCTAAGTGTGTTAAAATATTGGAACGCCTTGCGAGGAACCAAGATGTTCCATAGGAATATACTTACTATGGTATCCCATCTCCATGGCTGCAGGTTAGTCCTACTTCACTCTTATAACTCCTATGAATTTGATGCCTAGATCAGAAAAAATGTGTCATGTGCCTGGTCTAATTAGTGTATATAAGTATGTTTCAAGTTGATCTTGTTCTCTTGGATATGTTTGCACTTTGTTATTTGGTAATTTTGTCCAATTCTTTCCCTCCTTTTTCCTATCTCTATGTTAGAGTTGATGACTTTGTTTATCAGTAATTATCAATGACTCATATTTGGTAGATTTTATTATGATGTTTATCGTTCTATTATAATAGGTCAAGACAATGAGGGCTCTTCAGTATTTTCCTACCATTGAAGATCCAAATACAAGAAGAGCATTGTTTGAGGTTTAAACTTCCCTGTACAGTTTTTGGTTTCTATCAAGGTTATTTTGATATTAATGGAACTTGAATGCTGATTTCAGGTCCTACAACGGATATTAATGGGAACAGATGTTGTGAAAAACGTTAATAAGAATAATGCATCACATGCTGTCCTCTTTGAAGCCCTTGCTCTTGTGAGTTTATTTTTGAATTTTGGCTCTAGCATGTGAAATTTATTATCAGACATTTTTTTGGCATTAAGTGATTTTAGAAAGATTAAGTCTGCCAAGCTCAAATAGATGAAAATCTTGCTGAAATTCATCAAAATAGGTTTTTTTATTTCATATCATCTTTAATGTTACAACACAACTCTTATATAGGCTTTTACAATAGTCCTACAACTATACAACTCTAGAATTCAAACTAGAGATAGCTAAATTCGAATTTGAATTCTAATTATCTATAGATAATAACTAACTTGATTTACTAATATTTACAAAAGATCTTTTATTTGACTCTATTCAACACTCCCCCTCAATCTAGAGTGTATATATTATATAGTCGTAGCTTGCACGAAAGCTCATCGAAAGTAGTTCGTGGAAGGGCCTTGGTGAGTATATCAACAAGTTGATTTTTGGAAGGCACAAAGCTGAGTTTTACCATTCCACTATTAACCTTTTCGGAAATAAACTATCGATCTATTTCCACATGCTTGGTTTTATCATGATGAACTGGGTTTTTAACTATCGAATAATGATGGTACATCCTTTGTACAATTCAAAATTTTTGTTGTCATTCAAACCCAATTCGTTAAGTAATCTTTGTAACCAGATTCCTACACATTCCTAGTGCAATGACCCTATATTCAACTTGATCTTGCTCCGAGACACCTTGATTGTTTCTTGCTCCGCTGTAAGTAACCAAATTGTCCCACACAAATGTGCAATACCCACTGGTAGATCTCCTATCAGTTAATTCTCCTGCCCAACTGGAATCAGTAAAAACTTTAACTGATCTGTCTTCATTTTTCTTGAAGATTAAGCCATGTCCGGGGGTCATCTTTAGATACTTTAGGATTCTATAGACAGCTTCAAGATGTTCTTCTCTAGGATCACTCATATATTGACTTACAATACTAATAGAAAATGCTAGATCAGGTCGAGTAAGAGAAAGGTAGATTAATTTCCCTACTAACCTTTGATAGAGTCCTTTGTTCACAGGGCTTCCCAATTCATCCTTCTTCAATTTGAGATTAAATTCCATAGGAGTTTCAACTGGTTTACATCCCTTCATTCCTGATTCAGTGAGTAAATCCAAGATATACTTCCTCTGATTAATAACCAAGCCAACTTTAGATCTTGCAACTTTCATTCCTAGGAAATATCTCAGAGAACCAAGGTCCTTAGTTTCGAACTCACCAAGTATTCTTTTTAACCTTTCAATTTCCTCAATATCATCTCTTGTGATGATGATATCATCCATATAAACAATAAGAATGGCTTTCTTCTTTTCTGAACTTTCCTTAATGAACAAGGTGTGATCTGTTTGACACTGCTTGTATCAATTCTTTAAGATGGCTTTTTTGAATCGATCAAACCAAGCCCTAGGAGACTGTTTTAGGTCATACAATGATTTTTCCAGCTTGCAAACTTTTTGTCTGTCGAAATGACTCCTCACTCCTGGTGGTATTTCCATATAAACTTCTTCAAGATTGCCATTCAAAAAGGCATTTTTGATGTCAAGTTGATGTAATTCCCCGTCTTTATTCACAGCTAAAGACAGAAGAACTCTTACTGCGTTAAGCTTAGCTACTGGTGCAAATGTTTATTGGTAGTCTATACCATAGGACTGAGTGAATCCTTTGGCTACCAACCTTGCCTTGTACCTTTCAATGCTGCCATCAGATTTAAATTTGACAGTAAAAATCCACTTGCAGCCAACTGGTCTCTTTCCTGGTGGAAGTTCTGCTAGTGTCCAAGTTTTGTTGTCTTCTAGTGCCCTCATTTCTTCTTCTACAACCTTCTTCCAGTTAGGATCTTTCATTGCCTCCTCCACTGTTTTTGGGATGAAAGTGTTGTCAAAACTAGAGGTGAAAGCCTTAAATGTAGGCTTTAGATTTCCATATGCCACAAACTTCTGAATGGGATGAGGGGTGCACCTCCTTACACCCTTTCTTTGAGCAATAGGCAACTCGTCAGTATCAATAAAAGGATAGGAGCAACATTCTGAGAATCTTCCATACCTTTCAAATTTTCCACAGCTGCAGGACCAAGATCCAGCTCTTGGCAATTTCCAGTTTGTATTGTAGTCTCTTTGTTGGGCCTTTTTCTCCTTCTATAGACACTAAGCTCTCTAACTTCGAGTTGTTCAGGTTGTTGTTCTGTTGGAGTTCTTTGTGGGGTGTGAGGTGAACCTGGTGGTTCCAAGGCAGTTGGTTCATTGTTTGGAATAAAGGTAGATTCATATGAAGTAATAGTAGGGTTAGTATTTGGCTGTAAAACAACAGAGATTTCGGTAGTAGGAAACAAATCATGCTGGAAATTATCAAGAACCGGAAATTCATGTAAACTGTCCCCCCGAATTTCAGTTTTGGGGTAATATGGCTTGTGTTCAAGTAAGGTAACATGAAAGGAGGTATAAGTTCTTTTAGTGACAGGAGAGTAGCCCTTCCTAGTTGAAGAATAACCTAGGAAGATGCACTTTAGAGCTCTAGGATCTAGTTTGGATTGAGGAGAAATATGAACAAAAACAGTGCACCCAAATACCTTTGCTGGGATATTAGAAGAAAGGGGCTGGAAATTCAAAAAGTCTTAAGAAACACATTCCTAGGGGTTTGAAATTTGAGAGGCTTACTAGGCATTCTGTTTATAAGAAAAGTAGCTGTAAGAATGGCTTCCCCCCAATAAAACTTAGGAACATTTGTGGAAAACATTAAAGATCTAGCCACCTCTAACAAATGCCTATTCTTTCTTTCAGCAATACCATTTTGTTGAGGTGAATCAACACAAGATGTTATGTGAACAATCCCTTTTGTCTTGAAAATAAGATCCTAAGGTTTTGGTAAAGTACTCACTACCATTATCAGAATGGAGAATTTTGATTTGGCTCCGAAATTGAGTTTCTATTAGAGTCTGAAATCTTTTAAAAACACCCCCAGTTTCTGATTTTTCTTTCATAAGAAATGTCCAAGTAAGCCTACTATGATCATCTATGAAAGTAATAAACCGCCTAGAACCATCAATATTCCTAACTTTAGAAGGGCCCCAAATGTCACTCTGGATTAAGGAAAAGGGGTAAGAGGTTTTATAGGTAGATGGAGGATAAGAACTTTTGGTATGTTTGGCAAGAGGACAAATTTCGCATGAAAAAGAATTTGGACTTTTATGGACAAATAACTTGGGAAACATCTTTGCAAGATATTGAAAACTGGGATGGCCAAGCCTATAATGCCATAACAAAACAAATTGTGAAGAATCTGAAATAGTAGGAAAACAAGGAAAAGTATGGGTACAACTCGAATTTGCTTGTCCATTAGGAGAATTGTGCCCTTGGAAGATATAGAGGCCACCACACAACCTAGCTTTGCCAATTACTTTCCCCGAGTCTAGAGCCTGAAATTCACAACCATGAGAGAATTTAGTTGTGCATTGAAAATCTGCAGATAATTTACTCACGGAAATAAGGTTGCAAGTCAATTTTGGAACGTATAACACATTAGACAGTGTAATTGTAGAGAGTAGTAAAAGCAGAAGAGAAAGTTTCTGTTTCTTTTCGAATGAATAATAGGTTACAACATAGAACTCTTTTATAGAGTCCTTGAGGATTTAACTCTAACTAGGACTCCTAACAATAGAAGACTTCTTAGATAACTCTTAATCCTTATCCTACTAGTAGATAACTCTTGATCTTTTACATGACTTACAAGACTTTTACATTACATACAACTTTATACATATCGTATTATCCTACACTCCCCCTCAAGTCGGGAGAGTATCGTTGTATAGTCCGGCTTGGATAAGAACTCATCAAAAATTGATTTGGGTAAAGCTTTTGTAAGTACATCACCTAGCTGTCCTTCGTAGGAGTATATATAACAAAGAAGCTATCCCATTGTTAACCTTTTCCGAAATAAAATGCTTGTCTATTTCAACATGTTTTGTTCTATCATGTTGAATCTGGATTCCTAGCAATTTGAATTCTTTGATTGATTATCACACAAGATCTCAAACTTATTTTCTTGGTACGTGTTTAACTCCCTCGGTAGCTTAAGTAGCCAAATTTCTTCACACATTCCTAGTGCCAAAGCTCGGAATTCTCGCCTCTGACCGCTTTCGAGACAAGCGATTGCTTCTTACTCCTCCAAGTTACGAGATTTCCCCAAACAAAAGTACAAGTAGCCTTGGTTGGTTGATCTTCTTTCGGTGAGTTCTCAGCCCAGCTAGAGTCGGTGAATACTTTCACAGATCTATCTCGTGTCTTTTTAAACAATAAACCATGTCCGAGTCTTCTTCAAGTACACGAGGATTCTTTTGTTCTTTGCCATGTGTTCTTCATTTGGATTGTTCATATGATGGTGATCACATTATCTGGAAAAGCGATGTCTGGCCTGGTGAGTGATAGATAGATCAATTTTCCCACTAATCTCTGAAACCTTTCTTTGTCAACTAAAGAGCCTGTTTCATTAGTAAATTTCAAGCATGCCTCCATTGGTGTATCTATTTGGTTTACACCCTAGCATTCCCGACTTCATCTAGTAGATCAAGGACATACTTCCTATGATTTATCACCAACCCCTTACTTGACCTTGCAACCTCCATGCCCAAAAAGTATCTAAGCTTTCCAAGTCTTTTGTTTCAAACTCTCTATTCAGAAGATTCTTCAAGCAGCTAATTTCTTCATCATCATCCCCTCGTCGGGATTATGTCATCCACATAAACAATTAAAATAACCCTTTTATTTTTGAAGTTACCTTAATAAAGAGTGTATGATCAGCTAGTGATTGCTGTATCCATTCTTGAGAATAACCTGTCAAACCAAGCTCGAGGAGATTGCATTAGGCCATAAAGTGACTTGTTGAGCTTACAAATTTTTCTGATTTCCCTCAACCGATTTGGACGGTGGGATCTTCATATAAACTTCCTCCTCTAACTTCCCATTAAGAAATGCATTCTTGACATCCAGTTGGTGTAGATTCCAATCATTGTTGACAACAAGACTTAACAAAACTCGAATAGTGTTGAGTTTTGCCACTTTGGGAGCAAAGGTTTCAAAGTATAATCAATCCCATAGGTCTGTATATCCTTTAGCCACGAGCCTTGCTTATATCTCTCGCAAACCGCCATCGAGTTATATTTCTGAAAAAACCCATTTACAACCGACATGTTTTTTACCTTGGGGAAGATCCATTATTGTCCAGGTACCATTTTTCTCAAGTGCACTAATTGTAGGATAACACGATATGTATAGAGTTGTATGTAATGTAAAAGTCTTGTAAGTTATGTAAAAGATCAAGAGTTATCTATTAGTAGGATAAGGATTAAGAGTTATCTAAGAAGTCTTCTATTGTAAGGAGTCCTAGTTAGAGTTAAATCCTCAAGGACTCTATAAAAGAGTTCTATGTTGTAACCTATTATTCATTCAAAAAAGAAACAGAAACTTTCTCTTGTTTTCACAAACTTTCTCTTCTGTTTTTACTACTTTCTACATGGTATCAGCTTGGGTTTGATCCTCTAAATAAAACCCTAGTCGATGGCCAACTCTTCTTCTTCTTCCTCGATTGAAATTACCTCTTCACCAGAAATTTTTTTCTGGTTACGATGATCTCAATGAAACTTCCAGCCTTGTTATTACTTGTCATCGATTGAATGGCAATAATTATTTGGAATGGTCTCAATCTGTCAAGATTTTCATCTCGGGGCGAGGCAAATTGGGCTATCTCACGGGGAGATTGAACGACCCTACGCCACCGCTGCTGGTTATACCAAATGGATGCGGGAAAATAGCCGTGTGATGTCCTGGTTGCTCAATTCTATGACCTCTAGTGTAGGCGGGAACTTTCTTCTTTACCAAACAGCAATTTGAAACGGAGGGCTGTCCAAGAAACATATTCGAGTACAGATAACATCTCGTAATTGTATGGGATTGAAGGTCGAGCCGGTTCTCAAACAAGAAGGAATGTCGGTCACTCTATACTACAACACATTAAATGCTCTTTGGCAACAAATAGATCTTTATGAACAGAATGAATGGGAGACACCAAGAGATCTTTGCTCTGTACAAGAAAATTCTTGCACAACGCAGAATTTTCCATTTCTTCATGGTTTAAATAAAGAATTAGATGCAGTTCGTAGTAGGATTCTTGGCAGCTCCCCTCTTCCTTCGATTAGAGAAGTTTTCTCTGCGATTAAGAAGGAAAGCGGCGCAATGTGATGCTAGCTGAATACTCTTCCCATGAAGGATCTGCTCTTCTCACTCAAACAACTTCTACTAGAAAAGGCAGGCCATGGTGTGAGCATTGCAAGAAAACCCGCCATTCAAGGAGAAGTCTTTGGAAGCTTCATGGTAAACCCGATCGATTGGAAGCCAAGGTCTTCTAGAGACACACGATCCCATCGGCTTCGCCTCAAGTGTCACAAGTTTTACCAAAGAATAGATCGAAGACCTCCGAAATTGTTTGCAAAGTTTACAAGCACCTTTGGTGAGCCAAATCTGGCCATGAAAGAAATTGAAGGTAACTCCTTTCCTCTGACCCTATTATCCACACAACTTACTCCAATGTGGATCATCGACTGGGGCATCGACCATATGGTGGTAACAAGGAATTGTTCTTTCAATACACAGCATCTTCATCTAGTAGATCAATTAAAGCTTCTTGATGGCTCACTTTCTCTAATTCAGGATGTGGTTCTATTAGTATTAATGATAATCTGTTGCTCCATGATGTCTTATTTGTTCCCAACCTTGCTCGCTTTGATATCTGTTAGCAAGCTTTTTCAATGATTTAAATTGTTCCACAATGTTTAATGCTTTTGGTTGTGTTTTGCGGGCAATGGAGTCGAAGACAATGATTGGCAATGCTAGATTGCGAGAATGGCCTCTATGTTCTTCATGGAAATCCACCCTCTTCTATCTCTAAATCTCCTTGTTCCTTTCTGACATTAGGACAAAGTAATGATGTTTTATTGTGGCATTTTAGGTTAGGTCATCCTAGTTTTCAATATCTTGCAAAATTGTACCCTTCCTTATTCATCAATAAAAAGCCAAGCTTATTTAAATGCCATATCTGCCCTCTTGCTAAACAAACCAAAGCATCCTATTTGCCATCTACTTATAAACCATCTCACCCTTTTTCTTTGATCCATAGTGATGTGTGGGGCCCTTCTAGAGTGAAGAATGCTGATGGTTGTAAGTGGTTTATTACTTTTATTGATGATCATAGTAGGATTACTTGGACTTATTTGATGAAAGAAAAATCTGAAACTGAAAGCATCTTTGAGAAATTTTACACCATGGTCATTACCCAATTCCATACTAAAGTCCAATTGTTTAAGTCTGATAATGGTAGTGAATTTTTTGCTAGGTCTTTGGTGATTCCTTTCGAAAAAAGGGGATAGTTCAGATTAGTTCCTGTGTTGACACTCCCCAACAGAATGGAGTAGCAGAAAGAAAGAATAGACACCTTCTTGAAGTCACTCGATCCCTCTTGTTTACCAATAATGTTCCTAAGTACTTGTGGGGAGAAGCCTTGTTAACTGCCACATACTTGATCAATCGCATGCCCAGTAAGGTTTTGAAATTTAAAACCCCTCAATCCATTTTCTTGGACAAATATCCCCACTTTAAGCCCCTTTCTTGTATATTACCTCCTAAGATCTTTGGGTGTACAGTTTTTATTCATAATTCAGCCAGTAATAGGTCCAAGCTAGATCCTAGATCAGTAAAAGTGTGTGCTAGTAGGGTATTCTTCACTTAAGAAGGGCTATAAATGCTATCATCCACCATCTCGAAAATTCTTTGTTACTATGGATCTTACCTTTTTTTTGAACAGGACCCTTACTTTACTACGGCTGCAACTCGGGGGAGAATTGGGATGATCTTGACCTTCCTACCAACAAGCGAGTAATCTCTCCTATTGTTTCTATACCTTGATTTTTTCATCCATTCACTCCACAAATTCGTCCTTGTTGCCTACAACACCCTCAGATTTCTCACCTGTATCTCCTTTACAAACACCAACAACTTCTCAATATCCTTCCAAAACACCTACTCCACCCAAACAACTTTTGACCTATACAAGGAGAAAGAAAACTATACTGAGAGGCCATCTTGCAATCGACACTTGCCGAGAATTGGATTTGAGTCCAATTGCCAATATGGAAGATGAAGGAAATGTAATCGATAAGTCTACTACTCCTAAACTGGATGATTTTCCTATTGCTATTAGAAAAGGAGTTAGACAGTACACTAAACATCCTATCCAGAAGTTTGTTGCTTACAGCTCATTGATGCCATCCTTTAAAGCTTTTACAACAAGTTTAGATGAAAAAGAAGTTCCTACAACTATTGATGAGGCACTAAAGCATCCTAAGTGGAGAAGGGTTGTTGAAGAAGAAATTAGTGCACTTGAGAAAAATGGTACTGGACAATAATGGATCTTCCCAAGGTAAAAAACACATCGGTTGTAAATGGGTTTTTTTCGTGAAATATAACTCGATGGCGGTTTGCGAGAGATATAAAGCAAGGCTCGTGGCTAAAGGATATACACAGACCTATGGGATTGATTATACTGAAACCTTTGCTCCAGTGGCAAAACTCAACACTATTCGAGTTTTGTTAAGTATTGCTGTGAACAATGATTGGAATCTACACCAACTGGATGTCAAGAATGCATTTCTTAATGGGAAGTTAGAGGAGGAAGTTTATATGAAGATCCCACCTGGTCTGAAATCAGTTGAGGGAAATCAGAAAATTTGTAAGCTCAACAAGTCACTTTATGGCCTAAAGCAATCTCCTCGAGCTTGGTTTGACAGTTTACGAGGTTATTTCAAGAATGGATACAGGCAGTCACTAGCTGATCATACACTCTTTATTAAGGTAACTTCAAAAAATAAAAGGGTTATCTTAATTGTTTATGTGGATGACATAATCTTGACAGGAGATGATGATGAAGAAATTAGCTGCTTGAAGAGTCTTCTGAATAGAGAGTTTGAAACAAAAGACTTGGGGAAGCTTAGATACTTTTTGGGCATGGAGGTTGCAAGGTCAAGTAAGGGGTTGGTGATAAATCAGAGGAAGTATGTCCTTGATCTACTAGATGAAGCTGGAATGCTAGGGTGTAAACCAGCAGATACACCAATGGAGGCAGGCTTGAAATTTACTAATGAAACAGGCTCTTTAGTTGACAAAGAAAGGTTTCAGAGATTAGTGGGAAAATTGATCTATCTATCACTCACCAGGCCGGACATCGCTTTTCCAGTTAATGTGATCATCAAAGATATGAACAATCCAAATGAAGAACACATGGCAGCAACAAATGAATTCTCGGTACTTGAAGAAGACTCACGGACATGGTTTATTGTTTAAAAAAAGACACGAGATAGATCTGTGAAAGTATTCATCGACTCTAGCTGGGGTGGAGAACTCTTTGAAAGAAGATCAACCGGTGGCTACTTTGTACTTTTGTTTGGGGAAATCTCGTAACTTGGAGGAGTAAAAGCAATCGAGTTGTCTCGAAGTAGCAGCAGAGGCAGAATTCCGAGCTTTGGCACTAGGAATGTGTGAAGGAATTTGGCTACTTAAGCTCTTGAGGGAGTTAAACACGACCAAGAAAATAAGTTTGAGATCTTGTGTGATAATCAATCAGCAATTCAAATTGCTAGGAATCCGATTCAACATGAGAACAAAACATGTTGAAATAGACAAGCATTTTATTTCGGAAAAGGTTAACAATGGGATAGCTTCTTTGTTATATACTCCCTACGAAGGACATGACTAGCTGATGTGCTTACAAAAGCTTTACCCAAATCAATTTTTGATGAGTTCTTATCCAAGTCGGGACTATACAACGTATACTCTCTCCGACTTGAGGGGGAGTGTAGGATAACACGATATGTATAGAGTTGTATGTAATGTAAAAGTCTTGTAAGTTATGTAAAAGATCAAGAGTTATCTATTAGTAGGATAAGGATTAAGAGTTATCTAAGAAGTCTTCTATTGTAAGGAGTCCTAGTTAGAGTTAAATCCTCAAGGACTCTATAAAAGAGTTCTATGTTGTAACCTATTATTCATTCGAAAAGAAACATAAACTTTCTCTTCTGTTTTCACAAACTTTCTCTTCTGTTTTTACTACTTTCTACACTAATTTCTTCTTCAACAGCCCTTCTCCACTTAGGATGCTTTAGTGCCTCATCAATAGTTGTAGGAACTTCTTTTTCATCTAAACTTGTTGTAAAAGCTTTAAAGGATGGCATCAATGAGCTGTAAGCAACAAACTTCTGGATAGGATGTTTAGTGCACTGTCTAACTCTTTTTCTAATAGCAATAGGAAAATCATCCAGATTAGGAGTAGTAGACTTACTGATTACATTTCCTTCATCTTCCATATTGGCAATTGGACTCAAATCCAATTCTCGGCAAGTGTCAGATTGCAAGATGGCCTCAGGTATAGTTTTCTTTCTCCTTGTATAGGTCAAAAGTTGTTTGGGAGGAGTAGGTGTTTTGGAAGGATATTGAGAAGTTGTTGGTGTTTGTAAAGGAGATACAGGTGAGAAATCTGAGGGTGTTGTAGGCAACAAGGACGGATTTGTGGAGTGAGTGGATGAAAAATCAAGGTATAGAAACAATAGGAGAGATTACCTGATGTTGGTAGGAAGGCTGAAGATCATCCCAATTCTCCCCCTGAGTTGCAGCCGTAGTAAAGTAAGGGTCCTGTTCAAAAAAGGTAAGATCCATAGTAACAAAGAATTTTCGAGATGGTGGATGATAGCATTTATAGCCCTTCTTAAGTGAAGAATACCCTACTAGCACACACTTTACTGGATCTAGGATCTAACTTGGACCTATTCTTGGCTGAATTATGAATAAAACTGTACACCCAAAGATCTTAGGAGGTAATGTACAAGAAAGGGGTTTAAAGTGGGGATATTTGTCCAAGAAAATGGATTGAGGGGTTTTAAATTTCAAAACCTTATTGGGCATGCGATTGATCAAGTATGTGGCGATTAACAAGGCTTCTCCCCACAAGTACTTAGGAACATTATTTGTAAATAAGAGGATCGAGTGACTTCAAGAAGGTGTCTATTCTTTCTTTCTCGCTACTCCATTACATTTGGGAGTGTCAACACAGAACTAAATGAACTATCCCCTTTTTTTTGAAAGGAATCACCCAAAGACCTAGCAAAAAATTCACCGCCATTATCGGACTTAAACAATTGGATTTTAGTATGGAATTGGGTAATGACCATGGTGTAAAATTTCTCAAAGATGCTTTTAGTTTGATTTTTCTTTCATCAAATAAGTCCAAGTAGTCCTACTATGATCATCAATAAAAGTAATAAACCACTTACAACCATCAGCATTCTTCACTCTAGAAGGGCTCCACACATCACTATGGATCAAAGAAAAAGGGTGAGATGATTTATAAGTAGATGGCAAATAGGATGCTTTGGTTTGTTTAGCAAGAGGGCGATATGGCATTTAAATAAGTTGGCTTTTATTGATGAATAAGGAAGGGTACAATTTTGCAAGATATTGAATACTAGGATGACCTAACCTAAAGTGCCATAATAAAACATCATTACTTTGTCCTAAGGCTGTAAAGGAACAAGGAGATTGAGAGATAGAAGAGGGTGGATTGCCATGAAGAACATAGAGGCCATTCTGCAATCTAGCATTGCCAATCATTGTCTTTGACTCCATTGCCTGCAAAACACAACTGAAGCATTAAAAATTGTGGAACAATTTAAATCATTGAAAGCTTGCTAATGATATCGGGTTGCGAGCAAGGTTGGGAACAAATAAGACATCATGGAGCAACAGATTATCATTAATACTAATAGAACCACATACCTGAATTAGAGAAAGTGAGCCATCAGCCAGTTTTAATCGATCTACCATAAGAAGATCTTTGTGTATTGAAGGAACAATTCCTTGTTACCAGTCATATGGTCGATGCCCCAGAGTCGATGATCCACATTGGAGTAAGTTGTGTGGATAATAGGCTGTAGGAAAGGAGTTACCTTGATTTCTTTCATGGCCGATTTGCCTCACGGGGGCTTGTAAACTTTCCAAACAATTTCGGAGGTCTTCGATCTGTTCCTTGGTAAAACTTGTGACACTCGAGGCGAAGCAGATGGGGACTGTGTGTCTCTAGAAGACCTTGGCTTCCAATCGATCGGTTTACCATGAAGCTTCCAAAGACTTCTCCTTGGAATGGCGGGTTTCTTGCAATGCTCACACGTGGCCTGCCTTTTCTAGTAGAAGTTGTTTGAGTGAGAAGAGCAGATCCTTCATGGGAAGAATATTCGGGAGCATCACATTGCGCCGCTTTCCTCCTTCTTAACTACTGAAAAAACTTCTCTAATCGAAGGAAGAGGGGAGCTGCCAAGAATCCTACTACGAACTGCATCTAATTCTTTATTTAAACCATGAAGAAACTGGAAAATTCTGCGATGTGTGCAGTAATTTTCTCGTCTGCAGCAAACATCTCTTGGTGTCTCCCATTCATTCATTCATAAAAATCTATTCTTTGCCAAAAAGCATTTTAGTGTGTTGTAGTATAGAGTGGTGACATTCCTTCTTGTTTGAGAACCGAAGCATGACCTTCAATCTCATACAATTACGAGATGTTATCTGTACTCGAATATGTTTCTTGGACAGCCCTCCAGATTTCATTTCTTTGTTTGGTAAAGAAGAAAGTTCCCGCCTACACTAGGGTCATAGAATTGAGCAACCAGGACATCACACGGCTATTTTCCTGCATCCATTTGGTATAACCAAAGAAGCTGGTGGGCGTAGGTCTGTTCAATCTCCCCTGTGAGATAGCCCAATTTGCCTAAATCCCGAGATAAAAATCTTGTGATTGAGACCATTCCAAATAATTATTGCCATTCATCGATGACAAGTAATAACAAGGCTGGAAGTTTCATTGAGATCATCGTAACAGAAAAAATTTCTGGTGAAGAAGTAATTTCGATCGAGGAAGAAGAAGAAGAATTGGCCATCGACTAGGGTTTTATTTAGAGGATCGAAACCCAAGCTGATACCATGTAGAGAGTAGTAAAAACAGAAGAGAAAGTTTGTGAAAACAGAAGAGAAAGTTTCTGTTTCTTTTCGAATGAATAATAGGTTACAACATAGAACACTTTTATGGAGTCCTTGAGGATTTAACTCTAACTAGGACTCCTAACAATAGAAAAATTCTTAGATAACTCTTAATCCTTATCCTACTAATAGATAACTCTTGATCTTTTACATGACTTACAAGACTTTTACATTACATACAACTCTATACATATCGTATTATCCTACAGTAATAGTCTCAGAGATTTGAATAGAACCACTTCCTGATATTGAGGAGAAAAAGCCATCAGCAGTCTTTATTTGAGAGGTAACCAATGAAGGACGAAATGTATGGAAGAGAGAGGCATTTCCACTCATATGGTCTGATGCTCCCGAGTCAACAATTCAGTTGGAACAATTATTTTTACCCGGCAAAAATGGAACTACCTTCTTGAGCAGAATATACACTGTTCGAAGAACTGGAATCATTCCTTGGACGAATCTAGATGGTGGAGATATGTCAGAGACAACATCAGGAATGGGACTATTTGCGGAAGGGAATGTATCAACCATGTTGAGAGTTTAGGGACCGAATATTTAGACTGATACCATGTAGATAAATAAGAAATTCCAGCAAAGAATGATGTATTTTCAGCAGAGAAGAATATATTTCTCTGTTATTTCATATCAGCTTTAATGTTACAAATATAGGCTTTTACAATAGTCCTACAACTATACAACTCTAGAATTCAAACTAGAGATAGGATAAACTATTCTAAATTCGAATTTGAATTCTAATTATCTATAGATAATAACTAACTTGATTTACTAATATTTACAAAAGATCTTTTATTTGACTCTATTCAACACTTCTATCATATGACAAGAAATGTTATGCGCTTTTTTAGCCTTCATGTGTACTTTCCTGCCCTGGTGTAAGTATTTAATAGAAGTATATGGATGATAACACCCTTACACTGCACATGCACATGAGGGAAGAAAAACATAGTGTTTTCAAAAGCAACTTATCTCCTTTCTTTCCTCTTTATGACATATTTTTAGCTATTAGTTTACCTCTCTTTTGATTCCTCTATGCATGTAAACATCATGTGAAGTACATAACTGTATACACAAGTCACTATTCTACTTTACTAAGCATGTTAAAGACCTTTTTCTTAAGTTGTGTTGTACATTTGCTCTCCTTATTACAGGTCATGCATCTTGATGCTGAAAAGGAGATATTGTCTCAATGTGTGGCCCTTCTTGGGAAATTCATTGCTGTTCGCCAGCCGAATATTAGATATCTTGGTTTGGTAAGTTATGGAAACATAATTACTTAGTTCTCTCTTAACGATCTTGTTTGCAAACAAGAAAATATGTTTGTATGTGCCAGATCATGGTGGTTTTATATAACCTAATAATTTACTTGTATATTTTAAATGCTTGGTTACAGGAAAATATGACTAGGATGCTAATAGTTGCCGATGTGCAAGAGATTATAAAAAGACATCAGGCGCAAATGATCACGTCATTGAAGGATCCCGATATCAGGTTGAGTTTCTTATTTTGCAATTTTTTGAGCATTGATCACACTTAAATTTTTGCTGCTATGATTCTCTTTTGTTAACTATTTATATACATGCTTAAATATATGTAACTTCAGTTGGTGCCATCTAAGACATGTGAAGCATTCCTTTCTTGAAAATCACCTTATATGGTTGTCTTGTTATGAATTCCCCATCTGATTAGTTAAAATAACAAGTTACCCACTTTATTTAAGACTTAAGCCTTCAACTATACCTAAAGCCTTGAATTTCTAAACATGGAACTATATACGCTTCAAATTGTATGTTCATAAGATCCATTTTCTTTGACTAATGCATGTGTGAATTTTCCAGTATCTGTAGGCGAGCTCTTGATTTGCTTTATGGTATGTGTGATGTAACAAATGCAAAGGACATTGTTGAAGAATTGTTGCAGGTGCTAAAGTCTTGAACGCAGAAAAACTATTTCTTTTAATGATTCCTCAAATAATTTATTTTCTATATAGCTACTAAAATGCTTTGGTACAAGATGAGAATGTTACTGTCATCTCTTTACCAGTATCTGAGCTCAGCTGATTTCACGATGCGTGAGGAATTGTCACTCAAAGCTGCTAGCTGAGAAGTTTGCTCCTGATCTGTCATGGTAAGCATGTTGGAAGGAAGCAGGGTCTTAGCCCATATCCTTATTAATGAAATTTTCTACCTCAGTGTTTTTCAATTGTGTACAGTATCTTCATCAAATGATTGATTGTTATTCCTTACAAAATAACTAGTTTGCATAAACATTGCAGGTATGTAGATGTTATTCTTCAGTTGATCGAAAAGGCAGGAGACTTCATTAGCGATGACATATGGTTCCATGTTGTGCAGTTTGTTCCTAACAATGATGACCTACAGGTGATAAAAAAGTCCAACACATTTAGTTGTTCTACTTTATGGCAAAAGGTATTCTTCTTTTGGTAGTTTTCAGGCTGAAATGTTTATGTTTATGGCCAGCGTTATGCAGCTGCAAAGGCAAAAGAGTATCTTGACAAGCCTGCTGTACATGAGAAAATGGTCAAGGTTCGTATAATTTGTTGTACTTTATTTCAGGATGTGTTTGCAGGCATGGAGACGGTATATGGTACACATTTTACATAGTTATGTATATTATGGACAGAGATATGCAAGTTTATTGTGGTATTTGTTTGTACCAAACAGGTCTGTGCTTATATTCTTGGAGAATACAGCCACCTTCTGGCTAGACGGCCTGGGTGTAGTCCAAAAGAAATCTTTAGCATCATACATGAGAAACTTCCTACAGTAAAGTAAGAGCCTTTTACCTTGATTCTCTATGTTCCATAAATGCTTATTCTCTATTATTTTAGTATCTTACTATATTGTATATCACATTTCAGAACTACTACCATTCCTATTCCCCTATCAGCTTATGCTAAGATCTTAATGCACACTCAGCCACCTGATCAAGTACTGAAAAATCAAATTTGGGCAATATTCACCAAGTGAGATTTAGTTTAGAATGATTTTCTCTCTAATTGCTCAACATTTCATCTTTAGTTTGTTTGAAATTTTAAGTTCTTGGTTTTATTGTAATCAAAATAATGTGATTTGCTCAGCACACTTTTGTAACTGTTAACTTAGATATGAGAGTTGCATTGACGCGGAGATACAACAACGAGCTGTTGAATATTTTGCATTGAGTCAGAAAGGTGCTGCTCTAATGGATATTTTGGCTGAAATGCCTAAATTTCCTGAGCGTCAGGTTTGTGTACTTTGTATTTGTTTAGAAGCTGCCTGCTCTGGTTTTGTGTTGCAGGAGGTCTGTGCATAGTCTTGATTCGAGTGATACTAAACAGCAAAGTGCCATCAAGTTGCGTGCTCAACAGCAACCGTTAAATGCTTTAGTTGTAACTGATCAACACCCTGCTAATGGGGCACCACCATCAATTTCTGTTGGCCATCTTAGTGTAGTAAAAGCACCCAACATGAATGATACCGAGGTTAGTTCTTTTGCAATCCTAGTGGCTACTTGTTTTCTAGGTTTCTGATATACTAGTTGCTATTGTCACACTCGTTGAACATGTATACATTTATTTTCTTTTTCTTTTTTTTAAATTTGTTACAAATTCATTATATATTGAACATATGGTTGCATATGTTGTGTCCAAATAACTGAAATTTGAATTATTATAAATTGGATAAATCTTATTAATCAAATAATTCATGTAATGAAAGTCTTTTAATGGAATTATAATATTTTTATCAAATTGGATAAAGTTTGTTAATATCTATTTAATATAAATATTTGAAATGGCAATGTGGAAATATAATAATAAAAAATTCTGTCTGTTTAAGAGTATTTCAATCTGTTCTTTACATTATAGGTTATAGATAATACAATTTGTGTAGCTATTTTTGTTAAGTCTAATTTTCAGTTATATATACTTGAATTTGATTATATTGCCAGGATCATAATTCAACAAAGCAAGCTCCTTCTCAGGAAAACGGAAATATAAACAAAGTAGATCCACAGCCGCCTTCGGCAGACCTCCTTAGTGATCTTTTGGGTCCACTGGCCATTGAGGCCCCTCCTGGTGCTGCTGTTCAATATGACCACAATGCAGCCCCTGGATTAGATGGTGGGCCAGATGTAGTGGATGGTTTAGCCATAGTACTTAGCAGTGGAGACAAATACAATTCAGGTACTGCTTTCTGAACACAAGTTACAAGTTTAATCATTGTAAAATTGCATGTGATTCTAAGTGGTTCAGTATTGTTATTAGTTTACTAGATGATTTTACTACTTGCATCTGCAGCCAATAGTAAATATTGCTGAAAGATTTTGTGCTTTATGCCTGAAAGATAGCGGTGTTCTATATGAAGACCCTTACATTCAGGTACAAACCTTTTACTTTTCATGTTCCATATTTTTTGTTTTATTTTATTTTCTATTATTTCCTGAGGCTAAACTCTAGGATACTAATTTGGTTTTTCAAGTTGGTTTTATGACTCCATTAGAAGCTTCCAAATGGTTGATGCTGATTTTCTCACTATTTTTTTTTCAGATTGGCATTAAAGCAGAGTGGCGAGGTCATCATGGACGGGTTGTTCTTTTCTTAGGAAACAAGAATACATCTCCTCTCATTTCAGTTCAGGCTTTGATATTGCCTCCTGCTCATTTGAAGATGGAGCTTTCTTTAGTGCCTGACACCATACCTCCTCGAGCACAGGTGAAAAGGACTCATTGTGCTTGTAACTAGTTACACGCCGATGCTTATTGGTGAATTTTAGTTGTCTCATCCTTCAGTTTCTTTTGTATTATGATGTTTATTTTACTTTCTTCTCATGGTTTCTGTAGAAAAGCAATTTTCTAGCTTTAGGAAAAAACTAATTAACGCATAAAAATAAAGCAGAATTTAAGTTTCTGCAGAAAAGAAGAAGAAAACAGAATTAATTTTCTGTTATTGAATATTTTCAAAAAATTACATCCCTTTACAGTGAATTTATACACTCAAGTATTGGACTTTAGTTACAATTAGGAGTCCTAAGTACACAAGACATCTAACTCTATCTTTTAGGAAGTAAACTTTAATTTAAACTACTATTTACATGAGGACTCTAACTCTATCTTTAAACTTTAATTTAAACTACTATTTACATAAGGACTCTAACTCTATCGGATAATCTAACACTCCCCCTCAAGTTGGAGAATATACATTGTATAATCCCAACTTGAATAGAAACTTGTCGAAAGAAGCTTTTGGTAGTGCTTTTGTAAGTACATCGCCACTTGTTCTTCAGTAGGAACATAAGATAAAGAAGCTGTCCCACTAGTAATCTTTTTCGAGATAAAATGTCTGTCAATCTCCACATGTTTAGTCCTATCATGGTGGATTGGATTTGAGCAATTTGTATGGTGGGTGATTATCACAAAAAATCTCAAACTTCTCATCTTGGTTCACATTTAGCTCCTTCAATAGCTTTAACAACCAAATTCCTTCACACATTCCCAATGCTAAAGCCCTATATTCTCGCTTTCAAAGACTACTTCTAGCTACAACTGTTTGTCTCTTACTCCTCCAGGTCACTAGATTTCCCCAAACAAAGGAGCGGTAACCACTAGTTGATCTTCTTTCTGTCGATTCGTTTGCCCAACTTGAATCTGAATAAATCTGAACAGTCCTTTCTTGAGTCTTTTTAAATAGCAATCCATGCCCCCGTGTCCCTTTCAAGTATCTCAAAATTCTAATTGCGACTTCCATGTGATATTCCCTTGGATCAGTCATGTGTTGGTGATAATATTAATGGAAAAGCAATGTCCGGGTCAGTTAATGACAAATAAATCAATTTTCCCACTAACCTCTCAAATTTACCCTTATTAGCTTTAGGGCTTGTGTCCTCTCTATTGAATTTTAAGCTGCTTCCATGGGAGTATCAACTGGTTTGCATCCCAACATTCTCGCTTCATTAAGTAGATCAAGAACATATTTTCTTTGGTTTATCACTAGACCTTTGCTCGACCTAGCAACCTCCATGCCTAGAAAGTATCCGAGCTTTCCTAGGTCTTTTGTTTCAAACTGTGTATTTAACACCCTTTCAAGTGACTGATCTTATCTCTTCATCATCATCACCTGTCGAATAATGTCATCCACATATACTATTAAAATAACCCTTTTATTGCTAGAGGTTACCTTAATGAAGAGAGTGTGATCGCCAAGGATTGTTTGTATCCATTTTCTAAAATCACCTTGATGAATCTGTCAAACCGGGCTCTAGGTGATTGCTTCAAACCATAGATGGATTTATTAAGTCTGCAAACTTTTCGATCTCCTTTTTCGACTTCAAGCCCAAGGCACTCTCATGTACACTTCTTCTTCCAATTTTCCATTAAGAAAGGCATTCTTAATGTCAAGTTGATGAAGCTTCCGATCCTTGTTTACTGACCAAGCTTAAGAGAACTCTAATCAGTATTTAGTTTAGCTACAAGAGCAAAGGTCTCATTATAATCAATTCCATAGGTTTGAGTAAAACCCTTGGCCACCAACCTTGCTTTATACCTCGTATATCGCCATCGAGTTGTATTTTATGGCGAACACCCATTTGCATCCCATTGGTTTCTTGCCTTGTGGAAGATCTGTAATGGTCCAAGTATCATTCTTTTCAAGTGCTTCAATCTCCTCTTTATGACCCTTCTCCACTTAGAATCTTTTAGAGCCTCCTCAATAGTGTTAGGTATCATGTTCTTTATCTAAGCAAGTTGTAAAAGCCTTAAATGATGGCATTAGATTACCATAAGCAACATACCTCTGAATGGGGTGTTTTGTACATTGTCTTAACCCTTTCCTTTTAGCAATAGGCAAATAATCAAATTCAAGTAAATGAGAGGAATCTCGGCTAGAACATTACCTCCATCATTTTCATTGGCAATCAATTCAAGTCCAATTCTCGGCAAGTGTCGATTGCAAAACAGTCTCTGGAATAGTTTTACATTTTCTGGTATAAACTTTCAATTGCTTAGGAGGTGAGGGTTTGTGAGGAAGGTTTGGGTGAATTCGAGGAGTAGTAACAATAGGTGAAGGATGGGAAGCTATAGGTGATAATAATAGGTGAAGAAGTAGAAGGGTTTAAAGGAGTATAGGGTTCAAATAACAAAGGATTATTAGTAGGTAATAACTCAAGGTAAAGAAGGATAAACTGATTGGTAGGAGGTGAAAAACATCACAATTCTCCCCCGATTTGCAGCCGCAGGGAAATAAGGTTCTGTTCAAAAAGGTGAGATCCAAGGAAATAAAAAAATTTTCGAGAAGGAGGATGATAACATTTGTAGCCCTTCTTAAGTGAAGAATACCCGACCAAAACACACTTCAAGGATCTGGGGTCAAGTTTTGACCTAGAGGGAACATAATCTTTCACAAACACAAGTGCAACCAAAAACTTTGAAAGGGAGAATAGAGGACAAAGGTTTAAAATTGGGGTAACTCTCCAAAAAAACAGCTCTAGGTGTCTAGGTGTTGCAAAACCTTCTTGGGCATTCGATTAATGAGATAGGTTGCGATTAACAAAGCCTCACCCCACAAATACTTAGGAATATTACTAGTGAACATCAAAGACCTAGTTACCTCCAACAAATGCCTATTTTTCCTTTCCGCAACCCCATTTTGTTGTGGTGTATCCACACAAGTGCTAAGTTGAACAATCCCTTTTTTTGTTAAAAAATTCCCCCAAGGACTTGGTAAAATATTCACTCCCATTATCAGATTTGAAGATCTGAATTTTACTTCCAAATTGGGTTTCAACCATATTGTAAAATTTCTCAAAAACAGAGGCTACTTCAAATTTATCCCTTAACAAATATGCCCAAGTTGTTCTACTATGATCATCAATAAAAGTGACAAACCACCTACTAATTTACATTCTTCACTTTCGAGAAGGACCCCAAACATCACTATGAATTAATGAAAAAGGTTGGGAAGGTTTGTAGGAAGATGGTAAATAGGATGCTTTTGTCCGTTTAGCGAGAGGACATATATGGCATTTAAAAGAACTTGGTTTTCTATTAACAAATAATTCAGGGAATAATTTAGCAAGATAATGAAAATTAGGATGCCCTAACCTAAAATGCCATAACATTATATTATCAATTTGCCCTAAAGAAGTCAAAGAGCAAGAAGTATTTGGTAGGGTAGATGGTTGATTTCCGAGGACATAAAGACCATTTTGCAAGCTAGCGAAGTGCCAAGCATCTTCCTCGAATTCATTGCTGCAAAAAACAACAGATTGATGAAACTGTAATGAACACTTCAAATTCTTGGAGAGTTTACTAACAGAGATGAGATTGCAAAGTAGATTAGGCACAAACAAAACATCTTCAAGCAACAAATTATCGTTAATGAGGGTGAGCCACTTCCTTTGATAGGAGAGAAAGAGCCATCTATTTGTTTTAATAGAACTTGTAGAAGATGAATCGAAAAACTAAGGAATAATTCCCTGTTACTCATGTCATGTGATCGGATGCTCAGTCGATGATCCATCTTTGATGCACCTTTGGTAGAAAAAAGTGCGATAGGAGAACAAGTATTCTGATGCTTGTATCCTCCACGAGGGCTAAATCGCTTCACAGGTTCTTGTCGAACTGAAATTTCGGAAAAAAACCAATCAAAGTGACTGCTCTGCTATGGATAGCATCTCAAAGGTTGTCGAAGGGGATCCCATTAAGAATTCTAACTAGGATCGATGTTAGACTGATACCATGTAGAAAAGCAATTTTCTAGCTTTAGGAAAAAACTAATTAACGCATAAAAATAAAGCAGAATTTAAGTTTCTGCAGAAAAGAAGAAGAAAACAGAATTAATTTTCTGTTATTGAATATTTTCAAAAAATTACATCCCTTTACAGTGAATTTATACACTCAAGTATTGGACTTTAGTTACAATTAGGAGTCCTAAGTACACAAGACATCTAACTCTATCTTTTAGGAAGTAAACTTTAATTTAAACTACTATTTACATGAGGACTCTAACTCTATCTTTAAACTTTAATTTAAACTACTATTTACATAAGGACTCTAACTCTATCGGATAATCTAACAGTTTCTGTAGGTGCAATGCCCACTCGAGGTTGTAAACCTTCAGCCAAGCAGGGATGTAGCTGTTCTTGACTTCTCCTACAAATTCGGAACCGATATGGTACTTGTAGATAATTGATATGTTATAAACTGCTAAATCACCAGGAGCTGGTTTATTTACTATGCCATTGCCTTTTATAGGTTAACGTCAAGCTTCGTCTTCCTGCTGTGCTAAATAAATTTCTTCAGCCTATATCAGTTTCTGCTGAGGAGTTTTTCCCCCAATGGAGATCACTTGCAGGACCACCATTGAAGCTTCAAGAAGTTGTATGTACCTTTTTCCCCATACCTATTTGTGTATAATAGTATAAACGGCTTTGATATATTACGAGTCTTGTTCTGTGCATAGTAGTTTGTATCATCATTTATAGTCTAGTTTATTTTCTCTTCTGGGCTCCCTGTCTGATCTGTACTCATTTGCTCCAAATTTGGGCAGGTTAGAGGTGTAAGACCAATTGCTCTTCCGGAAATGGCAAATCTACTCCACAGTTTCGGACTGATGATTTCTCAAGGGCTTGTAAGTCCTTTTTCACTTGAATAATATCTTATGCCATTTATATATGCATCGTTCACTGTGATTTTCTGTCCCAGGATCCAAATCCTAACAATCTAGTTGCCAGCACAACCTTCTCCTCAGAGAAAACACGTGGCATGCTCTGCTTGGTAAGAATCATGTTATATTCAAGTTATGCATGGTTGTTTATTGTAATGGTGAAGTTTGAAATGACACCATTAAATTTCTTGTGCCATTTTCCCCTTTTGGTAGTTATTTTATCTACTTAGTTTTGAGTTGGATGTATATTCTGGTTTAAATAGGTTCTGAATTTGTTTCAAAATTATCCACATGTAAATCTTAGCAGGCCATTATAATTGAATTTCTTATATAGAGAAATCATATCTTAGTCTTACAACTTGCAGTAGTTTTGGAAATTATTCATGAGCTTGTAGTGCATTAGAATCTGTGTAACGTTGCTTGCTTACAAGCCGCTTCTGTAATGTTCAGGTCAGAATTGAAACAGATCCAGCGGACAGAACCCAGTTGCGTATGACACTTGCTTCAGGCGATCCAACGTTAACATTCGAGTATGTAATTAAATTTCATCCGAAGAAGTTATAGTTAGTTTAATTGGATTAGCATAAGTTTCTTATATCTTTTACCTACAGGTTGAAAGAATTCATCAAGGAACAACTGGTTAGCATTCCAACAGTCCATCAGGCAGCACCACCAGCACTTCCTGCAGCTCCACCAACCCCACAAATACCACTGAACAATCCCGCTGCACTACTAGCTGGTTTGCTATCATGAAAACAAAGATGACCAAGGTTGAAGATTTGTTCAATAAACACTTAACAGAACTTGATTTTACACACTTGCCCCTCTGTTAAATTGAAATGTGAGGGCTGGCGGGAGGAAAGATGAGCTACATATATATTTTTTCGGCTTAGGAAGAAAGGTCTATCTGCATTTTGTGATTCTTCACAAGGATATTGCACCTTGGTGAGCTTTCTCCCTCTTTTAGTGTCCTATGCGAGTGGGGTTTTTGTTTTTGTTTTTTTTTTCTCCTTACCCGATTTCTTACCAGTTTTACTAGATTGATTTGTTCAGTACGATGTCGTAGTAGCATGTAAGATATGGAATGAAAAGTAGGATGGTTTGTAATAATGTATTCGTCTTCTCAATCCAACATATCTTTTTAATAAAGATATAGTGGTCAAATTTGGTCAAGTATTCAAACATCATAACCTTCAATGTGATGGATTTATCGATTCATGAGATTTGGTTGCTATCAACATCTCTTTTGATTTATTGCTTGGAAAACAACGTCGTCTGTTTTGTTTTTACAAATCAAGGTATCATGATTGTTACATCTCGGTACTTAAACATGTTAATATTGGTCTGTTTTTTCCACTCAAGGACAAATGGGACCAAGTACAACAAATCATGTCTTAATATGAAAATAGGAGATGGGCAGACTTTTGTTTTTGAATTTGACACTTTGGTAAACCCACAGAGAAATAATGGCATTTAGAATGTTTAATGTCACAAATTTGGAGTTTATAACTGTCTTTTAATAATGTTATCTTCTTCGTTCAAAAAATAATGTTATTTTTAAAATTTGAATATAATTTTTTTTATTGGAAAATGCAAGGTATCTTTGTCTCAGCACTTACAAGGTTTTGAGTTTTTTCAGTTTTCAACATCCATCGTATACTTTCTTAATTTAAACCAAGTCGTTATATGAATACACGAGTAGAAAACGCAAATTGTGGCATAATTAGGGCTTATATAAACAAAAAGTTAGTTTACCAAACGTAGCACTAATGAAGCATTGAATATCAAGGCCGATAAAGAAAATGGTACCATTTCGTGGCTGATTTAGTTGAACTCTCTGACTTTGGTACGGATTTGGTTTGATTTTTATGTCTAAAGGCAACATATACATGTCACCAATTCACATTAAAAAAGTTATTACTTATGAAATTCTGTCGGCAAAATTACTCTTACAACTTTTATTAGGATGTTACAATGATAATTTATCAATTGAATTAAGATTTAATTAATTGTTTTCTTATAATAATCAAATTTATCTGCTGAGAATATCTCAGATTAGCCGCAAAAAATAAATTGTCGGCAGAAATTAGTTACAGAAGGAAGGCGTGCTGATTAAAAAGAGAAGAAAGTTGGGAAAAATAATATTGGAGCATTGGGAACATTGTCATCTTATATCTTTTATTGTTTGTCCATGAAGATGAAATGATAATTCGATATGGGGCAATTAGCATAAATCATGGAGCCAATACTATTATTATTAAAGAAATGAAGAAAAATAAAATAAAATAAAAAGTAGTAAAAGAAGGTCAATTTTTGAAAAAAATCAATACAATTTTAGAATATTGACAAAAGTGTCCATCACTGCACTAAAGTTTATTTTTTTATTGTTGTTAGGTTGAAAAGTGATTTTCGAAAAAATATTGTAAAAAGATGTTGTAAAAATGTATTTGTTGATTGAAATGTTTGTTATTGTTATAAAAAAATATGAATAAACAGAGTGATCAATCTCGATTTGATCCGATCTATAAACACCGTTACTATGGAATAATATTGTTTTAAAATATTAGGTATAAAGCATATTCCCTAAAAGAAGAATGGAAGTAATAACACAATAATAAGTGGTAGGAAGTTAAAAGGAAATAGGGTTACAACTTACAAGTCTGATTGTCATTGGGACATTGTTTTCATGATGACCCCTCACTTTTCCAATGCTACAAGGAATATGCATTCTCCACAAAGATTTGGGATTTAGTCGGGTTGCCCTAATTTCTCATCCCAATTCTATCTTTACCATCTCTAACTCAAAGTTTTTTGTCCTTAATTTTTTTTACCAAATACATTAATATATCATATTTGTTACACTAATTATATATATATATATATGAATGCTGTTAAAATATTGGAAAATGTCAAAATTTAAATTACTAATGTTAGTCTAATACATTTTTAATTTTTCGTCGATTGATTTAATTTAATAAAAAATAAAATTTAAAATTTAAAAAAATTTTTTTTTCTAAAAAGTTCGATAGAACAAAAATATCACTAGGCCATAAATAAATACAATAAATAAATGTGGTGAATTTCCGTAAAGAAAGGGACATGAGCCAAACCAATTCCATGAATAATTTTTGTAAGAGCCGAGAGAGACAAAAGTTAAGGCTCACACGCTCTAGGCTCATATACGCCACGCCAATCTTAGATTATTCTCCACTAAATTATTGTGTTTCATATTAATTAATAATTATATGAAAATTAAACATTATTATTCTATTTAATAACATTTTACATTTACATTTAAATTTATAATATGCATAAGTACATGAGCAAGTATATTTGGCTGACTGGCTGGCTGGCTATGCTATTCATTTTTGTTCCCTCACATTCTCTTAAATCATAATTTTAGACTCATTATGAACGCCCCTCTTCTTTTTTCTAGAGTCTTCATTCCTCTCCCATCTAAATAGGATTAGGATTAGATTTAAAAAGTATCAAAAATATATGCATAAGTATATCTTATTTTATTAATCATGAAAATTTATGTGACAAGAAAAAGGGAATTAAAGATATTCATATTTAGTTTAAACTTATCAAGCTAAATTGTTGTAATTTTTTTAATATTATTAAGGTGATTTGTTTATATTTTTTACTCTTTGATAAGATATATACACCTTGTCAACAAAATTGTTCAAACTTGAATTTCTTAGGATGAACATCCTCTTCTTTTTCACCGATTCCACTAATTGAGTTATAAATTGTTGTAATTATAAGTGAGTAATTAGCATGTTAAATATAAAATTTAATATGAAAATATAATAGTACAATTTTGTTACACTGATTTTTATTACATTGAGAAGAATTACATTCTATGTTGAGATTTGAACACATACAAAATGGATCTCCTTGTTACAATAATTTTAATAGAACCAATTAAATAATATTAGGATTTATCTTTAATACACTGGCGGTAAAATTTTTAGTTTTCATAAACGCCTTAATTTTAGGGTTTAGGGACTTAGTTCAAGGTGTAGGGTTTAGAGGTTTAGGTGTAGGGTTTAGGGGTTTAGTTAGAATTTAGATGTTAGGGTTATGATTTAGGGTTTAGATGTTAGAGTTTAGGTTTTAACCTATAAACCCTAAATTCTAACCCTAAACCTTAAGTTATATTCACAATTCCTAAATTCTAAACTACTAAACCTAAACCCTAAATTAAGTCCCTAAACTTTAAAACTAAGGTGTTTGTGGAAACTAAAAATTTTCACCGTCAATGTATCAAATAATTATCCATAATATTATTTGTTTTTTGTAATATTTGGTCAAATCTCTTATGATATTTGATGCGATGTAAAAATATAACACACGTCAATAGTTCACGATGTTTAACATATAATAAAAATCACTCTTGTACTAATCCAAATCAATGTATAGAATGAAGATTCTGCCTAAATGAAGGGTTTTCTTTTTGGTATTAAGGCTATTAACTTCAATTGTTTCCATTCTGCCAATCAATGCTGACAATGAAGATTAGGTTGCCTTAACACTAAACTATTAGGGTATCAAAAGACAATGTTATAAAAATCGAACCGGGGGTTGAATAGGTCAGGGCATCAATAATAAAGGGTTCACACAATTTCATGTTTTTATACTATCAATCGAACTGATCAGCCATTAGTTTATACTTAAACGACTCTGATCTGGTCCGATTACACAAAAAAGAGAGTGCAAAATGGGAAGGATATCAGCTTCTCCAGACAGCCTATGCTTTTGCCTGCAGGCTGCATCTCTTCTTTTTACTCATAGTAATACCCTAGGGTTGATTCTTGCCTTCAAGATGGAGTCTTTGCTTTTAGACACTTTTTTTTTTATCTTCTCGATTTCTCAAGATTTTGCGTTGACTAATTCGAATCGATCCGCGTTACACACTTAACTTTAGTGGGTGAATCTCCTCCGAAAATTTTATACATATGCAAGATATTAGACTCGAAATTTGTTTAAACAATATTAAATTACTTATGATATGAACCAACCCGTTAACTTTTTAGACACTTCTTTGATCCTCTCTACTTGTACCTTTTAGGTCAGGTACAGGTACAGGTACAGGTACAGGCAGTTTAGTGTGACATTCCTCTGAAAAAATAAAAAAAGTGAAAGTGCTCAATCTTTGGCTTTTCACCATTGGAGAAGTTTGCATCAACAGTCGGTCACACCACATCAACAACATATCACAAAAAGTGGGGGAAAATCACATTCTCGCGGGGGGGATATTTTAGGTAAAAACACCCTCACAAATTAGAGACAATTAAGGATGGTATTAACATTTTTCATCAATTTTACAGAATATCAGTAGGGATCATAATAAAACTGTCATTCAACATTTATGCACTATGCTAATTTGGTACTGATTCTAAAGAATTTAACAAATTTAGCTTATAATGTTTGTAAATGTATAAATTATGTTGAATTTTAAAATTATCAAATTGACATAATATGTAAATGTCGATGACTGAAATTTTTATTATGTCAACTACATTTTTTGTAAAATTGATAAAAATATTATAACCGTGATTAATTATCTTTAATTGTTTACTTTTAAAATTGACAATAACTCAATTATTCTTTTTTTTTTGAAGATACTTGAGAGGTTTTTTAATCATATTTTTAATCAAGGACTATTGTTATTCTATGTTTCTAGGTAATATTTTGAGTTTGAATTTTGTAAATAAAAGTAAATTGAGATTAAACTTTATTTAAATTAGAACTTAATTGAGACCCTTGGGACTGGTGAGAATTCGAATATCATAATTGCAGCAGTTAATATTATGAGATTTGATGTTATCCAAAACAAATATTATTCCCGAAGAAAAAAATGAATAGGAGGAAATGAGAGACCAGAATCCGACTCTCTCTCTCTCTCTCTCTCTCATCTATTCCCCTGTTTTCTGCCTCACACTCTCACTGAGCTCAAGAGGAGAACTGCCAATTCACTGTTTTTCTCTTCTCTTCTCTTCTTTTCTCTTCTCTTCTCCGTTATTTTCTCAACTGTTCATCTCATTTTATACACAAAATCCCAGATTTTCCTTCACATTTTTAACCAGATACAAAACAACCAGACAGAAAGATTCGGTTTTTAAACCCCATTTTTAATCTCTTCACTGAGTAGAAAGCAGAGATGGCTCAAATGTCACCCAAGCTGTTGATTCCTGAGTCATTTCAAGTTTCCCGAGACGACATTACGGGCCAACTCGGTTTGATATGCGAACTCATCAAAACGCCATTGATAGTTCCTTTACTGAACCTCGGCGTCTACGTTTGCCTAGCCATGTCACTCATGCTCTTCATGGAGCGTGTTTACATGGACATCGTCATCATCCTCGTCAAACTCTTCTGGAAAAAACCCCAGAAACGTTACAAGTTCGAGCCCATCCAAGACGACGAGGAACTCGGCAGCTCCAATTTCCCTGTTGTGTTGGTCCAAATCCCGATGTTCAATGAAAAAAAGGTAACCCATTGTCTTACCCGAAATTCTTTCTGTTGTTTCCATTTCTGATGATGTCCTTTTTTTTGAATCTGAATAGGTTTACAAAATCTCAATCGGAGCAGCCTGCGGACTTTCATGGCCGGCTGACCGTCTCGTCCTCCAAGTGCTCGACGATTCGACTGGCCCGGCAATCAAGGTAAACGACTCTCCCTACACCCCACTAAATCACCCTATTTTTAGCTGCGGAATGCATTCAAAGAAGCTGGATTCTTGAGAGCAGTTGCTGGTGGAGCAAGAGTGCCAAAGATGGGCGAGCAAAGGGATAAACGTAACGTACCAAATCAGGGAAAACAGGACTGGTTACAAAGCGGGAGCCTTGAAAGAAGGGTTGAAGAGGAGCTACGTCAAACACTGAATATGTGGCCATCATTGATGCCGATTTCAGACCAGACCCTGATTTTCTCCGGAGGAGCATACCGTTTCTGGTCCATAACCCCGACATTGCTCTCGTTCAAGCTCGTTGGAGATTCGGTAACACAACCTTAAACCCGAATCATCGTTTTTAATTACATTGGTGCTTAAATTTCATCAGTGTCGGTGGTATCAAAAACGCACTCTTTTTTATAGAGTATATAATGGGTCTTAAAATTTTTGGTTCTTTGGTTTGTGTCGGCTGAGGGGTGGGTCAAGAGAAGACCCACTGCAGTCTTGCTCAGCCTTTCACCACAGTTGATAGTTGATACTTCACTTGTGGTTGGATTCTTAAATAGAAACAAGCATGGTACTGATTTATCCATTTAAAGACTCCATCTTTAAATATTATACAAGGGGGACCAAACTCATTGTTCCTTCCTCAAGATAAGTGTTTGAAGAAGGCTTAGATGAAAAATCAGTTCTTAAATTATATTTTTTTGTTTTAAGTATTAAATTATAATTTGGGCAAAATAAGCTTTTAAACTATTATTTTTGTTTATTTAAGTCTTTAAATTATTTTTTGATCAAAATAAATACATAAGTTATGTTTTTTTTTTTCTTTTAGTCTCTAAACTATCTATTGGTCAAAAAATATTTGTGATGTGTCAATATCTTATTAGTTGAAATAATTTTCTTTTGATTTAAATAACTATCGAACTTAAGTGACCAAAAATAGTAGTTTAAGGGCTTATTTTGTTCAAACTATAGTTGAAATACTTAAAACAGAAAAGAAAAAAAAAACTTAATTTGAGGGCTGGTTTAAGCCTTTGAAGAACTCTAAGTATAAATCTCATCCTTCTACTTAAAAATCACTAAAAAAATAGTTTTTATTTTTAATTTATCAAAATTCAATCACTTTATTTTATAAAAATTGTAAAATAATGTTAAATTGTTGATATAAAAATTAGTCATTTGACAATGTATATGAAAGAAATTTAAAAAAAATGACAATTGAAATTCATATATTTACATATCAAAAATTAAATCAAGTTTTTAAATTTCATAAAATACGATTGATCGGATAAATATCAAATTAAAGATTAGAGACTAATTTCTTTTTTTAAAAAATATAGAGGTAAAATCCATAATTAGAAATACTACTAATAAAATATATAAAAAATTGAGATTAGACATTCCAGTTATTGATGAAGCCTTGTCGTCTTTGTTATTAGTAATTTTTTATGTGATTTCCAGGTTGATTTTGTCATTTCAGAAAGAAAAGAAAAGAAAATGTGGGGTTATGCAATTCTGATTAGAGAAAAAATTTGATACATAATTTACACGTACTTTTTAATTTTAGGGGTTAGGGTTTTAATTTAAGGTTTAAAGTTTAGGTTGTAGGGTTTAGAATTTAAAGTTAGTGTTTAAAATTTAATATATAAAGTTTAAAGTTTAAAATTTAGTTTTTTAGGGTTCAGAATTTAAGATTAATTTTATACAAAGTTTTACTCTTCTTATTAACGCCTTTGGATTGACCGGGTGAAGAAAAGGGTAATCCTATCCTTAAGAGATAAGAGGCTATAGTAGTCATTTCAATGCTGCCTTCCACGTCCCCACAGTTTGGATTTTTTTATTTTTAATTTCTTAACTTTTTTTACTATTTTTTTCTGTATCATTAATATAATATAATATAATATAATATAATATAATATAATATAATATAATATAATATAATTGATGATGTTTGCAGTGAACGCGGATGAATGCTTCTTAACAAGAATGCAAGAGATGTCATTGGATTACCATTTCACAGTGGAACAAGAAGTTGGATCAGCCACTCATGCTTTCTTTGGCTTTAATGGTAAACAACCCCCATCATATTACATTCTTTGCTAACTTAGTTGATGTAGTGTTAAATTATTTTTCTTCTTGATTATTAATGCAGGAACTGCTGGTATATGGAGAATTGCCGCCATTAATGAAGCAGGTGGATGGAAGGATAGAACCACCGTCGAGGACATGGACCTCGCCGTCCGAGCTAGTCTTCGAGGATGGAAATTCGTTTACCTCGGCGATCTTCAGGTATTAACTCTTGAAATAACCCTCCAAATACACGGTAAAACATGTCTAACTTATGGTTCCACATGTTTGTAAAACTTTGTATGGGTGAAAAGTGAACTTCCAAGTACTTTCAAGGCCTTCCGTTTCCAGCAACATAGATGGTCTTGTGGTCCTGCAAATCTGTTCAGGAAAATGGTGTGGGAGATCATTCAAAACAAGGTTGAATTTTGCTGTAAATTTATCTTCTTTTTTCACTTTGAGGTCATTCTTTTAATCATGTTAAATTGATTAATTTGTATTGTCCTGTTGTTGCAGAAAGTGAAATTCTGGAAGAAAGTTTGTCATTTACAGCTTCTTCTTCGTCCGAAAGATCATTGCTCATATGGTCACCTTCTCCTTCTACTGTGTTGTCCTTCCCCTTACGATTCTGGTTCCCGAAGTTACAGTACCGATATGGGGTGCCGTTTATATTCCTTCGGTCATCACAATCCTGAACTCTGTAGGAACTCCGAGGTATGGAAGCTTTCCACATTGCTCTCTTTCTTCTTTTTTTTGCGTATCCGCATCCAGTGTATCTAACATAAACTCAAACACGACCGGACATTTGCAGATCCATCCACCTATTGTTTTACTGGATCCTGTTCGAGAATGTGATGTCGTTGCATCGGACAAAAGCCACACTGATCGGCCTGTTGGAAGCAGGCAGAGCCAATGAGTTATGCAGTCAAGAAAGCTGCAGAAGCTGCTAAAAGCAAGCCAAATGCTAAAGGTCTCAGAAGATTTAGATTCCAATTCACTGATAGGTAAAGAACTAAGTTCGGTACATATACGATTCGGTTAGTATTATATCCGTATACAATCTTCACTTATTAATATTTGTTGTATGAACAGATTGAACACATTGGAGTTGGGATTTGCAGCATTCCTTTTCCTATGCGGATGCTATGATTTCGTCCATGGGAAGAACAACTACTCCGTGTACCTATTCCTCCAAACCATTACCTTCTTCACTACAGGGATCGGGTATGTCGGCACCATCATTTAATGAAAACCTGCTCCCAACAATCCATTTTGCCAGCCTGCCTTTGTTGTCGCTGTATCGTTACTGCCAAACAAACAAGCAAAATAGAGGCGTGTCTGTCAGCAACCTCTATAAATATGATCTCTTATTGTTAGCTCATTCAATATGATTCAGTACAAAGAAAAGCTGTCGCTATCTTTCCAGTCAATGGAGAATTCAACAGGGAAAACAAGTATACAAACAAAAATGCCAAAAAAGAAGAAGAGATCTTTGTAGTAAAATATAACTGGAGGTGATGTTATTTTCTTTAATTAGTATGCCCGTAGTTGTGAGATTTCTAGTTTCTTTTTTCTTTTACTACTTGTTATATGTTCTTTTATTATATAGGAGTATTATTTTGATAAGTTAGTATATGGTTACATTTTTTTAATCTTTTGATAAGATACATACTTTAGAGACAAATCTGTTTAAATTCGAATATACTAAGATAAACATGATCCTCTTTTTTATTAAGATAACCTAAATTTCTAAACCTCTTAAACTCTAAATTTAACAAGTTTATATAAATTAATGTATAGAAATTTATATCTTAAAAATATATTGAATTAAAAAGTTAAACTTGGGGGATTTGCTAGGCTGGCAATAATTTATTTGTGGCTCCATTATCTAAATTTACTGTATTCTTTTTGAAGACATTGACTGTGGGCAATAATTGTTGCAATAGTAAGATATTAAAGACAAGTGCTATTGTCAGTGCTTGATTTCACTCATCAACCATTTTTTTACCTCTGAGCTTTCAGTTAAAAACTTTTAGTATCACGGCAATTTCATATTGTTTCTCTGCACATGCCCAAATTTCACATGATGTGCATACTCAAGCACATGCAGGAATTGTAATTTCCTGAGCCATCTATATTAATATCACATGATGTGGGGCTTTTTTTCAATAATTGGCCTAGTAAGACAAAGTGTGGGGTGGGGATATGGCAACAGAGGTCACTTCTTCCTATTTTGATACTCGAGAGTCAATTTCTTGTTAATTTGGACTTAAAAAATAAAAGATATTAGAGTTTAATAAAAAAAAAAAGATTACAAACGTATATATTTTATTTCGTATAAGTGAATATAGAAAGACGGAAAGAAATGTATTTTGGGATACTTATAAATGAGTGAGTTGGTAAGTCATTTTCTCAACTTGCTGTCTTGTGCTTCGGGTCTTGAGAAGGAATGGACCAATTTTGTAACATTGACATATGAGGGTATTTTTGGATAGGTCTGCGGGACGGCACCAACTGAAAAATATTACAAAACATAAAATTTAAAATAAAAAAAGTTATATTTTTTATAATATTTTAGGTTAGTGGTCTAGAAATAAGAATCGAGGTGAAGACAGAGCTGTTTGAGTGAGTTACAAAAGTCCCAAAATGTTTTTATGTTGATAATTTGATATAATTAATTTCGATCTTAAAATCAACCAAAATATTATCAAATCTATAATATTTTCGATTTTAAATATTTCTTTTTATAACATTTTGATTAATGAATGTGTGCGAAAATGTGTCCATGTTCAATTAGACTGGATTATATTTTTGCATACACGGCCCATAATTTGGGAAGGCTTCCACATATATGTTTGTGAAACATGGCACATGGGGTCATATTCAGCACCATCTATGCGTCACTGAATAATGGGTATACCCAATTCTCCATTTTCAACCTTTTTTTTCCCTAGAAATATTGAATGCGAGGTGAACCCAGAGCTGTCCATTGAGTGACTTACAGTCCCAATATTTTTTATTCCATAATTTGATATAATTATTTCAAGGTAAAATTTCCAAAACATTTCAAATTACAAAGCTTTTTCAAGGATCTGTCTTTTGATTTATGTGTGTTGTAAAGAAAATGTGTGGAGTTCAATTGATTTATGTAATTAGATTTGGGATTAAAATTTTAGTTTTTATAATTAGTTAAAAAATTAAGTGTAAAATGTCACAATGCTGACTGTGAGATTCGAACTCACTCGCACTTTAGTGCAACAGATCTTAACCACTGTGGCAAGTCAGCCGATTTGGTTATGGTATTGTGAAGAAAGCATAGTTTAGCAATAGGTTTCATTCAACACAAACTCCAGTGGAGAAAGTGTCTTTTTTTAACAGCAATCTCATCCATTAAGAAAAATTGTTATACACCAAGGTGTATGTGTAGCTTTTAGGGAAATAAGAATAATAAAAATGTACAATATATAGGGGTGAAAGTTTATAGTGATTTGCGTGGTCATATTTTTCTTAGAATTTTCTCTTCTCAGTGGATATCCCTCCTTTTTCTATGTGGGTTTTGTTGTATTGCCAGAGAGCCATGTGACAACACACGGTAGGGCAAGTGACCAAATTAGTATGAGCCTAGCCTGCTACTTCTTCATCATTCTAGTTTAGTTTATTAGGCTTTTGGTTGTTAATTATTGGGCCCATGAGAAGTTGTCAAGTATTTCAGAAATAACTTTTAACAAGGTGGGGGTTTAGGGATGTAAATGAGTTTAGTCGAGCTTGACTCAGCTCATTCAAAATTTAAGTTGAATTCGAGCTCGTTTAACTCGAGTTGAGTCTGAGTGGCGTTGAGTTTGACTCGGCTAGTTAAGAACTCAAGCCGAGTCCAATCAAGTCGAGTGTTGATCGAGCTTTGATTGAGTTGGACTTGAGTAGCTCACGATCTTTCTCGTCTCATTTGCAATACTATTTTTATTATTATTATTATTATTATTATTATTATTATTATTATTATTATTATTATTATTATTATTATTATTATTTATCCAACTACATACATTTTAGTTCATTTTAATTTTAAAAATTTAGTATATTATATTTTCGAGTAGCTCGCGAGCTTTTCGAGTCAAGTATCGAGTAGCTTGGCTTGAACCGTTATGAAATCGAGTCAAATTCGAGCTCGAGTCGAACATTGACCGAACTTTGATCCAGTTAAACTCGAATAACTCACGATCTATCTCGTCTTATTTACACCCACTGGGGGTGGCCTTTGAATGGAACTACTTCGGATCAACAAAGGGTACAACAAGAATTTTCATGACTTGTGTTCGAGTTCTAAAGTTGTGAATGAAAAAATTAGGTTGAGAGAGTCGCCCTCATAATGAACCTCTATAATAAACACAAAAGTATAACAGAAACATTAATGTCTATACAAACGTAATTTCTCCAGCATAATTTTATTAAAGAGTAAATGGTTGTTAATTTTGGCGAACTTGAATTCCGTTTTTGATGTCATACGTTATTCCTTTTTTTCATTCGTATAAATACACACAACAAGAGAAATGGGGCAAAGCAAAGTAAACAATGTGTAACAATTACAATAGTAATACCCTAAGCAGTGGGTTGGTTTGCATGATTTTGGTTGGGAGTTTGGTTTCAGTTTCATACGCGCAAGAAGCATCAGATAAAGTGCTTTTCCGATTCAGATATAAGGTTCACATCGTGAATGGCATGCCGGACAATGCTCAGCCATTGGAGATCTTTTGCCACTCGAACGACGACGATCTCGGACACCACACGCTGTGGAAGGATCAAGAATTCAAATTCAAGTTCATGATGCACGTGGTGAGGAAAACTCATTTTGTTTGCAACTTCAACTGGGGACCCAAGGCCTTGAATGCTATCAGTGTTTTCTTTAATGGCGTTGAAACTAGATCATGCAAACAGACCGGAAATTGCTTCTGGAAAGCAACCCCCCAAGGAATTTATTTTAGCAATGATTCTCAAAGTTGGGAGTTAAGGTTTGGTTGGTAGATGATGTACTGTCCAAATCTAATAAAACTATGTTCTTCTCATCATAAACATCTTGTTTGTTCCTCTCACTACATTAACTACAACAAAATTAGTCCGAGCAATTAAGCATTCCCAAACTACGACCCTCCTCCTAAATTACTTCTTCAAACTTTTGAACATTTCAATTTTATCCCCAAACTTTTGAACGATCTAATCTCGTTCTTAAATTATTAGTATCTGCTAATTATACCCAATGTTAATAAAACTGTTATAAAAATTGTTCATTGTCAATGTAAACATCGGCGTGTATTATGTAATACTATGGCGTTACAAAAATAATAATTTGAGGGTGAAATTAAAACATTCAAAAGCTTAGATTGTTTGGAATGAAAGTTATGGTTTGGAGATGAAGCTAGAACATTCAGAAGTTTGAGGACCAATTTAAATGGTAGTCATAGTTTGTGGAAGAAATTGAAACATTCAAAATTTTAGGGGACCAAATTAAAAAACCAATTAAACCTTTAAGTTTATAAAAAAATAATTAAGCACTCGAACTTAAAAAACAATTTAGCCCATAATCCATGTCATCACCACGTCAGCATCGTGAGTTGCCACGCTATGCCCATAATAGTCAACGTCAGATTCTGTTATTCAAATGACCAAATTGATTTTTCCTCAGTTTAAGGGTCACATTGGGTGCAAAAATAAGTTTAAGAGCCAAATTGATTTTTTTCTTAATTTAAGGGTATCATTAAGCCATTGTTTTATTTTTATTTATTTAAAATTTTATTTAATATTAAATTTAAATAAAATAATATTATCAATAATGATAGATATTGGACTAAATTATAAAATCCAAAAACACAAGTAAGGATCAATTTAAGATTAAATAAAAAAATTCAGGGACTAAACTACACACAAAGAAACTAAGAGAATTGACATGACATTTATATTTTTTCATTAAAGTTAAACGCACACAATGACAGAACTTGGTGAAAGAGTTTGAGGGGGCCAATTTAATTTTTTAAAAATAAAATTTTGAATTGGAATTGGAATTTTAATTTTAATTTTTTTGAAAGATTTAATTTACATTTTTTTCAAAATCTGTGGGGTCTAAGTAAAATTTTTGAAAATTTGAGAGACTTAAAAATAATTTTTAAAATTTATGGGAGGGATTTAATAAAAAAAATTAAAGTTTGATATGAATTTTTAATTTTTTGTGAGGGCCAAATTATATTTTTTTAAAAATTGAAGGACTAAATGACAGTTTAATATTTTGGGAGACCGCGGCCTCCGCTAGTCCCTTTGACGTTCCCCCTCTGAGTGCACATGGACTTGGTCAACATGCCACGAGTCATTTTTTTTATTCGTTCTTGATTTTTAACGAGTTGGGGCAATTTGGTTAACTTTTTAAACTTTAAGGGCACTTCTAACAAGAAAAACTTTAGATACCAAATAAAAAAAATAAATATAGGTGTTGACGTGGTGTGATTTCATTGAGTGTTTTACTTATGGCGGCGTTAAAATTTTGAGTGAAGTAGGTAACGTTTCAGACTTCATGAGTTTTTTGATAAAAATAATTTTAGGCATCATCTTAAAAAATAAACTTAATTAAGAGGGCAAAAAGTATATTAAGCCTAAATAATACAACAGAAATATAAATGTGTATCCAAACGTAATTTGTGCCGCATAATTTTAATGAAGAGTAAATGGTTGTTAATTTTGGGCAACTTGAATTCAGTTTTTGATGTCATTTGATTCCTTTGTTTTCACTCATATAAATTCACACGCAAAAACGAAAAATAAAGAAAAAATGTGTAACAATTACAATACCTTTCATCCCATTACACACAATAACAAAAATCTAAGCCAAAGCAAACCAAGAATTTATGTCTTACAATTATAATACTCTAAATTATTAATATATGTTAATTATATTCTAATGTTATAAAACTTATTAATTGTAATGTAAACATCCATATGTAATATGATGTAACATAAATAATAAATTAAAGATACAATTAAAATATTCAAAAATTTAAAGAAAAATAAAATTAAAATATTTAAAATTTAAAGATCAATTTAAAATAAATATTTTAGCTTAAAACCGTTGTGCAAAAAATATCTAGGTGGCAGTTTCTACACGTCATCACTTCATAAAATCAATAGAAACAACGGTAACCATACAAAGAAAAAAGGGGGAGGGGGGAATAAATCTGAAACTCCCTTTTTAACGTAACATAAAACCCCAAAATTCTACAAAATAAATCCAAAATGATATCCCTCGCACATGCTTCTCCGCTTCTCCACGGCCGACTCCACCATCTCCCTACAGATCGTCAGAATCCGTTCACCGTCCGATCATCATCGAGTCTACAAGAGATTGACAAGTCGTCGTCTCCACCAACGACGGCGGAAGATAGGGAGCTGAGATCGGGGCTTCAAGCGTCGGTTCAGTTTCCTCCGATAAAAGCAGCGAAGAGAGTAGTGCTGGTGAGGCACGGGCAGAGCACGTGGAACGAGGAAGGTAGGATCCAAGGGAGCTCTAACTTCTCTGTTTTGACTAAGAAAGGCGAAGCTCAGGCTGAAACTTCCCGCCAAATGCTCATCGATGACTCCTTTGATGTTTGCTTCTCCAGGTCTTCTTTAATTTACTATTTTCAGTAAAAATATTTTATTTTAAAACTTAATTTCAAAAAAATGGTAAATGGTGAAGTATAAAAATTCCCGGACAATTAGGATCTATATTTTTTTTTTGAAGAATTAAAATTTGAAATTTGATGACATTTAGGATCTGCAAGTGACAAAACTTAGCTATTTGATAGTTTTTAATTAAAGAAATGTATTTAGTTGAGGAAAAAATTAGTAAATTGATGTATAGAGTAGTGGATTTTATACATATTTTTAGGACAATTAGGATCCATAATATTTTGAAGAATTAAAATGTGAATTTTGAACTGGAAATTTGTATATATAACATGAAAATGTTTGAATAAGTGGCAAAATTTAGCTATTTGATAGTTTTAATTAAGGAAATGTATTTATTTCTATATAAGATTTAAGACAATTGCAGTGCAATTCGGAAGATTTATTTTACTTTTGAATTCTTAAGGTGGATTTTCTTTCATATATTTCAGCCCGCTCATTCGGTCAAAAAGAACAGCTGAAATCATATGGGGGACTCGAGAAGACGTGATTTTAACAGACTCTGATTTGAGGGAAATTGATCTTTATTCATTTCAAGTATGATTTTGCTCAAATTCATCTAGTGTTTTGAGTTATTGGAATTCATAAAATGCATGTACATATTTTTGGTTAGGAAGGTTTAATGTCTTGTAATGATTTTTATCTCAGTTTATTGGCGGATTTTAGGGCCTCTTAAAGCATGAGGGGAAGGCAAAGTTCGGTCCGGCTTATCGCCAATGGCAGGTTGATGCTGCAAACTTCAACATTGATGGTCATTATCCCGTCAGAGAGTTGTGGGGGCGTGCCCGAAATTGCTGGGATAAAATCCTTGCTCATGAAAGCAAGTCTGTTCTTGTGGTAGCTCACAATGCTGTTAATCAAGCTCTAGTTGCAACAGCAATTGGTACTTGTCTCTTTCTCTGTTATAACTACTATTTTAGGACACAAATGGTCACTTTTACTTTTCTAATATCCTTCTACCTTTGCTGGTAATCAGGATTGGGAACAGAATACTTCAGGATTTTGCTTCAGAGCAATTGTGGCGTAAGTGTGCTTGATTTTGTCCCGCACCTGGAAGGAGGGTCTCCAGATATCTGTCTCAATCGTTTAAACCAGGTACACGATGAATGAACCGAAAAATATCGGATTTTGAAAACTTAGTTCTTGCTCTTGATTATATCGTTGGTCCCAAATTAACACTTGGTACCTCGGTCTGGTCTCAGCATGTATATCATGATTAGTTATTAGCTGAAATTCTGAATTTATGGGAAGTATTTTCAGTTTTGCAACTGCAGTCGGTTTCGTTCTATTAAATTATTCATTTGCTTTGATGAGGATTACTGCTATGATATCTATGTCATATAATTGGCTATGCTGTTTTTTAAATATTGCGCAGACACCGGGTTCTCCTGTTGCTTCTGGGGCCGGAAGAAAGACAAGTAAGCGGATAATACTTGTTTGTCAGGGATCCAGACAGGATACAGAGGTATAGGAGCAATGGCTGGGTAGTTTCTGGCCCCTTTTGTTTCGTACTCCCACTTTTAACCTCAAGTTTCATGAAGTGATGCTCTCTTATTTAGACACATTCTCTTGTATACTGAGGCTCCATATCACCCAGCAGAGAATTGTCCTTAGGAGTAGGACTAGCATAACTTTGGGAATACCTATATGCCTTTTTGATTTAGTGTCAAAAAAATTGCCTACCGGAGAGGGAATGAAATACTAAAGATGGGTAATTTGTTTTACTTGTTTACAATCTGTTGTATTACTCGTATCATTCCACAGGCTACTTTTGCCGGCTTAGGTGATCAACCAATGAACATGCTCGGGGTTATACAGGTATATGATTAATATTATTCGTGGATTAATCATCGAGTCGTATTATCCAACTCTATTTATTGTTCTTAACAGGCCCAGAAAACTGCAGAGCTGCTTCTTGATCTGAAAGTGAGTGCCATAGTTAGCAGCCCAAACAATGCCTGTGCCGAGACAGCTAATATTATCTCCCAAGTAAGCCCTACTTCATTGTCTTTCAACCAATGAACAATGCTAGTAAGTCTTTTGAGTTCCATTTTAGGGTCCATTTTGTTGTCCCATAACTCTGAAAACTTTCTACATTGTAGGTGCAAGAAGCTGCTGATTGCTTGGGTGCCGATTGTGTTCCTCGGTATGTAGAGATGGAGACAATTCCGGAGCTTGATGTTGCCGATCTCTTTCCCCCATCTACAAAGGCATGATATCTGAACATCATATTACAAGATACTTCTATTTCCAATCACTACGTTCTCCACTGAGATAGGGATTGAAGAATTAGGAGTATTGATCATTAACTATTCAATTAAGATGATACCGGCACAAAATGATATTTTCGCTTCATATGTGGCTGTTCTGCAGGACACGTCTGAGTTTTTATCTCTATGCCCCGGTTGGTCAAAGGGATTAGACGATGGAGTCACATCAACACTACGGGAGCAATCTGGGCGAGCCTGGCGTTCGTTGCTGACCGAACTATCTGAAGAGTCCAAGGAAGAAAAGATCATTGTTGCTGTAGCTCACCCCATAGTTCATATAGCATTGATAGGGCACTGCCTAAACGTGACAAAAGAATGGCTGGGATCATTCCATCTTGTTGCAGGGAGCATCAGTGTCATTGATTTCCCGGATGGACCTACTGGAAGAGGCGTTATCCGGTGCATAAACTACACTGCCCATCTAGGGAGATGGTCTATACCAATTACAAGATCGACGTTGGACGATGATTCGTTTTGATTGTGAATATGTATCGATTCCACATGCATATACTTGGGGGTACTGATACTGTATATGACTTGAGTAAGAAGTGAGGTTTTACTTCCCTGCAATTTTTGCATTTATATATGATTGAGAACATCCTCTTTACCATTTATATTTTGATTGAATGTGATTAAGAGAAACATAGTTGTATCCTGTTTATGATTTTATGGTTCATATAAATGATCAGTAAAGCTGAAAAAGCTATGCTACTCGGACTTTTTCAATATATTTATACGATCATAATATATTCATCTGAATTTTCTTATAGATGTCGAACGCTAATATTCAAGGAAGAAAGAAGAGCGGTCGACAACAGATGGAGAATGAAGCAGCAGGATCTTGTCAATGGTTGTAGATTCAAGACGACAAACGGAGCCTAACCTTGTTTGTTGCGGAATGTTCAAACCCTATCATTCCATACTACATTTTGCTGCACTAGCTGATATGGTCTAGTGGATGGTGCAGTCAAATTTCATTATAGTAAAGGGACCAAGTTTTCATTTTCTCTTCTTTTGTTTTCATCATTTGCCACCCCCTGGTTTAATCAATTAAATTCTGATTGGTATGAATAATTTTGGATGTAATTGTGGGCACACAGTTGCCTAGGAATCAATCAAGGACAAAAACTACATAATTTCCAAACCCAACTTGCATTTCTATAAAGAAAGATAAGGCTCAATAACTCAAACCAACCATGAATTCAAAATTATTCTGCTGCTGATGCATAACATCAAGTAAAATTATGGTTTTACTCGCTCTCTTATGCTAAAATTTTATATTTAATCTTTTTATTTTTATAATGTTATTAGTAGGCTCAAATTGATAACATCATTAGTTGTCGTTATTTTTTTATTATTCTATTCGATCATAATGTCATAGCTATGTCTGATTTCAAATTAGATAAACTCAAACACACTTACAGACTAAGCTGTTCAAACTCGGGCCACCTAAATAAAAAAAAAGAACATCACCTTTTACTACTAAGAGCACACCTTTAGTCTCAACTGTGCTTGTTCTTTATTAAAGTGTGTCTTATGATTATAAATATTGCATTGAACTATAGATTAAAACGGTTGTTATTATAATTTTTAAAAAAATATATATTCGAACTCAATTAAGTGTATATTATTCTTTAATTTATGAGTAGGATGGGAGACGTACCCCTGCCGATCCTTTCTAATTTTTAAATCTATAAATAATAAATTTGTGATTGGAATCGTATGAAAAATAAAGAATGAATCATTTTGGATGTTATTATGGTATTCATGTATGAGTATAATCTATGAAGGACAAAAATACATAATTTCCAAATCCAACTTGCATTTCTATAATGAAGAGAATTTTCAACAACTCATGCTAGTGGGAGTGGTCCCATCCAATAATAATTTTTCATCTTATTTTTTTCAAGGTGAATCTTCACCTCTTTCCTACATGTTATTAAATGAATAAATTTTATTGGACGAGACCATGGATGACGTGGTAAGTCGGGACCACGTAATAATTTCTCCAAACCAACAAAGATTCAAATAAATTAAAATAAATCAGAACAAAAAATTCACATGAAACAGAACTCAAGTAGAAATTCACCGATAAGACGGAAAATGTCCGACCGTATATTATCAGGCTGTACGATAAGACGGAAAATTCCGGTTCCGAACGCAACCCCTCCACTACTCTCTTTCCTCTTTATCTCCGCCGCCAGCCTACGGTTGTCACCAAACACCGCGCAACGCCGTTGGGAATAAGATCCCTCGATCTCGTACACGATTTTGTTACCGTCGCCGCCCGTGACATAGGCCAAGCACTTGTTGTTCAACAGGTTCACCGATTTCTTCACCGAAAAGCGAGGAGTGGCCGTAGTTTGTTCTCCGTTGTAAACCAGCCAATTGTCCCCCAGTCCCAGGCTCATTTTCTGACAACATAAATGTTAGATAAATTTAACGGAAAATGGAAGTGAATTGTCCGGGAAACAGAAAGGTACCTTACGGCGGATGGTGAGAAGAGTTTTGCCATTGGCATCCATTAAAAGTATGGATACCTTTTTGCCTTGCATATAATTATCCACCCGGAATACTAAATCGCCTTTGCCATCGAACACCGTGAAGCCATTACAGTTGAACAGCAAAGATCTTTTCCACACTGTTAGGACAGCTTCCTCTACCTTGTCTGCACCAACGCCGGCATTGGGATGAACCTTTTTCATCTTTTCTTAACTAAAAAAAGAAAGAAGATTGCAACTCAACTCAACACAACAGGATCAAAGCAAGTGGAAGCTATGTTTTGGGAGGAAATGAGTTGGGCAGAGATACATACATATATAGGAGGAGGAGTACTCCTATATATGAAAGAGGCAGCCGATCCGAGTGTCTAACAGGAGTGCTCCACCACCATGAAAAAGACGTCAAAACAGCTTTCGATTGGACGGAGGAAATAGTTGAAGAAAACGAAAGGTGATATTTGATAAGTCTGACCAACACCAAACTTTACTTGGAAGCCAGTCGAAAATTTTCGTAGGTCAGAATCATTTTACGGTCGGAGAACGTGGACACGTGTCCAAGGAATATGGCCTTTGAGTTGGAAATTTATGTTGTTACTATTGACCCATTCTTTGATGTTCGTAGCAGTTTTAATCGAAATAAAGCATGAGCTTGTACCGGTATCGTGTTTATACGCGACATAGACATGGTTTCTGGCACATATAAAATTCACGTGTACTAAAAGAGGGCCTTCGGTAAGAAATGGGGGAAAGGAAAGGGGTTGTCCCCCGACCATGCTTAACGAGTTAAAAGCACAAATGCCTTTCAGAAACTTCAGTTCAACAAAAGATTTAAACAAATAAAAAACAAACAAACATAGAAATCAATTCATCAGACAGCTTGCTAAATCCTGAGTTCTTATCATTGCCTTCAAAAGAGTCAAAACCAAACATAACTCCACATGGTCTCTTCTATAATTTCCATTGGGAGGCAAACAAGTGTGCAAACCAAACAATTATTAGAGTAAATAAACAAGCAATGTCATGCTAGAAAGAAACCACAACGGTCCAGTAAACACATGTCTTGTAAGCATGAGTAGAGAGCCTCATTCCTTCTTTCCAATCCCATGAGACATGTTATAGATGCCTTGTCCCTGAAATAACAACAGACCACACAGCATACGCAATAGTTTCAACACGGTTATGGTAAATAAAGAAAAAAGTTTCGAAACCTTTTCTACAGCAAACAGAAGCGTAAAACTGTGGACATGTTTACAATCACAAAGGAACTCACGATTAAGAAGAGAGAACTTGCAGCCAGAGCAGCAGGAATGGCAACAGATGTTACTTTATCAAAAGGTCCTTTCAGGTATGTGTGCATGTGGATGTTTTGGAAATATTTCTGGTACTCAATAAGTTTCTCCCTAGGTCTGAATGGTGGCTCTGACATCCTGCGTCACAAGGTAAGAATACAGTTATGAATCACCTAATCGAAGAAGACTTTCAATGCTCCCAAGACACCTCAACCCCGATTATTATCTGCTTATCTCTTCTCAAATTGGCAAGTCCCATCATATCTCTCTTCATCTATTTTAACCAATAATACAGCTGAAAGTTCACCTCCACAGATATCCCCATAACCCATAACTTCGAGTTTACAAAAACAAGCAGACATCAGCTTGCATCAACAAAACACAAGATTTAACGGTAATCTTCTCCTATGTTACTCGAACTTGAGTGTAAGTGTTAAACGTGGAAGATCATTGAACATCATATCCCCATATACATGGGTCGGACACGAGTGCTAAACACAGGTATTTGAATAAAAAGTGGAGAGCATGAGCAACATACGAACCCACATTTTTCGGGAGCTAGATTAAAATGAGGAAAGCTAATGATCTTGACAGAACATCTAAAGTGGATGGTCAGAGAGTACAAATGAATTTCAGCAATGAAATAAGGTTAACGATCACAATATAGCCTATAAATTGAATTTTATTTCGGGGATAAGCCTCACAACCGAAGATTTAACATTACATTTTAACTTGAATAAACATAAGTACTCCTAAAAAGCCTCATCATATCAGTACTCTTTTGCCTAAGCAGAATAAAATGGGGATCACTAAACCCAATTCAAACTCATTATACAGTCCACCAGAGGATGAATTATATGAATCCTTGGCTAAGACACAGATTAAATGGATTCAATCAACAGTTCTACCATACCCAACCAAAACAATTTCAAATAGTTAATTTAGACCATTTTGAAGGGAAAAAAAAGCTGATTCCTTTGTTGTAAACCTATAACTTCTCAAGCAACTAATATCGAAGATCGACTCCAATAAACCCAAACTAATTATCCGAAAAATAACCCAAATCAAGGAAATGTTTTCCCCGTAAATCAAATCAGCAGATTCAAACATCAGCTAAAAATATATATATATATATATATATATATATATTAAATCAAACACCTTTCAATATGAGATTCATAGGAGAAACAAAAAGAAAGCGTAATAGTAACTGATATCAAATCAAACCTGACTCTTTCTTCCTTAGATTAGGAAAACCCTAGAATTTCTTGACGACTTCGAGCCTATCAGGATTGAATAAGTTCTGGAAAATGGTCTTTTATATTATTCGAGGAAAACAACGAAAAATTAGCACAAAAAAATGGAAAGTAAACAAAAGTTGAGTGGGCTAAGATTTTCTGACCCAATAAAAAATCATATTTTACCGATACAATCTAATCTAATTTTTTAATCGAAATTTAACTGCTTATTGTTACTAATCTAGTAAATAAATTAGTATTAATATGCCTATTGAATCGAACGAATCACTAATTTTCGATTGAAACGTTCTAACCTACTGGTCAAATTTTTAACAGCAAAATTATGGGGGGGGGGGGAATGGATTTTATTATTTTTTATTTTTAAATAATGTACTTAAAAGATTATTATATATATATATTTGTTCAAAAAAATTATATATATATATATGTTCACGTGCATATTGCTTTAAGATGTACACACAATTGATTTGAAAAAATATATTTTTACTTCTAAATGCATTTAGAAGTATTATATAATTATTTGTTAGCCAATTGACCAAGCATTAATATCTAATTCATCTAGAAAAATGTTTTAAAGTGTAACTGAAAAATAGTATATTAATTATATAATTAAAAAATAATTTTTTTTAACTTGAGTCATCATGGGCGGAGCTCTCTTGGGCCAGGACAATTTAGACTCATATTATAGATATTAAATTTTTAATAAGTTAATTTTAATAACAATTTAGTCCCTATAAAAAATAAGTATTTAAAGTAAAATTCAAGAAGAACTAAATATAAGCTAAACTAAAAAAAGATAGGTTCATGTCCCTTAAATTTGGTCTAATAATAATTTAAGCCTATATAAGTTTAAATATTAGACAAATTTTATATTGTCTCCTAAATTTTGAATTTAAACACTTAATAAGTCCTTTTATTTTTCAAATTTAATATTTTAACCCCTCATAATGTTTGATCTTAGTTCCATCCCTGTACTTATCCAACCGCAGCTGTGGAAGAGAGGGACTGCTAGCTTTTTCATTTCATTTTCACCCGCAATCTCAGAAAAATTAATGGCTCAATTTTATCTCGAAATTTAATTAAGCTGGTTCTAATAAATCATAGTCGAAGATAATATTCAATAAGTTTTTTAAAATTATAATATAGCATATGCAACTCTTTTATTATTCCAAAATTACGGGTACTTGAGAAAAATACCAATGCTTCGACCAAGCAAAAATGGTAGTAATTCTATTGGTTATGTTAAATTCTTACCTATTATGTAATGTGTATGTACAAAGAGGGAAATATTACACATTACAAATATATATATAATATAAAGTAATTAAAATCCACCTGCAAGCTAAAAACGTGTAACGAAAGTCTTAATTCACTATCATATAGCTAATTGAATCGTAGTTTAGTTGATATGGTCGTTATTAACCATAACTTAGAAGAAGTAAGTACAATTAAACTCGCAAATTCTTGTAGTTTTTGTGTCAATAATTATAAAACAAATATACGATTATTTAAGAGATAAGGTTGACATAGAAAGAGGCGAGCGGGGTTATTGTTTTTGTTGTCTAATCTGTCATTTTTTATGTAACTGTTGCCAAAATAGTGATTGTGCAGCTAGCTCTCCTTGCCAAACCAGGACGGATTGCCATTTTTGGTTTCATTATTGTTACCATAAACATTCACAATGCAGTTTCCACATATATATATACAGATAGTGTAAAACCTGCAGATTAGAGACTAACGAATTAATCTTTTCACTTTCACAAAGAAACGTTAATTCTTTTTCTCCCCCTTTTTAAAGAAGAAGAAGATGGTGGGGACAACACTTTCTCAGCAGCTCAAGAAGTACATTCTAACCATGCATGATGGATGAGGCTTTCTTCTTTTTTGTAAAAAAATGTTGAATTTGGAAAAAACTTCATTTGTTTAAATATGTATACTGTTTTAACTATTTAAGAGCAATTAGACGTCATTTTAATGCAGCAGAATATGAATCAAACACTGTTCGAAAACAAATCGTTTGATAAGATTCAATAGCAGATCTAACATAAATAACAATAAGCATCTACACAGTCCCTGCCATATGCTTGTATGATAATACTTGTATTAGACCTATAAATATGGATCCATGGCATCCAAAAAACCTGCAGTCTTTTGGTACGTCTCCGGTGGCTCTTACACCCTAGATTTTTGGTGTACAAGATTAGAAACATCAACTTTACTCAACAGCATTCGAATTGTGTTAACTTTTTTTTGAACAAAGCGAAATTAGCATTAAAAAAGAAAAAACATACAATAGAGAAAACTCACGGTCACAGACCGGCCGAAGCAGCAAAACAGCACATGCGGCGAAAAAATAGAAACGACAAACACAGACACAAGGAGAACAACAAACAACAAAAAAAAAACAAAGAAAACAAGAGAAACAAAACAAGCAGAGAAAAGCCACAGGGTCAAGCACCACCAGTCGAAGAGGGAAAGGAACCATGCCAGTAACTAGGCCTACAACTGCACGGACATTCCGAAGGTCGCCGAAGAATATGAACAGTAAAAGAGGTGCAGTGATACAAGCCTTCAAAATTTTCGGGTCAAGATCCAGAGGTCCACGAAGTCTGAACGACCAAGAAGAGGCGGTCAAAAAGATAGGCCACCGTATGGCCACCGACTAGAGTGAAAATCGCACCATGCAAAGCCTCACTTGCATGAGAAACAACTAAAGGGCCAAAAAAACTCAGAAAATAGAAAATAGAAAAAGAAAAGAGATCGAAAAGAGGGACTTTCTCCTAACGTTGTCACCTTCCGGCAGCTCGAAAAACCCCACCAACAAAATGACGCCCTCGTCTGGAGCAAGGACGCCGAGGAGAAAATCCCAACAAGTCGAACCAGACTAAAACGACAAAAACATCAAAAAATGAAGGAGGAAGAAGGAACAACCAAGAACAAAGAAGAGGAAGAAGAAAAAGAAGACAAAGACTGGGATGAGAGGCCAGCCACCGCCAACAACAGTGGCTGGCCACCGTTTGAAAGCTAGGGTTTAGATTGAAAAGTAGAGAGAAGGGAGAGCAAAATAAGAAGAGAGAGAGGGTTGGAAAAGTATTTCGAATTGTGTTAACTTGAATGGATGATAAAGCATCACAGACTAAACCCTAACCCATGAACAAAAGCAATAAGATGATGACTCGTGCTTATAGGTCCGATGACACCAAACAATCATCCATAAGAAACTGAACCATTCCCAACAGGATTCAGCAGTTAATCCAGACATGAAATATCACAAACATGGAATAAGGAAGATCAGCATAATAAAAAATACCATAAGAATTAAGAACCATTCATCCAAAATGAACCATGTAATCCGTAAATCCATAATTATAAAGGAAATGTAAATGTCATTTAACTACATTTTCTCAACAACTTAAAATCAGTGAATAGCTAAAACAAAAAATGAAGGAAAAAAAAGAAACTTTCAAGACTCGAATAAAGCAAATGACTTTCCGAGGAACCCTCGAGCGTTGAGGTTTGCTTCACCCGCTTAGTCAAAGAGGCTGAAACCCATATCCTGCATCAAAATGAAACTGCATTAGTGAAGAACAAACCAAATAAGAATCAATACAAGTCAATTACTGAGTGAAAAACCAATTACATCATCGGATTCTTCCTTCTCCTCCTTCTTGGCCTCAGTAGCAGGTGCAGCGGCACCACCACCACCGCCAGCTGCAGGAGCGGAAGCGGCAACAGCACCACCGCCAGAAGGAACTGAAGCCAACTTCTCCCGTCCACTAGCAATTAGCTCGGTGATGTCTTTTCCTTTAACTTCAGACAATAGCAACTCTATCCTATCATTTTCAGCCTCAGCTCCAACTACAACATTTAAAAAAAAATCATTCCTTTGACATTGTAATGCTAAAGTAATCGCGAATAACCTAATTCCCAATTTACCATTTTTCCTACAATTTATATTACTAAAACAAATAGATAAATAAAATTCATAATACAAAACTCTGATATCAAAGCGATTTCAAAAACAGGATAAATCAAGCGAGAAAAAAAAAAGACCTGATGCGAGAATAGATTTCAAGTCACTGGCGGAGGGGGAAGCGTTTCCTCCCAGAACGGCGAGCAAATAGGCAGCGACAACCTTCATTTTTACTTGATAAAAGAATTGCGAGAACGAAAGTGGGGGTTTGCAGGGAAAAGAATGAAAATGTGATGAATGTTTGCTAGGGTTTTTATTTTTGGCGAGGCTGTGTAATTGAATTTCGGCCGTCGATCTTAACTAAAAGCCTTGATGGGCAGTTTTTTGAGGCCATCTTGTCGTAAATGGGTTCAAAACCATATCCTCGTTGCAGCCAACTTGTATTGCGATCAAGTACCACCATCTTGAATCTAATGAGGAGTTTTGCGGAGATTTATTATATTCAAATAACTTTATTTATAAAGAATGCATAAATTATATTTTAGGTTAAAAATTGAACAAATATAATTACGAGACTATATTTAAAATGATTAAAAAAATACCATCATTCCCCGTTCGTTGTCATCACTTTTAAGTACCTTAACCATCCACACCCACAAAGCTTCATTATACAATAATGTTAGCTTTTTGTTTTAAACTATCTTAGTTACTATTACAATGATAATTATAATACGTTTATTAAAAAAACAAGTTTTATCTTACTATGATGTGAGTTTTTATTATTTATCATTAGAATTTTATATATATTTATATTATTTGCAACGTTTCCATATTTTCCATGTAAAAATTGTAATTTTATATTTTTTGATATTGAATAATTATTTAATTTTTTTGGTGGCCCTCCCGGTTTCCTAAGGCTCTTCTTTGACTAATTCGAACCGAACCGCGTCGCACACCTAACTTGGTGGGTGAGTCTTTCAGCGAAGGTTTTCTGCATACGCAATGCCTCAAACTCAAAAGTTGCTTAAGCGATACCAATTTGCTTACCACTTGGACCAACCCTTTATTATAATATTTAAATTTTAAAAATACATTCAATCTGAGCAGTGTTATCGTCTTGGTTTTGATCTCGAGCAACCCTGGTTCTTCTTTGAATCCAGGCCTGTTCTTTTTTTTTTCAAAAAATTCTTGGCAATGAGCCGGTTTATGTTGTTGACCATCCCGACATTGTTGGTTGGTTGCTTGTAGTTTTCTTGTTTGGTACTCTGCTAGTTTTTTGTTCTTCTTGGTGTGTGCTTTGGTGTTTCTTGTCCTATTTTTTTGTGGCGGAATGGCAGTCTTGGCATGGAATGTTAGAGGACTTGGTAATTCGGATACAGTTAGAGGCATTAAAGATATTATCTTTAAATTTCAGTCATGTCTTGTCTTCCTTAGTGAAACAAAAAAAGAATGAGTATATGGAAAAGCTTTAGAGAACTAATAAGTTATGTAAAGGTTTTGTTAAGTATGGCTCATATATTAGATGAAGGACAACATCATCTGTCCATTAAAGGAGTTTCGAGTTAGTCTGTGGGCTATGATTCAGTGGGTTACTCTTATATAATGTATTTGTAACCTAATTGTATGATCAATCTCATAATAAGAAAACAACCGCTCATCGCTCCCGAGGACGTAAGCACATTGCCAAACCTCGTTAAAATCATGTGTTCTTGTTTGTTTAATTCTTTGCTGATTATTCTGATTTCTCAACAATTGGTATCAGAGCAGGTTTGAGATGACAATTTTAGGTGCGAAATTTGAAGTGGTAAAATTTAATTGTGATGGTAACTTCGAATTGTGGCAGACGAGGGTAAAGGATCTGCTAGCGCAACAAGAGATTTTAAAGGCTTTACGATTTGCAAAACCAGCATCGATGGAGGATGAAGATTGGGAAGAACTTCAACAACGAGCGACAGGAACCATACGGTTATGTTTGGTAGATGAGATTATGTATCACGTAATGGATCTGTCGTCCTTAGAAGAAATATGGAAGAAATTAGAAAGTCAATTTAAGGAGAAATCTCTAACAAATAAACTGTATCTGAAGCAGATGTTGTATGGGCTGAAGATGCAGGAAGGTCATGATTTGGCACAGCACGTGAATGTCTTCAATCAAATAATCACAAATTTGGCTCAACTTGATGTGAAGATTGAGGATGAAGATAGAGCAATGATTTTGTTGTGTTCATTGCCTTCCTCTTATAAACACATGATGACTACTCTTACATATGGGAAAGAAACAATCAAAGTTGAAGAGATTACTGCAACTTTGTTGGCTCACAACCAGCGGAAGCAGAATGCAGGGGAAAGCTCTCATACTAATAGTTTATATATTAAGGGTAATCAAGACCGTAAAAGGAAGTCAGATAATGAGGGTTCTGGAAAACGAAATTCTAGATCAAAGTCTAGAGGCAAAAAGATGATTCATTGCTACAAGTGCAAGGAGCCATGACATATGAAGCGAGATTGTCCAAAGTTAAAAAGACAGACAGATGATAAACATGATGCATCATCCAAAACTGTAAATATAGTGCAGAATGACAATTCAGATTACAGTGATGGTGATATGCTTTCTATTTCAACAACTCAGTTCACGGATGCATGGATTCTTGATTCAGGATGCTCTTATCATATAACGCCTAACAAAGAGTGGTTTTCTACTTATGTGTTTGTTAATTCCGGTTCAGTCTATTTAGGTGATGATAGATGTTGCAATATTGTTGGTATTGGCGAAGTTAGAATTAAGATGTATGATGGTACTGTTAGAACATTATGTGATGTTAGGCATATACCAGATTTGAAAAAGAATCTAATTTCCTTGGGCACTTTGCAAAATAATGGTTTTATTCCTAAAGCAGATGAGGATAGGGAAACCATTAGAATTGTTAAAGGTGCATTGATTGTGATGAAAGGAAAGATAACTGCAGGAAATATCTATAAACTGTTAGGGAGTACAGTTGTAGGTGGAGCTCATTTTGTTGATTCATATGATGATAATACAAAGCTGTGGCACATGCGCCTTGGTAATCTTAGTGAACGTGGAATAGCTGAATTGCATAAAAAATTGTTGCATGGTGTTAAAAGCTGCAAGCTCGTTTTTTGTAAGTTTTGTGTTCTTGGTAAATAGACTAAAGTTAGTTTTATGACTGGAAAGCACAAAACTGAAGAGATTCTTGATTATATGCATTCTGATGTATGGGGGCCCTACCATGGAATCATCATTGGGTTGATCTATGTATTATGTTACTTTTATTGACGATTTTTCTAGAAAAGTTTGGGTGCATTTCTTGAAACAGAAATCTGAAGTATTTGCCAAGTTCAAGATGTGAAAAGATGAGGTAGAGAACCAAACTGGTAGAAAGATCAAGTACTTAAGGTCTGATAATGGCACCGAGTACACAGATTCACAGTTTCAAAAATTCTATAATGAGCATGGGATTCAGAGACATTTTTTAGTGCGCAAGACACCACAACAAAATGGTGTTGCTGAAAGGATGAACAGGTCATTAACTGAGAGGGCTCGGTGCTAGAGACTAAATGTAGGGCTTCCTAAAAGCTTCTGGGCAGAGGTTGTGAGTATGGCATTCTACCTCATTAACAGGTCACCACGGGCATCTTTGGGTTGCAAAGTTGTAGAAGAGGTATGGACATGTAATGTAGTTGATTTTGATCACTTACGAATTTTTGGTTGTCCTACTTATGTGCATGTACCTGGTGATGAAAGATCAAAACTTAATGCAAAGTCGAGGAAGTGCTTTTTTCTAGGGTACAAGAAAGGTGTCAAAGGGTATAAGTTTTGGGATTCGATTGCAAAGAAAATAGTGATCAGTAGAGATGCAATTTTTGATAAGCAGTTCATGTTGCATCAGAACCAAGACAAAGTACTGGTAGATTTAGAACAGTGTCCAGGAGCAGCTGAAAAAGGTGAAAGCTCTAATTCAACATCTGGTGGTTCTAATACAATTGATTTGCAGGATTATAATCTAGCCAGAGATAGAGAGAGACGCACCAATATAAAGGCTCCATGCAGATTGGGTTTTGAAGACATGGTGTCTTTTGCACTTCACATTAGCAGTGATGATCCAGCTACTTTTCAAGGAGCTATCACTAGTCCGGAAAAAGGGAAATGGATGGCTGCAATGTTTGAGGAGATAGAGTCTTTGTAGAAAAATCATACATGGGAGCTAGTTCGGCTTCTTGAGGGAAAGAATGCTATTGGTTGCAAATGGGTGTATAAAAGGAAACCAACAATATCAGAAAAAGAGGGGGAAAAGTTCAAGGCTCGATTGGTAGCAAAGGGTTTTTCACAGTAAAAGAGAGTTGATTATGATGAAATCATTTCTCATGTTGTTAGGCATACTTCAATCAAGACACTACTTGCATTAATAGCTAGTTGGGATTTGCATTTAGAGCAAATAAATGTTAAAATTGTTTTTTTTTGCATGGTGATCTAGAGGAGCAGATTTATATGCAGCAGCCAGAAGGGTTCACTCAATCAGGATATGAACATATGGTTTGCAGGTTAAAAAACAGTCTATAAGACAATAGTGTAAATGATTCGACTCCTACATGATTCATATTGGCTACAAGCGATGTGAGTATGATTGTTGTGTTTATGTCAAAAACCTTGATGGTGGTTATTTTATTTTTCTGCTACTGTATGTTGATGATATATTGATTGCTGCGAAGAATGTGCATGATGTTGTTGGTTTAAAAGCTTTATTGAGCCAGGAATTTGATATGAAAGACTTAGGAGCTGCAAAGAAAATTCTTGGAATAGAGATTCATAGAGATAGAGGCTCAAGAAAACTGTGCTTATCTCAGCAAGGCTATGTTGAGAAAGTGTTAGACAGGTTTGGGATGAGCAATGCAAAGCCCGTGAGCACTCCATTGGCAAATCATTTTAAGCTTTCTTCATAACAGTGCCCGAAGATAGATAAAGAAATTGAAAAGATAGCAAAGGTTCCATATGCCAGTGATGTAGGCTGCCTTATGTATGCGATGGTATGTACTCGCCCTGATTTAGCTCATGTTGTTAGTCAAGTTTTAAATACATGTCCAAACCAGGTAGAGGATATTGGGAAGCAGTCAAGTGGATTTTCAGGTATTTGAAGGGTACAATAGGACATGGAATTGTTTTTAGTAGTCAGCAAAATGATCTTATGGTGTAGGATATGTGGATTCAGACTATGCAGGTGATTTGGATGATAGAAGGTCTACAACTGGGTATGTTTTTACTCTTGGTGGAAGGCCTATATGCTGGAAGTCAACTGTTCAGTCTATTGTCGCATTATCTACAACTGAAGCTGAATACATGGCAGTAGCTGAAGCTGCAAAAGAAGCCTTATGGCTTATTGGGCTAGTGAAAGAATTGGATATTCAGCAAGGTGGAGTTCAATTGCATTGTGATAGCCAAAGTGCTATTCATTTGGCTAAGAATCAGATGTATCATGCTAGAACTAAGCATATTGATGTGAGGTTTCACAAGATTAAAGAGTTGATTGCATCTGGTGAGATATTGTTACATAAGGTGCATACCACAGACAATGCAGCTGATATGTTGACCAAGTCAGTTACTATTGACAAGTTCATGCATTGCTTGGACTTGTTGAATGTTTGCAATTGCTAGAGAAGCATGGTAGCCCAACCCACTTTGATGTGTGAGAAACTCCTAGGTTAATTTCTAAGGGGGCATGATATTCGCCAATGTGGAGATTTGTTATGTATGGCTCATATACTAGATGAAGGGCAGATTCTGGAGCGGAGCGGGAGTGAGCGAGTGAAGAGAGAGCATATGTCCATTAAAGGAGTTTCGAGTTAGTCTGCGAGCTAGGATTAAGTGGGTTTGGGGGTGCGGAGGCGAAGCCCCGTGGTACGGTACGGGGTACCGGGGTTACTCTTATATAATGTATTTGTAACCTAATTATATGATCAATCTCATAATAAGAAAATAGCCGCTCATCGCTCCTGAGGACGTAAGCACATTGCCGAACCTCGTTAAAATCATGTGTTCTTGTTTGTTTAATTCCTTGTTGATTATCCTGATTTTTCAACAGGTTTCTATGTTGATCCTATTAGAATTGCAGGAGGTCTGGCACTCTGGTGGACGGAAGATCTAAAAGTGACCATCATTAATTTCTGTAAAAATTACATTGATATCTCTATTTCCTACAAGAACAATGAAGAATGGCACTGCACATTTATTTATGCTCCTTGGAGAAAAAAAAATTCTGAGAGGAGCTTGCAGGATTGAGAAGACAACAAATTTGTAAATGGTGTGTGATTGGGGATACCAACTCTATTGTCAACCAAGGCGAAAAGAATGGTGGTAATACTTTCGACATTCGGAATGTTAGATGGTATCTTAATTTCATTGAAAAAATAAGCATGATCGAATTGCCAATTAAGGGTGGACCTTTCACCTGGTCCAATCAAAGAACAAAAAGAAATACTATTAATGAAAAGTTGGATCGAATTCTTTTCACAAGCGAATGGAGCTTCTTGTATCATAAAGCTATCGGTTTATTGGAAGCAGCTATAGCATCTGATCATAATTCTATTGTCCTTTTTTTGAATGGTCCCAAAAAGAAAAGAAGAAAAGAATTTAAGTTTGAGTTTAAATGGTTACTCGAACAAAAATGCTCCACTAATATCCAAGAAGCTTGAAATCTAGACACAAGAGTCCCAAGTTCTCCAAGATCCTCTCAATTTTGCAGGAAGCTCAAAACTACTAGAATCAAATTAGGAAAATAAAGTAAAGAAAAATATGGAAGAAATAGAATGACAAGTGGAGAGCTCAAGTAGAAAATTCTAGTCATACAGAAAAATCTCTCACAACAGAATCAAAAGAACAACTGAATGCCCTCAAACTGTCTCTTTAAAAAGTGTGGAAAAGCAAAAAAAGGCATTGGCATGAACGAGCAAGAGTGAATTGGTTGAAATATGGAGATAAAAATATCAAATTTTTTCATACAACCATAATTCAAAATCGAAGATGTAACCCAATCCTTAAGATCAAAGATGGAAGTGGTATATGGGTGGAAGATGAAAAAAATTATGGAGCAATTTGAGAAGCATTTTATGAACATCTACTCAAAGGATCATTCTATTGACACGAGAGGGATTTCTAATCTCATTTCAAATGTGATATCGGAAGACATGAATAGAGAGCTATGCAAGAAAGTCAATGAGGATAAAATTTGGGATGTGGTGCATTGAAATCCCCAGGTTCGTATGAATGTTCGGAGATTTTCTACCAAACCTTCTGGGACATTAACAAAAAGAATACCATTGCCATGATCTCTAACTTCTTCAGGTTTGGTATTATCGAAAAAAATATCAATGACACCAATATTGTCCTTATCTCGAAAACCAAAAATCCAACGGAAGTTTGCCATTTCAGACCCATTGGCATATGCAATTTCTCAATCAAGATCATCACTAAGATTCTTACTTCTAGATTGAATGTACTTCTTCTAAGGATAATTCCTCCAACTCAATCAGCTTTTATCAATGAACGTTTGGTTCAAGGTATTATTATCTTGGCCCATTAAGCTCTTCATGCCATAAAAAGGAGAAGAAAAGGGTCTTCGAGGGTTATGGCTCTTAAAATTGACTTAGAAAATGCATATGATAAAGTCAATTGAGAAATTTTAAATCTGATTATGTGCAAGATAGGATTTGATTCTTGGTGGATCCAACGAGTAATGCAGTGTGTTACTACGGTTTCCTTCTCAGTTATGGTGAATGGGGAAAAATATAAGACCTTTTCCCTAACGAGAAGACTCAGACAAGGAGATCTTCTATTCCCTTTTTTTGTTCCTCCTAATCTCTAATATATTCACTTGGCTGATTGACAGTGAACTAAGTAAGCAAACTCTCTCGGGATTTCATATTGGAAAAAGATGTCTCATACTCAATCATCTTATGTTCGATGATGACTGTGTTTTATTTGCCAAGACAGATTATGCAAATTGTACTTCAGTAATCAATCTTCTTGATGAATTTCAAAAAGCTACGGGACAAACTGTTAATATGGGCAAATCTTCAGTATTTTTCTCTCCTAATATAATTTCTAACCTTAGAACTTCTATTATTAACTCCCTGGGTTTTGGAATTATAGAAAAAGACAGTAAATATTTAGGTCTTCCCTCTATCTGGGGTAGGGAAAAAAAGAAGCACTTGCGTTTATCCTGGAGAAAGTTCAGAAGAAACTTCAAAGTTAGAAATCTAAGTTTCTTTCTCAAGGCGGTAAGGAAGTCCTAATCAAAGCTGTTGCTACAGTCATACCCTCATATGTGATGCAATATTTTCTTCTCCTATCGACCTTTTGTGATGAGCTTAATTCTCTCATTGGAAGGTTTTGGTGAATGATTCTAATGAAAAAAATAGAGGAATTCACTGCTTAGTTGGAATAAGCTGTGTAGAGCCAAAGATTGTGGGGGATTAGGGTTCCGTGACCTGAAAACTTTCAACAAAGCTTTGGTGACTAAGCAAACTTGGAGAATTTTGAAAAGTCATGATTCCCTTGTGGCCCGGGTTCTACGTGGTATTTATTTTCCTAATGGAAACATTCTTTCGGCTCAAAAAAGCCAGAATCCTTCATGGGCCTGGCAAAGCATTTGGGAGAGAAATGATCTTATCTCAAAATGAACGTTGTGGCGTATTGGTAATGGCAAATCTGTTGTTATTTGGGATGACCGATGGATCCCAACGCTGGACAATATGACTATCTCTTCGCCGAGAAGCCCATCTTGCCGTGAGTACCTTGTTAGTTGGCTTATTGATTCCCAAAATCGCAAGTGGCGTATGGATAAGCTTCACACTCTTTTTTCAGTCCAAGAGATTGATGATATTTCTTCCATTCCTATTGGAGGACATCAAGTGGATAATGATCTTATCTGGTTCAATACTAAGGATGGAAAGTATTCTGTCAAATTCGGGTATCACTTTCTTGTTAACTCATCTATAGCCGAAGATCTTCCTTGCTCTAGTGATAATGTTCAATCTGACACAAAGCTCTAGAGCTCAATTTGGGGGTTGTCTGTGCCTCCTAAATTTAAACTCCACAACATTGTTCCTATAAAATACTCTTTAAAACGTATATTTCATGGAAAATGACACATGCGATAAATGTCCTAGATGTGGAGAGGATTTTAAAAATATTGAGCATATTATTTTCTTTTGTCCTTTTGCATAGACTGTTTGGCGTGCCTCGGATCTTAGTTACTCTCCCTCTATGATCGATTTTCCTGGTTTTGTTAAATGGTGGAAAAAAGTCATTTCTTTCTAATGCTAAAGGAATGATGAATGAAGGACTTCAGTTTATTGCCTTTTTATGTTGGTATCTTTGGAAATTTGGGAATTGTTTTATTTTTTCTGTTGTTATTGATTCTCCCATTGATGCGTGGCTTAAAGCCCAAAATGCTTTCTCGAAATTCTATTCTTACAATTTGGCAGGTTTGGAGAAAAATTCGGCACAACCTAGAGTGACAGAACATTGGACGGCTCCAAGCACAGGGTAATGTTAAGGCAAATTATGATGCCTCCTTCGACAGTTCTACAGGCTCTGCTAGTGCTGCTGTGATTTTTCATAATGATAAGGGACAGATTATAGGAGGTTCTACCTCCAGTTTTACTCCTTCTTCAGCCTCTTGTGCCGAAGCCACTGCAATTCGTCTAGGTACAATTGAGGCCTTTGATGCTGGATTCAGACATGTGGTGTTTAAATAAGATAACGCTGGTGTTATCGCACTAATTAAGTCCCAAACGCTATCTGCGTGGAAGTCAGCCGCCATTGAAGGCGATATTGTTGGTCTGTCTACCCCTTTTTCTTTTTTCTTTCTCTTTTGTTAAACGTGTTTGTAATATGCCTGCGGACTAGGTTGTTAAAGCGGTCCCAAAAAATTCTTGCCTTTTTGATTGGCATGTTCGTGTTCCTCCTAGTTTGAGGAAGTTGTTGTAATGCGTTTCTGTTAATGAATTTTAATTCTCAAAAACTTGTTTGCAGAGCGTAGTACATTATCACATGGTTAAAAAAATAAACTGATATAATTATATAATAACATCGGATACTAAAACAAATTTAAACGCATAGGAAAGACGAGAGAAGTTGCCTTCCCCAATTGATGAGGAAGTATTTTATATAAACGATGAGACGAATCGTAGGGCACATTAAACGGCTTATTTATGTAAAAAATTCATTTTTAATAGTTATCTAGAAAAATGACTTATATCTAAAATTATTTAGAAAAATGATCCCCAAATGGTTCACTTAACAAAGAGTGAGTTCGAACCTCGCTTTCTACAAAATGCGAGTCTCACGTTAAATAAGTTGGTAAAAAAAAGAAAAAAAATAAATTTCCCACGTTTTTACATAGAATTCGCTTTTTGTAGAAAGCGAGACTCAAACTCGCTTTCTGTAAAACGTGAGGTCTTCTTACGTGAGACGATTTAAAGATTATTTTTCTAAATAACTTTAGATATGAATTATTTTTTTAAATAACTATTAAAAATAGATTTTTACGTAAATAAGCCACATTAAACAGCTGCCCTACCATGTATAATTGATGATAGTGTACTATACCAGGATTTGATAGGTTATACCAAACCTTGAGATTGAAATATGCTACTGGTAGCTGGCGATGTGTACCAGACATGATAGATGTGTTGGGAAGAGTCGTAATACATATTTATGAGATTTGATGGCAATTCTCCAAATGGTAGGCAAAGCAAGCACGTGCTTGAATGTCAACAAACTACACAAGAAAAATAATAAAGGAGGCGTTTAAAATCATGAAAGCGACCTACTCCATTAATGACCCTCATTTCAATTTGCGCATGAGTTATTCATGCCACAATTCAAAGTATTTTCTCGCGTGCCAAACAGGAAATATACAAAAAGTATGACCCACTTCTAGTATTATTATATGCTCATTTGATTGACTTTGTTTGCTCCCCTTGTCCAATATTATATAAACCCATTTTTTCCCTTTGATTTCTCGAGCTTTTTGTTTTGATATCAATAGACTCGTATTCTTCTTCCTTGTGGTTTTGCTCCGTTTGCAGTGTTTTTTCCTTCATGTTCTTCTCTTTCACTCTTTTGTTTTATCTGTTTTCTTTGTTGATCTTCGTTTTGAGGTTGAAGCTATGGTGTAAATGTGAAATCTACCAAGCTTTTCTCGATTCGAGTTGGACCAAAGATTTCGATAATCTCTGTGATTGGTACACTCACCTTCTTAAAAAGTCCCCGACCGGATCGATTCGTATCCATGTCCTCGGCAACATCGTCTCCGCCGACCCTGAAAACGTCGAGCACATCCTCAAAACCCGATTCGAAAACTACCCGAAAGGGAAACCATTCTCGGCTCTTCTCGGTGATCTACTCGACCAAGGTATTTTCAACGTCGATGGCAATTCGTGGATGTTCCAAAGAAAAAATGGCTAGCCTTGAGCTCGGCAGTGTATCGATAAGAATTCATGCTTTCGACATCGTCGAATCCGAGATCCGATCCAGGCTTATCCCTCTTTTATCGTCCGTCTCCGATAAACAACGAGTATTGAACTTACAGGACGTGTTTAGAAGGCTTTCGTTCGATAATATCTACAAGTTCTCCTTCGGGTTCGATCCCGGTTGCCTCGAGTTGTCGTTACCGTTCTCGGAATTCGCGGAAGCTTTCGATTTAGCATCGAAATTATCGGCTCAAAGAGGGTTGGCGCCTTCGTCTTTGATATGGAAAGCCAAGAGGGTGTTGAATTTGGGGTCTGAAAAGGAGCTTAAACAAGCTATTACAATGGTGGATGAATTCGCTCAAGGTATGATCAACCAACGGCGCGAAATGGGATTTTTGGACAAGCAGGATCTCCTGTCGAGATTCATGGGAACAATCGATAACGACAAGTATCTAAGAGACATTGTGGTGAGTTTTATCATGGCTGGACGTGACACGGTTGCCTCGGGGTTGACCAGTTTCTTCTGGTTGTTATCTCAGCATGCGAAAGTCGAGTCTGCCAATCTAGAAGAGCTTGAAAGGGTCATGTCGGTGTCATCGCCGTCGAGCGACGACCGACAATTCATGACGTTTGATCAAATGCGGGAAATGCATTATTTGCACGCAGCGGTATGCGAAACCTTGCGGCTGTTTCCACCGATCCAATTCGATTCAAAGTTCGCTCTAGACGATGACGTTTTACCGGATTATACCTTTGTGAGGAAAGGCACTAGGGCGACCTACCATCCATATGCAATGGGTCGGATGGAACGGGTTTGGGTCTCCGATTGTCTTGAATTCAACCCGGAAAGATGGTTGAAAAATGGTAGGTATATCCCTAAAAATCTGTACAAATATCCGGTTTTCCAAGCTGGGTTAAGGGTCTGTTTAGGGAAGGAAATGACACTAGTGGAGATGAAATGTGTGGTCCTAGCCATAATCAGCCGGTTCAACATTCGAGTCGCCGATCCGTATAGAAAGCCAAGATTTGCCCCAGGTCTCACCGCCATCGTAAGAGGAGGCTTACCGATTTTAGTCCAAGAAAAGGGAGCTTTTGTATATTTTTTTATTAAGTAGAGACTATTACATTTCGAAGACAAATGTTAAATTTTAAACTCATACAAAATTAAATAATATGAACATTTTTTTATTACTTCGTCAATTAGTAGATCTTTATTACTTACGTAATTTAAGTATAGAGAGGTTGACTTTTCATTCTTTTATGGATAAAATATTTGAAATTTTCTTATTAAGTTCGTAAATATATTTAAATTTAGAAACTTTAAAATATCGTAATAACAAGGGTAATGTTTTGAAAGTTATATAATAGACATTAAATTTTAGTTTTTATTATAAAATGGTCACTAAACTGTTAATTATGTCGTTAACTGGAGACACGATAGGTACGAAAATTTATATAATAAAATATTTAATTTTCAAAATTTATGTAACGACCCGGATTCTGGATCCAAGAGTCGAGTTGACCCGAGGCGTGGGCTTCGTTGTTTGGGCTGCAATTTTGGGCTTATAGGAGCCCTTAGGCTATCTTGTGTGTTAAGCTTGTGTGGTTGTTGGGTTGTGATGAGAAGAGAAGAGGGGTAAAATGGTAAAAGCTTAAATTGAAGAGTGAGAAGGGGAGGCACGCTTTTCTTTTGCATTGTGCAGGGAATGAGATCACCATGCCTTAATTCCATCATCCTCCTATTTCAAACTCTCTCTCCCCCAAAAACCCCACTATCAAAGGTTAATTTTTGAGAGTTTGTGTTGAGAATCACTGTAATATTCCAAATTTTAGTTAGTGATTAAAGTGTAATTTTTGAAAGTTTAGGGGTTAAAGTATAAACTTTGGAAAAGTTTAGGGATTAAAGTGTAAATTTCCCCAACAAGTAATTTTATTCAGTATAAGAGTGAATCAGATCGAAATAGGTACCTTGATATCGGTTTTAAGAATTAAGATGCAGAAAAAGGTCCCAAATTTGGATGGAATGAAATTGTTAAGCGTGCCTAAGCCAGAGAAATACAAGGATGGGTGACCTTCGAAAATGTCTTATAAAAGTGTTTCTGATCGATATTTTGGACTCATTAAGAGTAAAGAATATTCGTATGGATTTACGATAAAGGATTTCTAAGAGAAATTTTACTTTTTGAAGATTTTCGATAATTATCGGGATAATAGACTGAGTTAAGAAAATTCAGTCTAAGTCATTAAGGAAGGAAGTTTTTATGAGATAATAATGTTTATTTCTCGAATATGAAAATATGAAATTTTTGGAATAAATCTAATAGTTCAGAAAAAGTAAAATCGCAGTAGAAGTATTTTACGAATATCGGGAAATCATATCGAATTAAAATTTTGAAGACTGTTCCAAAGATTATGGGAAATTTATAAAATATTATTTTATGAATATTTTATTGTTGGATGGATTCTAACTAGATTTAGTTAGACTATGATAGAGTGGCTATAAAGCTTTAAAGTTCGTAGGAAGAAAATTTGGAAATCGTAGTGAGTAGGATTCGAATATTTGGATCAAATAAAATGTCATAAATAAATATCTAAGATATTTATGAAGGAGGATGGTTGGATTGGAACCAAATTGGTTCAATTTTAATGGAATCGAAATTTTCAAGACTTGTTGTAAATAAAGACTAGTTTGAGGGCAAATTGAACATTTTCCATGGATGGCATTTTTGAAATATTTTGAAACATTGAGGGTAATTTTTAAAGGTGAATAACACTTGGATTTGATCATGGCCATTGATTTTTGATAAGATTAAATCTTGGCCTTTGGATTAAAAGGGTAAATTAGTAATTTCACTAATTAAATGAATTTTAAATTCATTTAATTTTAACATGTGGATTAAATAAGTAAAAGATGAACCAAATTTGTTCATCTTTCTTGAAATATTTCGGACTAAAGGGAGAAAAAAAAGGAAAAAAGTTTCCAAGCTCGATTCAAGCCCCGAAACTCGATTTTCAGGTAATCTCTTCAACTACAAAGTTATTCTACTGTTCAAGCTCTATCTCTTGATGTTAATAATTCATGGAAAACATGTTTGATTGATGAGAATTTTGCGTGAGAAGAAATTAGGGTTTATGGAAAAAGTTTGGGGCTTTTGGAATTTTATGATTCGATGATGAAATTTAAGTTGGAAACAAGTTGTTATGATGCTAAAATCATGTTTTTGAGTTGAGATTTAAACCCTACGTATTTTAGTTTGTATGAAAATGATTAGGTTTATGGATTCAAGTTTGATTTATGATTTGTGATGTTAGATAAATGATCTAGTAAGCTTGATTTGTTGTTTGAAAGCAAAACCCTAAATTTAAAGTATAGGGACCATTTCGTTAATTCTGAAAGTTAAAGGACCAATCTGATTTTTATGATTTTGAAGTGTATTTATGCTATTAATGATGTTGGAGATGTGAAAGTGAAGTAAAAATGCTAAACCGATGTTGAATTAAAGTAGTAATCATTTTGACAATTTGTCAAAGTTAAGTGACCAATTCAGAAATAAGTTTTTGGATGAGGAATAAATCTGATTTTTAGTTTAAATAATAGAATTCAAGTAGTAATGTTGATTTGAGGACTAATTTGCAAAGTTAAGAAGTTTGAATCCTTATCTTTGCATTTTAGTGACTCTTTTGGCAAATAAGGAAAATTAGAGGAAATTATTGTGAATAATTATTTGATGAAGAATGTGATAATTTGGTGGTTTTAAGCAAGTAATTGGACTAAATTGACAAATAGCAAAGTAAGAAGAAATTAGTATAAAGTTTGAAGTTATTCATGGAAGTTGTGTAGGAAAACTAGATTTTGGCAGTAAGTTTGAAAATTCACCATAAATTCTACAAAAATGGTTAGATAGTGAATTTTATACCGATGTAAAGATTTGTTCATCTAGTTTCGTTTCCAACAAACGAAAACTGATTTTGAGTTCTGAGTTAAAATATATGAATTTTTAAGTGATGAAAGGTCAGAAAACAGAGCACCAGTCTGTTCCGAATTTCAGCACTATAATCGACTTTGAAAATTCGCCATAAATCGTACAAGTTGAATCGGGACTATTAATTTATATGGATGAAAAGCTTATTGAACCTAGTTTCTTTCAAAACAAACAGAATCAAATTCCAAGTTTTAGATCATTTTATAGAAATAAATCTTTGAAGGTAGTAAAAGCTGCCAGAAAATGGAAATTTAGATATTTTGTATCTAAAGTTAGTTAGCGAGCTCGGAAGAATTATTTGAAGTTCGAAATGGTCATTAAAGACCAAAAATGGGTTTTGGACAATATAAGGAAAGAAGGAAAAACTTTTGGAAATTTTGTATATTCGAATGACTAGATTCGATAGCATGTTTAAAGTATTGTTAGATTTGAATCTAACAAATGTTATTCGTATTTATGTGATCAATGAAGTTGATCCGAATCAAAAGATGGTTCAAGATACTATGAGGAAAATGATCGAGTAAGCTTAGTGAGGCAAGATAATAAATGGCCCAGGTGAGTGCATTTATATGTTTTAAATGTATTTTGATAAATTTTGCAAAATTTATTTCTATGAATTTATTTAAAATGACAACATGGTTTTTGTACAAGCTATACAATGTTTTACAAGCAAAGGAAAAAGGTTAGTATACATTGGGGTGTGAACTGTCCTATTATATTGTTTTGACAATTTATTATTGAATAAGGATGATATATGGATCATATGTTTTATCGACATTTTTACGTCTATATGATAAATTACAAAGTTATATGAATGGATTTATTGCCCAGGTTTATGATAGAGAGTGACAGTATAGTGGCATGCCATTAGAGGTCCAGTAGTCAAGGACTACGTGTAGCTGCACACCGATCTTCGGATCTATATGTTATTGGCACTTATGTGTTTATATGATATCGACATTAATACGTCTATATGATATTGGCACTTATGTGTTTCATATAGTATTAGCACTTTATGTGTTTTATATGTTATCGTCACTTCGGTGACCAGTACTTAAGGAGTACAGATCTCGCATACTTCAGTTTCTTTTTATACAATTCTTGAGCTACTTATACGAATGAAATACTTAATGATCACCATTTTTTATATACGATGCCTTTATTGGTTTTAAAGTATAAGAAAGATTTGATATGAACTTGCTTAACCATGTTTTCATTTACCCATTATTTAATTTTATGACTTATTATAATGCCTCACTAAGTTATACTTAGCGTGTGATTGTTTCACGAGTAGGAAAAGAGAAGCGTTAGGAGTAAGGAGCATTAGCGAACATCATCTATCAAAAATATGTACATCAGCATCAGTAATATAATTTTTATGTTGTTTGATTTTTACTAGTCGGCATGTATATTAAAACATGAAGCCTACTCTGATATGAATCGTATTTTATTCAGAATCTAAATGATTTTAAATTAGGCAGTTTTCATGTAGTTTTATTATTTATATGCAAATAGATCAAATTGTTAAGTTGCTGCCTGAATCTATATTCAAAATCAAATGTGAAAATATTAAGTTTAAATTTTACATGATTAAGTATTTTCAAAATTAAAGGATAAATTGTCTATGTTTTAAAGAAACAAAAATTTTACCGATTTTGAAGTGGGAATTTCTTTACAAGTGTAATATGACATCTCTAACTCGTATTCAGCGATGGATACGGGAAAATGGGTGTTACAATCACGTTTAGCTTGTTGAGAGAAGTTTTATCAATCTTAGAGGATCTATATTTCAAGGTAAGTCTTGGTTGGAGTGGTGGAACCAAAGGTTGGTTGAAGGTTTGAAGAGGAAGAACGGTATTGGACCTTTGAGGGCTTCTTCATCAGTTTTAGTCGGAGGTTAGTACACCACTAACTCCTTTGAATTTCTGCAACTCATAAAATTAGGCTTTGTGCATGATTTGATTGTTTATGGTTTGGTAAGCTTTGGTTGATCTTTAATGGCAAAGTAAAGATTTGATGTTGCTAAGGCTTAAAATTAGTAGAAACCCACTTAATACCTGCACAATAACTTGTAGGATCGATTTGGGACTTAACCATAGAGGTTAAGGGTAGGATTGGTGAAATCTCGAGCTCTAAGTTTTGAAATCTGAGCTCGAGTACCGGTACGGGGTGACTGCGTACCGGTACTCCTTTGTAAATTTAGAGAATTATCGTGAGGGGAGTACTGGTACGCCTCCCAGTGTATCGGTACCCCTTGTAAGATAAGGATTCCAGTAGCGTTTTGGCGTACAGATACACAAGGGGGCGTATCGGTACCCACTGTTTCATTGCCTGGAAAGGCTTAGCGTATCGGTATACGTATGTGGAAGTACCGGTACGGGGCGATCCTAGTATCGATGATGAGTACTGGTACGATACGTAGCGTATCGGTACGGCTTGGAGTTTAATTCTTTCGAACCTAATTGAAGTATTGGTACTCATGGGGGAGTACCGATACCTATAGTGGAGTACCGATACTCACTTTAGAGTATCGATACTCGCTGGGCAATCTACCCAATAATTTTGAGGTTGCGTTCGGTGGTGCTATAATTCGAGGCAAAGGGCCCTAAGGGTCCGTCAAGGTGTAAAATGAACATTAAAACTGAGAAAATGGAGATTTTTAACCCTGAATAAGAATAATGGGCTAATAACGTGATAAATATCGGGTAAATTGTGTGTGATGGAAACCCATAGAGATCCTAGGTGGATCGTTGATGATGTATGGTAATTTAGGCCCTTACTGTGTGCGGAAGGGGCGCCTATAAGGTTGAGTCTTATCGGATAATAAGATAAATTAATGAGAATGACTAATGTGTACCTTCATAACATACTAATAAATAGATAAGCTCAATAGGGCAGTTTAATAATTGATAAAAACCATAAGGCTATGGTAAAGGTGTTAGAGCTGTGTGCGGTGAGACCCTTGTGTCGAGGTCTAGAACTGTGTGGTTACTAGGGTCATTGTTGTGTGCTGATGGGACACCTAGGTAGTCGAGTCATCCCTTGTTGAGATATGGATACTCTAAGTGTGTTGCAACACCTTGAAGATTCCCGAATGTTGGATCCCGATGCTTTGTGGACGCGGGCCTCATTTGAAGATGCTTGATGAGAGATCTCGAGCATGGATGTAGGATCTCGATGCTATGTGGATGCGGGCCTTGCTCAGAGTATAGGATCCCGATGCTTTGTGGACGCGGGCCTTACTCGTAGTGTAGGATCCTGATGCTTTGTGGATGCGTGCCTCACTCAAGTGTAGGATTCTGATGCTTTGTGGACGCGGACCTCACTTAATGTTGTTGGTGTTATTTGTGTGGTGCTAGGTAAATGTATGATGTTCTAGTATGAGCTGTGTGCGTAATCATACATTCATAATTCCATGTGTTTAGGCGGTTATGGTAGCGCCATTATTATCTTGTCATGATGTCATTCATGTTACTTTGTTTTATTTATGATTTGCATGAAGCATGATTGAGTGGTGGTGTATCCACTGAGCTTTGTTAGCTCAGCGTTCGGAATCGTTGTTTCCGTTCGCAGGTTAGTAGGTTTGGATTGTTCTTGGAGGAGCACCATCAAAGAAGGATTCCAGCGCCTCGTCTCATCAGAGTACAATGTTTAGGTCCTTGGTCTATGTATTCGTAGGAGCCTATTGTATTTTATAATTCGTATTTGGATTTTCAAACGATCGAGTCAAAGGTCTATAATGTAATTTTAAAAGGAGATCCATTGTATATGTTTTCAAATATTTATTGTGTTTTATTGGGTTGTGAGTAAATGGATTTTCATAATGGATTTGCGGATTGGGCTAAACTAGGTCAAAATTTTATGGTAATGGTTTGGGCTTGAGGCCCAAATGTGACATCCGAGTCGAGGGTGTTACAATTTACAGATTCAATCAATTTAGACATCAATGATGAGGGTTAGATTATGAATAATTTGATTGAATATGCCAATATGGATGATTAAATGTTCTAGTATTCAAATTTTTGTAAGTGTTACATCACTCACTTAACGACAATTAACGGTTCAATGATCATTTTGTGTCAAAAACTAAAGTTCAATGCCTATTATATAATTTTTTTAAAAAATTGATGATTATTTTATATTTTTAAAAATAATTTAATGATCATATATATATTTTATTCTAATAATAATAATAAAAAAACTAAACTAAAATTCAATCCGACATAAATTGTAGAACCAAGAGTAACATGGGCAACCATCCATGATTTAATGCACTTCCTTAGCTTTTTATTTTTAAAATATTATCTTATAATCGTTGTCTTGTCAAGAGGTAACATCCATGATTTGGTAGGATGTGTATTCTAAACTGGTAAATTATTATTTTTTGATTGATAGATGGAATTTTGATTTGTAATTAGTTGGTTTATTTGTCTAGGGGTTGTGTAGTTGTATCGGATGGTTTTATTTACAGTTATTGAATAAATAAAATAACATTTATCAAAATAACATGTTGATTAAAATAAACATAATAACTACATTTTTTGCTTGAAAAATAATATCTGCATAATTAATTACAAAGAAAATGATAGTTCAAAACTTAAAATAATGAAAAGATTGAAAAAAAGCAAACAAAAATATTGCATGTATCATGTATGTCAAGGTTAGTTAAAGGTTTGTGATATTTATTTGATTCGATGAATAGTAAAAACAATTGAAATAATTTGTATAAAAAACATTATTCGTAAAGCATACTATTTAAATAAAAAACTTGATTATTATTCTAGTATACTCCAATTTGATTTTTCCAAGGCCACGTGCTTATGGCTGTATTTAATAATTTCTGCACACTTTTGTTTTTTTCTCTCCAAAATTGTTAGTACTTTGATTTATTATTATATAACAAAGCGATGTCACAGGTGACAACTTTTTTGAAAATAATAATATTTTTATATTGTCATAACTTTGTTTAATTATGTTTTCGGTTCCTTACTCTTTGCACATTAGAAAGCTTTTAATCCCCCCCCCCCCAATCCATACCTTCCAAATTAAATTGGTAGTGCATTTTTATTTTTTAGACACTAATTTTAACAATATTACATTACAATGGTTAAATTGAGTGGCTATTAGTGCATCAACGTTCGTTGATTAAATGGGCAGTGCACGTTTAGACACTAATTTAATTTATTATTCTTTCATTGACTTTAAAATTTTAAGTTTTAGAATTAAAATTTAAGGTTTAAACACTATTGATCTTTTAATTTAAATATTTATATTAACTAATTTTAGATCCTTGGAGTTGGCAGGTAAGATTCATGCATGTGTATATATAAAAAAATGATATTGTTTTTTTTTAAACTTAGACAAAAATATCTAAAAATTAATATTTTATGGTATATATTCATAGAGACAATATAAAGATTTAAAGGATCCGTACAATTTATTAAAAATAAGAGTCTTAATATATAATTCGAAAGAGATTTAAGTGGATTTTAATTTGAGAATAAAAAAGTTGAGAAATTTGGATACCACAATGTTTTGCTTTCAAATGAATAAAAATTGAATCTAACAAGACTCGTATTCATGAAGTAGAACAAAATTTTGTTTTGCTCGAAGCTTTATCATTAGTCCATAATGATTTTTTTATTTTCCCTTTCAGTCATTTATCTTAACCAATTTTGTGACTTTTTTTGAACAATGGCATCTGAATTTTATTAATCATCATAAAAGATAATACAATACAATGCATTAAAAAGAGAAAAAAAAATGACAAGTCCACTAAAAGTCTCTTAAATGTGCAAAGAAAAGCAAACACTTTCATCAAGATTAGCATACCAAAATTTAAAAAAACGTCATGAATCTCTTTGTCTCTATCCAAACGAGATGCTTTACGAGGTGAAAGAGGAGTGGTGAGCGAATCAAGCTATCAGGCAGATTGCTCCGCTACCCAGGTCTGATTACATCGGCAACCAACTATTAACCGAGTGGGGATCCATCTTTGTAAGACTACCGACAGAACCATAATCAGAAATTAGAGTCGTGAAGATCTCTGTATGAGCACCATCTGACCGTTAAGGTATGCTGAAATCATGCCACAATGACAGATAAAACGAACCACAAAAAATTAAAGAAAAATGTGTCACAAGGACAGAAGAAACGCGTACCACAAAGGCAAATTTTTTTATTAAAATATAAAAAATAAGAAAAATAATAGACCCGGTGGTCGACAACCAATACTAAGAGTGTTTGCCGACCACCAACCAAAAAAAAAAGTAAAGTTGCATGCGGTAAAGATTTGAGAGAAAGCGACTAAGTTAAAAGAGAGAGCAGCTAGGTTTTCTCACCAGAATTTTGTGACTTTTTAGATCCCATGCAGTTGCTCACATTCGTCTCTCCAAAACCGTCATTGTATATGTAAATAAATATATTAAATAAAATCATTAAGGTGGTTGTCGGTTTTTTTTTTTTTTATTACATGAATCAGCACTGATGAATCGAACTACTTATGATTCTAATTAAGGTGGTTGTCGGTTTAGTATCATTTTCTGTCCTTCTCTTCGGCGGTTTATGTTGGCCATACGTGGATTTCCATTATGCAACCATAAACCCCCTATATTATCTATTTATGTTATTCTTTCTGTCTTATTAATTAATTTAATACTAACTTGTATTGAAAAGCTCAACATCAATTTTAACAGCCTTGAATTGAAGTCTAAACACTTTTTCCAACAAAAGGTTTCCCATCTATAAAATAGATTTATTAGAGAATTTCAGTTTTCCTTTTCAATCTCATGAAATTTATTTTTTTAAAAAATAAGAATAGTCACATTTCCATATTTATATTTATATATATTTTAAAAAATAAGTTCAAGAGTATGAATACTAACGTTGTGAATGGATAAAATTAGGTTGGGTTGATCGCCTCCATAATAAATCTCTGCCAAATTAGTTAATTAATGAGTCAAAAATCAGTGATTAAACAAACAAAAAATCAATATTATGAATTTTTTTACAATTTTATATTTTTATGAATTTTTTGTGTTATTTAGAATTTTTTACAACATTTTAGAAATTTTAATGGTCTCTTTCATTACATGTGGCAGGTAGGGATGAATTAGAGGGGGTGTTGAAGGCGGTTGCACCAGTGATAATTTTAAATTTTTATATAGTTTAAGTATTTTTCGTATATTTTATTAATGAATCTATTCTGCACCTTTATTTTTTTAAATTTCGCACTTCTAAATATCTAGTACAACATCTTAAAAGTTTTACGTAAAATCCTAAGTTAGTTCATAGCTACTTTGAGTGATTGGAGCATATCAATACTTATTAATGAAAGAAAAAAGTAAAAAAAGAAGTGATAGACGAGATGAAAGCATAAGTACCAAGTGTTGGTAATGCACAAGATTTGTTACAGTGCTTTTATTTCCCTCCTTGTTAAATGGCTAGATGACAAGAACTTCATACTTGTGTTCGTGTAAATACGTACCACACACATATTATATATATATATATATATATATATATATTTGGAGAAAGCCCGTAAGGGTTTTTCTTGACTTTTTGAAATTGTAATGAAAAAAATTATATTATTCTTTTTAGGTGATTTGGATTTAAGCAATTTAATTTATATTGCGTATGAGTTTAAGCAACTTGTAATTATGTTAAAAAATGCAATAACTGAGACGCAAATTAATAAAAGAAGTAAACATATTTCGAATCTTTATTTAATCATTTTAATAACAAAAGTATTGAGAATATATTTTGCAATTTAATTAGGTAATAATTTTTATATTATTTAAATAATTCAGATGAAATCAACCCTTCAACTGTCTAGTTACTAAATTATAGTGACATAATTTATTTAGTTGACAACTACTGCCACTTAATATCTTGTCAATTTATCTTTCCTTCTTTCGTCAAAATCACAGTTGAGAATTAATTTTGTTGTTGACAATTTTTGAAAATTTGTCAATTGTGGCACGTTTTATATATTCTGATTTCTGCACATGTTTTATCATAATCGGGTCAAATATTTAACGTGCACTTTTTCCATAATAAAAAGACGTTCTTTGTTAGAATTACTTTCGACTTACATGGAAATCCACACCTAGTTAGAAGGGTTTTCGCCAAAAGCATGACAAATTAATTATTTTTTGGAAAAAAAATAAAAAATTAGTATTAAGAACTAATTTTGAGATTTAATTTCATAAATTACAAAAATAATATCATTAATAGTTTATTTAGATATAGTTAGAATATTAGCCTTTGTTTATTATTCACGTGGGATTTTTGAGCTATATAGTTTGTTATTAGATTTTTTTCATAAGACATTTATTTTTAACTCATAAATTTTATTTTGATAATAAATAAATTCTAACACTCTAACTATGTCTATATAAATTAATGTCAATATCATTTTTTATATTTATAAAGTTAAATTTTAAAGTTAATTCTTAATATATTGCTTTCTTTTTTATTTTGTCCTTTAGTATATAAAAGATGTAACTTTTTAAGAAGAATAGTTGACGTAACACACTTTACTATGCCGGGAATATGAATGTTCATGAAGTAATAGTCCCAGTCGACGCATTTCGGGTCGAAGTAGAACATATCGTTCTCCTCCAGGCTCGATCTTGCCGCCATCCGCAGCTTCTCGACATTTACATCATCAAATCTGTATTTCATTTTTCTTGGTTCTCTAAGATTCGATATTGAAAACTTCTAAAAACATATACGTACATCGCTTCAGAGAACAAGTATGGTCTGTAAATGTCAACCATTCGCGCCACATAGATGATCTTTCTTTTGAGATTACTGTAAACGCCTTGAAACAAATGGCAAAATGCTGCATTTGCCAATCCCAATGCCTACACAACAGAACAAACGATGATTACATTCGACAACAATATTTTTTATTACGTTTGCAATCACGATAAACACGGAGAACCTTCGAAGGAAGCGAGTATCGATGGAAGATGGCCATGCTGTCCATGACTCGAATTTGCTGCCGACTATAACCGGCTTTCCATCATTGTTGATCCTGTTGGAAAAATTCGATAATTTTAGAGCTTTGAACGAGAAATTGATCCAAACATTATTGAGAAAAATGTGAAACCATGTATTAGTTCGTAAATGTGCAGACGTGGGCAACACAAATGTCCGGACCGATAGGGTCCTTCGTGAGCTTGCAGATATTTTGACCCAAAATTTTGGGTATTGCACATACTTTCGCATGCATCTTCTATCTTGGAGCTCAAGGAAACAAAGTTTAGTTTCACGATCTACTGCAGAAGCTGAATTTTGCAGTCTTGCTGATGCTGCTTCCGAGATTATTTGGATCAAAGCTATTCTGCATGATTTGGGAGTAATTTTTGAAGATATTCCCACATTTTGAAGTGATAACACAAGTGCAGTGACCATGGCAGCCAATCCAGTTATGCATCACAAGACTAAATCTATGGAGTTGGACTTATTCTCTGCTCGTGAGAAAGTATTATCACATTGCCTTCAAGTCAACTATGTCCCAGCCAGTGACCAAGTTGCAGATATTTTTACCAAGCCCATTTCGATTGCTAAATTTGAGGAATTTCAACATCAACTGTGCATTCGAGATCTTCTTCAATGGCGTGTTCTATAGTTTCACAATAAAATGAACATAACTATGGCTATTTTCCCATTTCTAAATCCACAAACTTTAATATATATTTGAAAGACACCATGAAATGAATACACTTAAATTCTTCAAACCTTTAACGACAGCTATGTATAATTTCACGCTGTCATGAACAGCAATGACCCTTCAATAGAACCATGAATTCATATCGGCATTAACCAAATACAACGCTATGTATAATTAAATCTTAATACGATCGCCTCTCAAATTTTTCATTTGAATATGTATTTTACGATGCCAGGGATATGAATGTTCATGAAGTAATCATCCCAGTTGATGCATTTGGGGTCGAAGTAGAACATGTCGTTCTCCTCCAGGCTCGATCTCGCAGCCATTCGCAGCTTCTCGGTGTTTATATCGTCAAATCTGCAGTTCATTTTCTCGGTTCTTTAAGATTCGATGATGTGATTATATTTGTGGATTCAATATAAAAAAACATATACGTACATGGCATCGAAGAACAAGTATGGTCTGTAAATGTCTACCATTCGAGTCACGAAGTTGATCTTCCTATTGAGATTACTGTAAACACCTTGAAAGAAATGGCAAAATGCTGTGTTTGCAAATTCCAATCCCTGCAAAACACACACAAGAGAAAACGATGATAACCGCAATCTACAGCAATAACTTTTATTACATCCACAATCGCGAACGAACCTTCAAAGGAAGCAAATATCGAAGAGCCATGTATCGATGGAAGCTGGCCATGCTGTCCATGACTCGAATTCTGCCGACTATAACCGGCTTTCCATCTTTGTTGATCCAAAGTTTCTTGGAGAAGTAACGGTAGCCAAAATCTTGTAGATCGCAGTATTTGACTGGGTTTCTCATCGATGAACCCACTTGATAGATGGTCTCCGATGGTTGGTTCGATGCATGGGCTATCATGGCTACAATCATGGCATTCACCACCATATCAGCCGGTATCTGTAAAATTCATTTAATTTATCGCGCTACAGTCACTTTACTTTTTAATTTATCGAACATCAACTTTAAAATATGATTATATGAATTAATCGAGTTAAATCCAGAACTGTTTATATATACTTTTACATATGAAAGAAAACTCACTAGGTCGACAACCGAGTCCAAATCTCCGAGGAAGAATGACAATTTCCCCTTAGCATAACCAATTGCAAGGCTATCGATTGTTCTGTTTAAAATTTAAAATTTAGAATTAGTGATTAATAACAATTTATTAATATTTTAAAAGATTTAAAATCAAGGATTTTAGGTTACCTAACACCCTCAGCCCAACCAGGGAATGGTTCTTTAAAAGTGCTGGTGATAATGGTCGGTCGTATGATGACTATAGGCAAAGTTCCCTTGAACTCTCCCACCACCATTTCTCCCATTGCCTTGGTAAATACATACGTGTTTGGCCATCCATAAAATCTTGCTCTGGATTCAATATTCATTACAAAGAATATTAGATTTATATATATCCAAATTTAATCTTATCAGATCCGATCCGAGATTAACAATATAAACTTATACCTTTGGATGCCCAAATCTTTCATGGCTCGAGTAATTTCCTTGTCCGAAGCTCCTTCTATTCTCAGTTCATTCAACTTCTGTTCAACAATTTCCTTTTCAACATTAATATCCAAGCCTGAGACACCATTAAGTGTCTCTCCCATGCTGTAAGGATTTTCAAGTATAAGTCCTGTCCTTTCCCCTGACACATAAGCTGCAAAACCAACCATAGAACATTAATTACTTCAACAAAAAAACATTAAATTCAATCATTAATTACATAAAAATGCACACCATTATATAAAATAAAATTTTCTTTTGTATAGGAAAAGGAAAAGAAAAATAATTGCGTTGACCAACCAGTGGATACATGAACCAAAACTTTGAGTTTGACACATTTCTTAGCAAAGTCTGCTACAAATTTTGCTCCAAATGTGTTGAGGCCAAGTGACACATCATATCTACATGAAGAAAAAAATATACTAAATGTTTTTAATCACTATTAATTAAAAAAATCATTATTTAAAGCATAATATATATACATGTAGTAGTACCTTTCATCAAAGTTGGTTGTTGCAGCTAGGTTAACAACTACATCAACTTCATTCAAAATCTCTTGCACCATATTAGAATCTTTAATCCCCAAATCTTCATGGGAGATGTCTCCGGGGACTAGTGTTATTTTTTCCGATATAAACGCACCGAAATTTTTCCCGCATTTTTCTTTCAGAACTCTAAACATATCCTTCCCTATGATCTGTAAAAACAAAGGCATACGTTATAGGGATTTGAATGGCGAGTTTCGAATACGAATATATGCTTGGATATGTACCTCACTGTGCAAACGGTGTATAGCAGATTTATGATCCGTTGCTCGTAAAAGGAGATAAAGCTTCTTGACGTTGGGTTGAACTCTTAGTATTTTCTCCACAAAAACTGCATTTCAAAACACAACAAAATCCATTAGTACAAAACATGCACATATATGTCTTAAAAAAATCAAGTAAAAATAATGTTGTTACTCTTTGCCAAGAACCCAGCAGCACCGGTGACTAAGATGGACTTGTTGTCAAGAAACTGAAGAGCACTCCCTAATTCCATTGCTGAAAATGAGCCTAGAAAAAACAAGTAGTTTAACTTTGTCTGAATGCTATAAGGTTTAGAGGAAATGTAATGGGGTTTGTTGTTCTTATATAGTGCCCGAAGCCAGAGATGAGAAGGAGGAGACAGCGGGAGATGAATGAGGGGGGCGTGGGAAAGGTGGAGTACACGTAAGTGGTTGGGAGTTTCATGGGGTTGCCCCTTTTATTTCTAATTACTATTCACTCTTGTTATACAAAATATATATATATATATACTTGGACTTTGTTATTTAATTCCTCGAAATAGGTCGGCTGTTACAACCTCGAATTCCAAGATTAAACTAGCATAACTGTTGATATGGAAATGATTTTGAATCCAAAATTTATTGTTTCTTTGTAAAATTATTTTTAAAATTATCTGTCTGAGTACTAGTTCAGTTAGTATTATTGTTTTCAAGATTTTTTTTTTTTTTTGAGAGTTGTGAAATTCAAATGGATTTATTTGTTATTTTTCTCTTGTAGAACGAGGAGTGGCCATCGGATCAAGCACTAATATGGGCAGTTTCGAACATGATGTTTTGAAGTTATTTTGTCCATAGAGGATTATTTCATATTGAATGACGTATTTTAAAGATAAATATAAATTTTATTTCATAAAAATCTTTATTGGTTTGTAAATTAAAAATTTTAGGGTTGATATATGATAATTTTTTTTTTTTAATTGAGTAGAATTGTTATTCAACAATGATATATTGTAATGTGATCCTTTTACAAAATAAACATTGATAATGAATAACTTTATTTTTCAAGAAAACTTATTCGATAAAGCCAAGTTTTACCTTGTAAAGTTTGCTTGGAAGGTTTTTTATTCAACAAGTTTGTTTGTTTAAAATGACCAACTATTTGTATAGACGTCTTAAAATTTTCCTATTTAGGGTCCTTGTACCCACTTTATAGTGGTTTTTATTATTAATAAAATGATTTTTAAAAAAATAATGAAAAAATGACTAGTACCAGGAGCGCTTATAGCTTTCGTGTGTACTGTGTAGAATTCATCTCTCTTATATTAAGAATATTATAGTAATAAATTTCTTTTTTTAATAAGACTTCATAAAAATATAATCATTTGAACTGTTTTAACAAAATTTCTTATATTCTGATCATTTTTTATTTTTTCAATGGATCAATTTCATTACAACTAACCTGACACTACTACAGTAACACATTAGAAATAATTGTACTTTCAAAATTGAATTTTTCATAAGTTTAGGTTTAATAAATTTTAATATTTCTCTCAGAAATTTTCCCTATTTTCAGATGGCGGTGGAACAATTATGTGTTCAAAAATTAATAATAATAATTTATTGTTCTTTGGTTTTAACACTTTGGGTGAGGAGGTGACCTACAAAAAAACAGATTACAAGAAAAGTTGCAGAGCAGAGCAGCCAATTAAAACCTTACAATTTTCAACTCAACCAAAACAGTATAAAATATAGTATATAATTACATGAAAGAAATGTAAAATATATGAACTTGTCAAACATGTTAAAGTTCACATAAAATATCAAAATAATATAAATCTAATTATACTAAATTAATTAATGTTATAAAATCGGAAACAAAAGGGTAGTGGAGATGACCTAACTTTTCATGCGTACTACTGTTGCGTGCAAATATTGTATCTATAATCTCTTTCTATTTACATTAATAATTGAAAATTTTTCATTTTTAAATTTTATTTTCAATTTCAAATTCTTAATTCTATATTTTATTTGTAAAAATTAAGATCGAACTTTGTGAAATGCATGGGAAGAGAAACATGCCATCCATCCAATATTGCTAGCAGTTGGTAGGTATAGTGACTTATTAATATATTCAGTGCACCGTCAATAAAAACATTTATGTGAAATATATAGTTTTTTTTGTCTCGATATTTTCTGATCATAGAATATAGAACGGATAAAGACATGATTATGATGGATATAAACCACATGCAGGGTTAAACTTTTAAAATTTTTATATAATTAAAAAAAAATTATGTATTTTTTATTGAAACCCTAACCACATGATTTGATATCCACTGGCTGATTAATCATTCGAAGACACGATGTCATTTGGTCTTTGTCTGATTTTGTATTATGGTTTGATCATTACCGGAAATTTTCGTGTCCCTAATTTTCTCACTTAAATATTTAATTTTTTTAAATTTTGTTTGATAATTAAACTATCATTTTTTAAGTTATTTTACCCTTAATATTACTGTGTCATGCTCTTATTGACATTTTTGGTCAACGGGAAGTAAAATGATAGTTTAGGTTTTATAATTTGACCAAAAAAGTTAAATACGAAATTGTAATTAATTAAGGGCTATATTTTACAGGCTAAAGGGTAGCTTCGAATATAGATATAAAATATCTTAGGGTTGATACCGAGAAAGCTAAGCATTGCTGCTTTTGTTGAAAATAAATAGTAATCCTTTGTCGTTGGCTCAGTTGACATGCAAATACAGTCTCAAACCCAAAACAATTGCTCTGATACGAAATTTAAAGAGTTAACTTATGCATGTTAGGTCCCAAGTTTTTATTTGAATTTTGTGGATGATAAAAATAGTATAAAAAATATTTTTACTTGAATGTAATGTAATTTAAAATTGAATATAGTCGGAATTTATATAGTTATTTATGAATATTTAAAAGTTACATAATATAAATGGATAACATTGAGATTGTACATAAAAGGCAACAAAATATGATGTAAAAGTCTGTTGCAACTTGCAATTTATAGTTCCTGGCATTCGAGTTTCAGTTCATGGTTGAGTGGTGTATCATTGTCCAGTGAATTGAAACTATATATATATATATATATAAACTTTGGAAATTGGAAAAACAATTTTCACCCATGTTTTCCCTACCATTCAAGCAAAGTTGCATGAATGTCAGAGAAGAACATGGAAAGCAATTTAGGAGGGGGCAAAATTTAGATATTTTTCGGGTAAAGTTTGGTGTATACTATCTATATAGATAGGGGCAAAATTTAGATTTTTTAGGATAAAATTTGGTGTATACTATCTGTAGAGATAGGGCAAATAGTTCAATACAACCATGAATAGATTGAGGAGTAGAGTGCCGCATTTTTTGAGAAATTTTAATTTTTATATAGTTTAAACATTTTTTAAGTTAAAAATTTAAACTTTAATTATAATTATATTGAATATTTTAAACAATTAAATTTTATAAAAAAACATTTAAAACTATTTGATTTGAAGTTTTTTAAAATATATTTTTTTATATTTTTATTAATAATAAAAATTAAATAATAATGAGTCAAAGTTGAAACAAATTGACCCAAAAAAAGTCAATAAGTGATAATTTTGATGGACAAAGAGAATATTTTTTTATTAATAATTTTATTTTGTATTCCTAAAAACTTATAATTTTACATCTTTAAAATTTTAATTTGTTTATAATGTTCATCTCTAAATATAATATTTATGACGTGTCAAAAGTTTTTATTTAAATCTAGATATCTAAAATTAGAAAATACCATACATTCGGTTTTTATAATAAAACCAATATACTAATACACAGTTTTTTGGACAGACTAATGAATACACTGTCATTAAAATATCTTTTAGATCTACTCAATGCTCAAAGCATTACTTGTTTGACTGAACATGGACCGGATATACTACCAGTGAATTCATTTTTCTGTAAAAAAATAATTAACAAATAAATAAAGACCTATAATTTACTAATTAAAAAAATAGCACATGCAAAAATTAAATAAAAGTGAGTGGCACAAGATTGGAATTTTCTCTCAGAAATTTAGGGTTGGCAAATGATATTCATCAATGAACTGGTATAGCAAAGAATAAAATAATTATTATTTGGTAGAGTTTGACCTTTCTTATGGAAATATCATGAAAGTTAAAGAGCTTAAGAAATTAATGGGGGGCTGCTATAAGTATTGGAATTTGTTTAATATATACTATACTTATCAATCTGATGGACTAGTCGTTTAAATTTATTAATTAATCTATATTTTCAATCTAATTAAATTTTAGATACCATAAAATATATATGATATCATCTATATAAATGTTTAATATCCTCGATCACATATCTTCTTTAATCCCTAAAAAATGTTTAGGGAAGGTAGACAAATGGCGGTGATTTACATCAATAAAACGAGATGGAGAGTTAAAATCTATTTTCGCTTCCCTTAAAATTTTATAAGTTCGAACCTCTAAAATTTTATAGGTTCGCCCCAAAAACACAAATCCTATGTTCATCCTTGGCTGCTAGATGTGGTAGTCCGACAGTGGTAAAATGGTGTTATGGTGGTTGAACGTTAGTTGAGAAAGGCGAGAGTCTAAGAGTTCACATCTTTTATTTTTCCCTCTACTTGAGTATTTGTACTATGAATTTCTTACCCTGAGATATCACGGGACAATAAAAAACTGATTAGTTATTTATAAGTAAAGTTATAGGATTGAACCAGACAATTCAACATAATACGATGGGATTTAGATTTGTCTATTCTATTGTAACATGTTATGGTAATAGAGATGAAACTCGTTGATTATGGTAAAATTCTATTTTTCAGACAAGAGTTGTAGGATCTTAAGGTTAATGAATAATGTTCGCAGACATAAATACAAATCTTAATAAAACGGCACACAACATGGTAAACAGCTTGTACATGTTACACACCATGTCATACAACTGTTTTTGCTTCTTCTTCTTTTTCGTATACGATTTCCTCAGTTTTATCCAAGGAGAAAGTTAAATATATAGTATAACTTATCAGGTGACGAAAATAAAATAATAGAAAACATAAGAAAAGGAGTAGTTGAAGGTTATGCCAACATTTATGTCGTCGTGTGGGTAAATTGCTTGCTACTATGTGATTATTAATTACGAATTTATGGGTCCAAATTAATTACTTGGTAGCATGTGGTATCATACGGCTCATAAATACAAATACATTGTATATCGTTTGTATAAATGTACTGACAAAATTCGGGATAAGAGTTTAGGGTTAACTTAAATTTTCAAAAAATTTACAGGCTTAAACTATAATTTTCAAAAATTTTGAATGTTCAAATAATAAGTTTTAATAATTTTGAGAGATTTAATAAGAACTTTTAAAAATTATGAGAGATAATTTAATTAAAAATATTCAAAGTTTTGAAGTTTAATATGAATTTTTAAAAATCCTGAATGGGTTAATTAATTTTGAAGGTTTTTTTTTGTTTTTACATCATAAAGACAAATGTGAAGATTGAAACCCACAAAAGATAAAACAACATGAGCTTCTTTAACTACCCATCCAATTAATAAATCTCAACAGTGGCTGGTTTAAAAAAATGAGGTGGAAAAACATGGGGTATCCGCATCATCAAGAAACAAAAGCAATATCAAAATTCTATGATAAAATAAATAAAAATTAAAATTTTAGTGACTAAGATAGAGAGAGAAGAAAATTTAGTGATGAAATAGGTAATTCACCCCAAAATATATATTTACCCAATTATGAAAATGTTCACACATTTTGAGTTGAAACATTAAAATATCTAGTACATGTAATAGAATTAGGTGAGCAATATCATGGTGTTTTGGTAAGATACAACTCCAACAGTTTAACTATCAAATCTATAAAAGATGAACAACCTTAAATAAATAAAAAACATTAAATAAACCAAAAGCAAAAGAAAAGAAATTAGTTTGTCTTTAAAGAATGCATTCACCCCAAATTAAGAAATTGTTTAACAAAATTAGGAAAGTTCGATCTTCATACATGTCCTTCCGTATCTTTATTTTCTCAACAAATTTTCTTTTAATTTCAAATTATTTTTAAAAATAAATAATACACAAATTTTATAAATAGACTATTTAAATCCAAATTTATTAAGAATAACAATATTTTTTCCCGAGGCTACTAAGAAAATTAAGGTAAATGGAACAACTCGTATTCTGCTTTTGCTTTTGAGATTTTATTGACAAGAGGAAAAAAAACACGCTCATGGGAAAACACCAAGCAAAAGTCAAATTAAACATACTTTTACGTTTGTCAAACATGGAACAACTCGTGTTCTGTAATCGAGCCTTGAGGAAGCTCCATCTTAAGTCAATTTCTTCTAATTTTGGTTATAATTTATAAATAGAATAGGTAATTTATATATATATATATATATAACATGCAAGAATCCCCACTTTTTTTTTCATCCCATATGAAACAAACACGAATCTAACCATTTTTCATGGCATCAAGACATCTAATTCTTACATTATAAAATTCCATTGCCTCAATCATGTTTAGGGTTTATGTTATTAGTCCAAACGCAAGAGATTGGTTCATTAATAGTTCAAAAGATTTTGGACAAGGAAATGTGTTTAGACAAGCTATGGTAAGATGAGACTTTAAGTGTCCAAGTCCGGCTTTATTATCTGTAAATATTATGTGAATTTTCGGTCGATATTTATTTTAATATATATCTTACTAAGTGTGAGATTTTGTCCAAATATATTTTTTATTAGTCTATCTATTTGTGCTTTATAATGATTGATTCTAGTTGCAATTATATGAATGTATTGACTATATTTATCATTCCAATTGTTAGTCACACATATGTAGAGCTTGTAATTGCAACTTCAAAATCGAAAACCAGTGCTTAAACGAAAATGAATCTTGATTAGAATAAAGGTCGTATTTTAATTTTAATATTTAAAGAGTTTAAATTTGATACACAGGTTGTGTGCCTATTTCTACTATAAATCAAAATTAAACCTAAACCCTAAAAACTAAACCCTAAACACTAATCTTAAATTCTAAACCTACAGCCCAAACCCCTAAACACTAAACCTTAAATTAAGCCTCTAAAATTAAAAGGTATGTGTAAACTTTAATTTACACAGTGTATTGAAGTTTTTCCCATATTTAAATCCATATCTGATTTTAAGATATAATATATTGTTTTATATTTATATTATATAAACAATAAATAACATCATACTATAAATTGTTGAATTGTTGATTTTTATTAACTCTTTACATATGATTGGTTGAGCTGTTGATTTATATATCAAAGATTTAACCATAATATTACCCAACTAAATTAACTTCTCAATTTTCGTAAAGGGACGAACTCCATAACTAAACATTAATAAAAAATTAAATATGAAATCTATTAATTAGTCCAGTGATAAAAATGTTAATACTGTCTTATCTTATGTAGGTTTGAATCTTAATATTTGTCTTTAGAATATAAAAACTCCCTATTCAATAAAAAAAAAATAGATATATATATATATTATATCAAAATTAAATTCGACTCAATCTTAGATTAAGTAGTTTCCTTGGGTAACAAGTGTAGGTCACCATCCTTCATATTGGTGAAGAAAAAATGAAACCAACATTATTGAACGAATGGGGGCATTGGGTAAACAACTAAACAAGAAGTATTTGATTGTCTTAAATAAAAATATGAACACAATTGGGTCCAAAACCTCATACTTGAGAAGCTGTCAACGACTGAAAACACCAATCACGTCATCAACATACCTAACATGATGATTGAGTTGGGATTATTACCATGTTTATCATATAAATTACTTTCCTTTGTAATTGAGTTGGATATTAAAAAAATTAAAACACAATATGATACGATTTACGTGACATCAGACACAAGTACATAAGATGAATTTAGATTCGAATCTTAAAGATGATATCGTTACGAAAGAACCACGATCCTCAAAAAATCCAAATAACCAAACTTTAGAATAGGAACACTTGTAAGGCAGGATTCTATTAATACCAAACTCAATTGTACAAAGATTAATGATTTCTATCTAAAAAAAACTCAACTGGTGAAACTCTACATTTAAGTGCACAAAGAAGATTAAAAAAGTAAAAGACGATACATCAGATGGTCCAGTTTATCAAACCGAAAATGCATTAGTTCGTATTTTGCACTAATGGAGATTTCAGTTTCATGAACCGGCAGCTTCTTCACTCGTCGGAGCTTGATTTACTTGATCAGTTGATTCGATGCCCGAGTTTACTGGAACCGATATTGATGGAACAGTATCCATTTGATCTACACCAGGGGAATGGTTTTCCTTGTTATCTGTTGCAGGCACGGGGGTATCTGTTTGACTGGGCACAGACGGGTTGGAGTCCATCGGATCAATCTCCGGTTCAGTTGGTGGTGGAGATGGGATTTTTTTATCTACATTGTTTTCAACAGTTTCGTATTCAGATAGGAGATCCATGAACTCGTTTAGTAACCGCTGAACCTTTCTATTCGATGCCATTGCAGGAAGAATGTCTTCTCTTAAAAGTTTGTGCTTTTTCATTCCCTGCAAAGATCCAGATAGGTTAGGGGAAAGAATCATTTAAAACACTTTAAAGCAACCAAAGGGTCCGGGAAGGGATATGCAATTGGACTTGTATGGTAAAAAGATGAACAAAAACCAATGTCCATATTTATTAGAGGCCAGGATGAAAGACTTACTAGCACATAAGCATCCCAAGCAGGATTCTTGGCATCTGAAGCCATTCCAGTTGGTGGCCCGAGAAAACTTACACAGACTTCTTGCAATCGAGACTCATCTGCTTCTCTACAAACACACGAGCATGTATAATTTGTCAATGACTTGTTTTTATGATAGCTTCCTGATAACCAAGAGAAAATACATAACATGTGCCGAATACACATGCTTTTGGTAGGGGGAAACGCCTACCTTGCTAGGAAGCGTATGTAGGAAAGAAGCTTTGGCGATATTCATTAGGAGATTCCAGAGCCAAAGACGATGCCAACTAAGCTTCTAAATGAGCACGCGTCTGCACTCCATCATCGGTTACCCTGTTGCAACACATAATCACTAGTGAAATTCTACGACCAACACGGTTAAAAGTTCTTAAAATAATTAGAAACCAGTAGTTATTCAGAATCATTTCTTTAGCAGCTATTATGTCAAGAGGAATATAATTGAAATTCATGCCATCGACAGAGATAAGATGTCACACAAATGCTCGGTCTCAAATCTGATATGGCTTTCACGATTTTAGGGCAAAACATTGTTAGTGGCAAACCTGCTCCAGCCTGGCTTTCTGGCCAAATATTTCCTGACATCCACTTGCAGCGCGGCCAGCTCACCTGTCTGAGTTGAACCCAAATTCCAAGAACTAGCGAAATTGGATGCAGGAAAGCAGTCATCAGCAACCCTCAGCCAACACGTGAGACTCATGTCAAAGAGAAATGCATGCCGAGTAGCCAAAACAACTAGGGGAAAACCAGATTCTGATAACTTGGCTGATATAACTTTGATTGTGCCTGAAAATAGTTTAAAAATGTAAGGAAATTAGCTTAACATCCCAAATGAACAAGACATTATTGAGTTGTCGATCATGTACCACGAAACAACAAGTCTTCTATTGAAGAGATCATATGAAGGCTCGAAATATATAAAGTACTTGTACCTTTTGTAGATGAGTTATGGTCCAAAGTGATTAGAGACTCCAATGAATCATGAAGGAGACAATTCCTATTGAAGAGATCCCATAAATACAAAGATCCTTTCCTCGTGATCAATAATAATTTCCAGCTCTCATCACAATCTATAAAAGTTGCCGCAGATCCCATCATCATGGTCGGTAAAGCGCGTCTTCCGCACTTTGTATAAACCTTCAAAGACATTAGCAAAAAGGACTAAAGTACATTTGCCAGACAAATTATGAAATCGCGTCGTACTATTAATTGTCTATTGTCCGGGAGACTTATTAAGAGAATAAAGAAACATTAATTCTACTTGGCTAGAATAGGGTGTTCTTTCTTACCTGTAGACACCCATCTTCACATCCAACAGCCCAAAAGTTTGTATTTTCAGCTAAAACGGAGACTTTTCCTGAGATACGATCAGACCAAAGTGTTTGAGCCCCTCTTGAGCACACAATTTCTGTGTCTTTCGTCATACATGCATTTCCGACACCAACAATGTCATTCACAGCATGTTCCCAGGGACAAGCTTCGAGGCAAACTGGAGTCATATCATCCCCTTCTTTCTTGTCAAATACCCTAATCAAAAGAGATTTGGTAGAGCTGACTGTGGAACCTGAAGGCTTCATGCTTCCGGGCGGTTCTACATTGATGCTATGATCTTGGCCAGTAGAAACTTTCTCAATAGCCAGACTGTCAGTAACAGTAGCCCGAGCAGTGATCCCTGAGCACTCCTTTAAATCAAAACTTCTACCAACGGTCCCCCTGATAGGAGCTTCTCTAAAACTACTATCAGTAGGAATTATGCCATTACCATTTTCTCTGGGATCAGAAGATGCAACGGGGAAAACTAATGCTTGAGATTGAGCACTGCCACAAATATTCTCCTGCTGAATAGGAACACCAACAGCTTCAGGAATAATTCTCTTTCTACCATCAGCTCTTCTGTATTCTCTTTGTTTCACAGGACTAGAAACCCGGACAGGTGTCACAGTTTTATTTAATCCGTCACTAGCGGAAAGTCCGCTCTTCTTGCCATCATTATTCTGAGGCTGGGAACTTTTGTTTGGTACCCCCAACTCAAGAGAGGACTTTACAGGTATCTGGTTCTGCCGAACATCCAAAGCTACTTTCTTGCTAGTGGTTTGCTTGGCTGAAGCAGCTTCGAGCAATAATTGTGCCGGGCTCTCCGCCAAATTTGCCTGTTGACCTCTTACATCACCATAACGACTTCTCTTTAGCTCGTCAAGTTCAACATCACTTAGCTTGTGGCCAAGTTCTTTCACTTCAAAATGGAATGTAGCCACCGTTCCATCCAATGAACAGGCAAACAGAGAATAGCCATCGGGGCTCCTGTTCATGAAAATAGATTACCATTAAGATATATATATATATATATATATATCTTTCACTGAAACTAAAACTTTTACCAGGATAAATCCACAACACTTTGACCAAAGCAATGCTTAGCCACAAAGAGTGGCCGAGGACTTGCAGTTGTCCAAACAGTTATAGTGCGGTCCTGACTCCCGATTGCAATGACATTGTATGGCTGTGATTCTTTCCCCCCGATCTTAGCAGCTCCATTTGTCCAGCCAACAGGAGTGGCTTTTGCTTCCTGCGAATTGGCAGAATTCCTTCTGAACATCGAGTGATTAAACTTCACTACAATAATCGGTGCATTGTGGCCTAAGAAGTCAAATGTGGCAGCCCATTCCCCTCTCTCAAGAACAGGTGCAGAATGCCTCGGCTTTTGGTAACCATGAGTGGTCGTTATGAAATGGCCACAAGGTGACCATCCGAGCCGCCTGAAAAACGTAGATCCCAACTGAAAAGAACAAGTTTTCCATCAGAAAACAAAACAGAATGTGTAAGGCCAAAGAAAATTCCATCAACACAAATATATGTACTGATTTTGCCCAGTGGCCCTCTGTTTTATGAGCAAGGCTCCAGTCACTCGTTCGCCATATTACAACCGTCTTGTCATCAGATTGACTCGCTATGAAAGACCCAATGGGATCCCAGGCAACTCCTTTAACAAGACTAGAATGGCCCCTAAGCACAGCTGTACAGATGCCATTACTCATATTCCATATGTGGATAGTGTTGTCCAAACTCCCACTAGCTAACATCGAGTCATCAGGAGACCAATTAAGATCTACCTACTTCAAGCTCGGAACGAAAGAAATGTCCCAGTTAGACAATATCCAGTGCTCATCCAAAACTGCTACATTAAACTAAAACATGTAATTAAAGTGCAAACATTAGCAAGTATGTACTTAGAAAATATGAAAAACAATATCATTACCACATCCGCAGTGTGTCCCCTCAATGTCATTGCAACTTTCCAATTCTCAACATCCGGGGGCTCTCCACTGCCGAACTCGGTCGTCCCAGAACCAGGTTTTCTCTTGTGAATTAGAATCACTTGATCATCAGACCCTGATGCAACGAATCGACCATGCTTAGCCCATCTAACACAGTTAACAGACCCAAAATGGTCACGCAATGTTGCGAGAAGCCTCAATGTAGATTCATCCTTTCCCAAGTTCCTCCCAACAGATTCCATGTTCCATACTCGAACCTGAATTTAAGACAACACAAAAACAAAACATATCAATTCAAAACCGAATATGATGTTTGTGTATCAGCACAGTTAGATAATTTCTAGTCTTATATCATTGTAAACACTATGCATATTAAAATTTGCAACTCAGGCCACCAGCAGCAGCAACAAAACTAAACCAAAAGAAAATATCAAAAGAGTAAGATTTTTTTTACCTTGTGGTCACCTCCACCAGTAGCAAACCTAAGACCACCAGGCTGAATATCAATGGAGAAAATCTGCATTCCCTCGTGCCTAACCCAGCTTGGCTTCTTAGCAATCATTTTCCTTTCCCTTTGCTACTTCACAGTTCACAGTTTCTATTCTTTTTTTTTCACTATGTTTGGTGAAAACTTAGACAAATGCTAGTAAAGTTCATAGCTTTTCAACAAGGAAAAAAAGTCCCAGGATTGAAAAATGAAAATTAAACCCTAAAGTTTCTTAGTAACAGAACCTAATTATGGAATACCGAGAAAATCCCAGAAAATAAAAAGGACATATTACCTTTTTCCTGAAAGAAAAAAAACCCAGATGGGAGAATGTAAATTTTTTAGGGTTTTGACGTGCTTAAAAGTAAAGGAGCAAAGCTTGAAGTGAAAAAGAAAAAAACAGATTAAAAATAATAAAAATAAAAGCTTTTTTTTAAGAAAAGAAATACTTTCTTTCTTTTTTTTGGTAAGAAGAAAAGCCTAATTTCAATAACGAAGAAAACAAAGAAAGAGATCCAAAAACAAGAATAATACAAGGGAACAAAATAAGAACAGATTTTAAAGAAAGGAGAAAGTGCTAAAATTTGGTCATTTAAAGGTCAATATTGTAAGAAGGGTGACTTAGATTCACAAAAACAAAAAGATTTGAAAATATTTATTCATAGATTTTAAGACAAAAAAGAAACCGGTTACCCGGTTGCCTTTGAAATAGCGAGAATAAAACCTTAAGTCTCATTCTTTTTCTCCTAAAACACTCAAGCAGTCGTCGTTGTAAAATGTCACCGTCGCTGTTTTGTCTGGCGTTGTCTTCGTAGCCAACGTCACTGGACGACACCTCTTCTCTCACTCTCTCTTTAAATTCGATTGCTCTTCTCGAAAACCACCTACAAAAGCTCTAAAATCTCAAATGAAAACCAGAATTTAGATCGTTCGATCTGTCGTCGTTAGCCATTCGATGAGGCTCCGTTCGAGATATATAATTTCTCTCGTATCGTTGAAGGTTTCCATCGTTGGGATCACTCGTCCGACCACCGGACCATCGACGCCAAAAAAAAAGGTAAATCTCTTCCCTTTTTAAGTTTCAGCTTCTTTGGGTTTGTCTGATTGCTAAATATTGACGTTTAGGGGTAGTTTGACAGTGGTTAGGGTTGAGCAATTGAAGGGTGGTGATGAGTGTGTAAAGTGAATCCTGAAAACTCCATTGCTTTTTTCCCCTTGAAGCTTTGAACAGAAATGTTGGTGTTGAAGGCTTGTAATTTCTTTTTTTCATAGTGAATTCGAAGAGAAGGTCAGCTTTAGTTGAATTATAAGTTTTTTTAGTAAGTGTAGATTAAAATTTCTAGTTGTATGAAAGCATGTAATGTGGGCTGAAATCCTTGCTTTGATGGAATGATAATTTCGATATTTATGAATTGGAATGATATTATATTTTGTTTATGCTTTGGTGAAAGAAAATGAATTGTTGTTGTGGTTAAAAGAGCTTAAAAGTGAAAACTATAAAAATAGCTTGGTATTGTATGAAAACTATGTAAGTATTGTTAAAGTCCTTTACTAGCTTTGACTTAAAAATATGTGATGATTGAGTTATAGCTAGAGTAGTGTTTTAGCTAGCGTATTGTCTCGCTTATTTATTTTCTTCATGTAGTATTGTGTTGTTTTGTTTATCAGTGAGTGTTATTGTTAGCTTCTTCCATTTGGTTTATCACCTTTCTTTTTTTTGGCAATTTGGTTGTATAGTTCTTGTAGTAAATTTTATTTGATGTTTTATTTCTGCCAAAGTCATGCTGCTGTCCTGGCACGGATTAGTAAAAAACAATATGAATGTTACTTTTCTGGTTGCTTTTCACTATCAAATAGAGAATTTCAGTAGTGTTGCAGTTTTTCTTTTACTGCTTTTATTCAGCTTTTTTTTTTTTGCAGTTGAGTTTTGATATACAATAGACGGTCATTAAACTGTTTTCGGTATTTTTAATTTTTCATTGTTCTCATTATATTTCTGTTTACTTTAAAATGATGCTTTCATCCGAGACAAATCATCTTCTATTTTAAGCACATTCTAATGTTGTGATAAAATATGTATCATGATCCCTAGTGTAAGGCGACTACAACTATTTGTTACTTTTGTTTGATTTGTAACTACATGATTTTGGTCATTTCATTTTTTTTTTACTTTATATGCCTCATCCGACTCTTTAGTCTGACCAATATGATTCTCCTGAACACTTCAAATATATGAAAACCTTTGAAACAAAGTTAAACTATTCAGTGTTGGCATATACACATGTTCAAGTCCGAGAAATATATCCGGGTAACATAGGACTTCTACGCTGTATTTTTTGTGATTTACCCTAGTATAGATGGCATAATTCTGCATAACAAGACTTATTTTGGCAATTTGTTTTCAAAGGTGCAACAAAGTAAATTTCATACTTCAACTATATGCATAAAAACATATCAATGAATCCTACATCCCTTGCGTTCATAACCTAAATTGAAATTAGTTCAAATAACATTTATTTAGATCAAGTTTTTTGAATGCAAGCATACATTTTGCAATCAATTTCAATTAAGTTGTTGGTTGAGTTGTGCTTCTCAGTGTTCTTTTTGTTAAAGCCCTTTAGTAGCTTTGACTTGGAAATATGTGATGATTGAGTTATAGCTGGGGTAGTGTCTCAGATATTTGTTTTAGCTAGCATATTGTCTCGCTTATAGACTGTAATATAGACTGTAACATGCACTGAATGTATTGCTATTAACTTGTTTTAGCATTGTTAATATTTTGTTTGTGTTTTTTTGTTGTTGTTGATAATATTTTCGTATGCTTCGTATTTAACTTTTTCTGGTATAGAGATTCGGTCGGCGGTAGTGGTAACCGAGAGGTAGTGGATCGGAAAAGAGACGCTGAGGAACAAAATATACAAAGGGGATTAAATTGTGAAATGTACTTTTTGTAATGCAATAAATATTTTATTTAACAAATATTTTAAGTTAATTGTGACAGTATATTTTTGGGATAAAATAAATATTTTATTTAACAAATATTTTATCTCAATAATTTATATTTTTTGCGAAATATAAACAGTGAAAATAAATTTTTATCGTAATATGAATTTTATTATAATTTTATTTTCCTTACAATCAAGCTTAGCAGCGTTAGAAAAATAAACACCACTAAAAGTTAACATTTGTGTGGCTACACAAATGCTTTCCAAATGTTGACCTCGTTTTGGATTGGGTGATATCGGGTAACAATCTCTGTAGTTACGCTTTTGCTTACAATACTTGTAATATATTATGTATATTATGTAATAATTTATATAGCTACTGAAAGTATCATTCTTTTTCTAAGAAAAAGGGTTATCTTGTAGCCATTTGTGTGGCTACACAAATGCTTACCACAAGTTGAGCTCGTTTTGGATTGGGTGATATCGGATAAGAATTTCTATAATTAAACTTTTCCTTACGTTTTTGTAACCAATTATGTATATTTTGTAATAATTTATGTAGCTGCTCAAACTCTCATAATTTTTGTAAGAAAAAAGGTTATCTGGTAGCCCTTTATGTGGTTACACAAATGCTTAAAATAAGTTGAGCTCGTTTTGGATTGGGTGATCTCGGGTAGGAATTTCTGTACTTACAACTTTTTTTACGTTTTCTGTAATCAATTATGTATATTCTATAATAATTTATGTAGGTGGTCAAACTCTCATAATTTTTGTAAGAAAAAAAGTTATCTTGTAGCCATTTGTGTGGCTACACAAATGCTTACCATAACTTGAGCTCGTTTTGGATTGGATGATATCGGGTAAGAATTTGTGTACGTACGTTTTTGGTTACCTTTCCTGTAACCAATTATGTATATTCTGAATTAATTTATGTAGCTACTCAAAATCTCATAATTTTTGTAATAAAAAGGTTATCTTGTAGCCCTTTTTGTGGCTACACAAATGCTTACCTTTTATTGAGCTCCTTTTAGATTGAGTGATTTCGCATAAGAATTTGTGTACGTACACTTTTGCTTACCTTTTCTTTAATAAATTATGTATATTCTGTAATGATTTTTGTAGCTACTCAAATTCTCATCCTTTTTGTAAGAAAATAGGTTATCTTGTAGCCCTTTTTGTGTGTACACAAATGCTTACCATAAGTTGAGCTCCTTTTAAATTGGGTGATCTTGGATAAGGATTTGTGTACTTACATTTTTGCTTACCATTTATATAACAAATTATGTATATTCCGCAATGATTTTTGTAGCTACTCAAATTTTCATCCTTTTTGTAAGAAAATAGGTTATCTTGTAGCTCTTTGTGTGGCTACACAAATGCTTACCATAAGTTGAGCTCATTTGGATTTGATGATCTCGAGTAAGGATTTGTGTACGTACACTTTTGCTTACCTTTTCTGTAACAAATGATGTATTTTCTGTACAGATTTATGTAGCTACTCAAACTCTCATAATTTTTGTAAGAAAAAAATGTTATCTTGTAGCCCTTTCTGTGTGTTAGGGCTAAATATGGTTAACCGCAAAACCGAAAACCGAAAATTGATCTGAACCGAGACATTTGGACGGTTTATGGTTCATAAGTTTACGAACCGTGGTTAACCGAATCGAACCGAATTGAACCGAATTTGATTTTTTATTTAATTTATAGTTATTTTTATAATGTAAAAATAAGTATTTTATACTTACAATACTATAGATGCATTTTTAATTATTATTTTTTACTTAAAAATTAAGCTTTTAATAAATATTTATGAAAAATATTTTAAAACTCTAACTTTTAATGTTTAAAAATCATCAAATAAAGTTATTTTGTCAAAATAAAATATAAAATTTTAAAAGCTAACGTTAATATGGAAAAATCGAAAACCGAAGTTAACCGAACCGTATTCACCCCTACTGTGTGTACACAAGTACTTACCATAAGTTGTGCTCCTCTTATATTGGGTGATCTCGGGTAAAGATTTGTGTACGTACACTTTTGCTTACCTTTTCTGTAACAAATTATGTATATTCTGTAATGATTTATGTAGGTACTCAAACTCTCATAATTTTTGTAAGAAAAAAGGTTATCTTGTAGTCCTTTTGTGTGTACACAAATCTTACCATAAGTTGTGCTCCTTTTGGATTGGGTGATCTCGGGTAAGGATTTCTGTACGTACACTTTTTCTTAACTTTTCTGTAACAAATTATGTATATTATGTAATGATTTATGTAACTACTCAAACTCTCATAATTTTTGTAAGAAAAAATGTTATCTTGTAGCTCTTTCAGTGTGTACACAAATGCTTACCATAAGTTGAGCTCATTTTGGTTTGGGTGATATTGAGTAAGAATTTGTGTACGTACACTTTTTCTTACGTTTTCTGTAACCAATTATGTATATTCTGTAATAATTTATGTAGCTACTCAAATTGTCATAGTTTTTATAAAAAAATGTTACCTTGTAGTATTTATGTTGCTACACAAATCCTTACATCGTAATACTTTATGTATATACCATTTTTTTATAGTTACGATAAACATTTATGTTACCGCCGCATAAAATTTTTTGTACAAACCTGCTACCTGTGGAACTGGTCAGCCTCATTTTATCCTTAAATTTAAGGCCTCACAGCAAAACTCCCTTTATTTTATACATTGTTGTCTTAATAGACTTCAAACAAAAAAGATTTTTCTTTGGCTTGTGTGCAGTGGTAAAATAATGATTAGAGGTGTACATAATTAACCATAACCGTTAATCAATATAACTGTTGTATTTAATATGTTAATTAATTGAACCGTTAAGCTTAAATGATTTCGATTAATCAAACTGTTAAAAATGATGGTTAATAGATACGGTTACGAATTTTGACAAATGATTAACCTATAGGTTAACCGTTTTTAAATTATTTATACATATATAGATCGGTAAAGACCTTGAGTGATTTGATCATAGAGTTAATTTTTGTGGCTTGTGGTACTAACTCATTGAAGTTTCATTTACCTTATGTTTTTTTTTATGTTAGTTAAATATTTGTCTTTGGAACTTTGATGGTGTATTAATATGTGATGAACACTGTTGAAACTTGAAACTTTAAACTAAGTACAAAGTTTTTGTATTTTGTGTTGTGTTGGAACTTTGTAGTATATATATAATTTTTTAAATTTAAGTATGAAGTTAGTGTTTAGAATCTCACTATTAAATTTTTTTCTAAATATTTTTATATAATATTTATCGGAAAGATGGTTTCATTATTCTCAAAAGAAGAACATGTAAAAAAAATCTAATAGGTTACTGGTTAACCTATAACTAAACAGCCGGTTAACCATGTCTTAATAGTTAATCGTTTCTTAGCGGTTAATCGTTTTTTAACGGTTAGGTTTTAGTTAAAAAAATTTAATAACCGTTATACAATTAACCGACTATTTAAGCTAAATGATACGGTTAACTGACCATGAACACCCCTAATCATGGCGAGCGTTGAGCGAGTCCGTCGACACTTTACTTCAGATGATAGATGTTTGATTTGTAAATTAGCTCCGGAGGATATAGTTTATGCCTTACGGTGCTGCCCCTTTGTTAATCTGGTTCGGCAGAATCTGATCAAAGGTGATAAGCTGTAGGAGTTCCTATCTTTAGACGTTAAGGAGTGGTTGCGGATTAATCTCACCAAGTCGAAGGTGTTTGCGCGCGATACAAATAACTGGGATATTATGTTTGGAGCGGTGATATGGAATTTGTGGTTGTTAAGGAATTCGATTGCGTTTGACAACCCGTGGGAGGGGTGTGAGTCGGTTGTCCGTCGTAACTGTGAGCTTCAGGAGAGGACTCTTAAGGCTCTACATCGGGGTGATGGTTCTTCGAATGTATGAGTGGTGAAGCCGAGGGTGATTCGTCGTTGGGTGCCTCCTGATGTGGATTGGATTAAGCTAAATACGGATGGGGCGAGGAGTGTGAGTGATGAAGCAGCTTTTATGTAGGGTGCGTTGCGCGATCAGACCAAAAATTGGCGAGGTGATTTTACTAAGTTCATTGGTGTTTGCTCCATATTGGAGGCTGAGTTGTGGGGGGCATTGGTTGGCCTTGAAGATGCTTGGGACAGAGGTTACCGAAAAATTGTGTTGGAGGTCGACAGTCTTGATGCATTTCAACTTTTAAAAGAGGGTTCGATTAGGAAGTCTAGCTGCTCATTGCTACCGTACACAGATGCGTTGCGAACAAGGGATTGGATGGTTAAGTTTTAACTACATTAGTAGAGATGCGAACAAGATTACGGACGCAATGTCCAAGTTGGCTCCCTCGGATTGGTTAGGGGTGGTTTGTTTTGATTCACCGCCTAGTGGTTTAGGGAGTTTGTTGCTTTTGGACGTTAGTTCTTGAGTTTGTGTGTTGTTCCTGGTTGTGCTTGGTTTTAGTTGTTAGTTGTTAGTCGGAATTTCCCGGCTTATTACTCTTTTATTAACTATATGCGTATTATTTTTTTCTATTTAAGTTTAAGAAGGCTTTTAATGAGGCCATGATAGTAATTTCTTTCTTTATAAAAAAAATCAAATTAATCTATAGTATTTTTCTCAATTTAATAATAACTATAAACTTTTTAATCAGTGGTAGAATTTGGGCTACAAATTTGAGGGTCAACTTAATTTTTTAAAAAATTTGGAGGCTTAAACGAAAATTTAAAAAAATTTAGGGTTTAACTAAAATTTTTAATAATTTTAAGATATTTAAAAAAATTAAAAATTTGAGAGGGAATTTAATTAAAAAATATTCAAAATTTTAAAGCTTAATATGAATTTTTAAAAATTTTGAGAGAGCCAAATTAAAATTTTAAAAATATTTAAAAGTAAAATTTAAATTTTTAAAAATTTGAGGGAGGCGTACCTACTCGTCCCTTAAAGAATCTGCCCTTATTTTAATATAAATTAAATAGAATGGAATAAAAATTATTAAGGTTCACATTTCAAATTGTCAAAATCCAACCATGTAAATATTTCAACATGATTGGAAAGCATAAAAATATTTATACTAGTGCTAAGTAAAAATTTCGAATCCAATATTTGGATAACGTATGAAATATAAGTTTGATAAACGTGGTTTAAATCGAATTTTTAGTTTATGTATTTCAAATAATGAAAATAACTTACAAATATTAATGGAGAAATTGCACCAATATTGCAAGGGAATTTTTTCCCCAAAATATGGCATTCTTGTTTTTATTTTAAATTTATAGTATTTGTTACAGTAAAAGTGAAGTAGGTAGGAATACAATCTGACTTTATTGTGCATTTTTTTAATTAAAAAATGTTAAAGACAACAGTCTTACAATCTGATTTTAGTGTAAAATACTGTTCAAAGACTGTGTTCCCTCCGACTTTAATTTTTTAATTGAGAAAAGTCATTCACTGTTAAAAAACGGTAGGTGTTCCTTCGGTCTTCACTTTCACCGTAAATAGTGTTGTATTTCTAGAAATAAAAAACAAGAACCACATTTTTAAAAATAAAAAAGCAAGAATCATATTTGTGTAAAATTTATAATATTAATATATAAGAACTATTAATAATTTTATTTGTTTGGAAAAATAACTTTTTAGAAATATCTATGTAAAGACTGGAATTTTTATCAAATGAATGTAAAAAAATATTTAAAATAAATATATTTTGCCAAAATAAAATAAAAAAGGCAAAACTAAAATTTAATAGGAAAAATAAAAAATCAAACTGATTCAGATAGAATTAAAAAAGTACAGTTCAGAATTCAACAAGCGGTCTTAGTAGAAAAGTTGATGATATTCATCCTAAGAGGCTCAAATTTAATCATAATGTCTGCATGCCGTGTGCATTATAAAAGTGTTAAGAATATGACTAAAAGTGATCTCACTCGTATAATCTGCATGGGGACCAAGAAAATAAAAATAGATAATAGGTAAAGGGAAGACAAAAAAAAATCACAAGTGCCTTGATTTTAGATTTAGGGATTCAATTTAGGGGTTTAATTAGATTTACAGTTTTGGTACTATGTTAGAGATTTAATTTTTAAACTACGAACACTTAATTCTAACCCTAAACCCTAATTTCTAATCACAACTCATGATTCTAAACTCATTAACTCTAAACTCAAAAATGAAACCATAAATTTTAAAATTTCTTATTTCCACCATAGTGTATGATATAATTACCCAATTTGAGTAATTATTTGATGCACCGAGAGAAAAAATTCCTACAAATTAATTTCTAAAGTTGTCACATGTCTCTTGAGGGTTCCTAAACTCTAAGTTTTAAACCATAAAATATATTATCAAACCTTAAAACCTAACTATAAATACTAAACATTTAACCTGACCTTTAATCTCTAAAAACTAGACAGCTGTAAAAAAACAAAATTTTCATTAGCAATGCATAAAAATGTTCTTTTAAATTTTACATAAATAAATAAATAATCGAATAAAATTATTTGCAGATCATATTGGATTGAGATTCACTGTTTTACCTTTGTTGCTCTCGGCCTCTTGTGGCTCAACTAACCGGCAAGCTCAATTACTATTTGTTAGATTATATCTATAAATTTTAGATAAAATATTGTTTAATTACTAAATAAGAACTCCGTATAGAATGAACCGAATAAATTTAAAGTTATAAAAATACTCTCTGGAATTTTATAATATTGTAAATTCTAAAATTTTAATATAATTTTATATTTTAAAAAATATATTTCTAATATAAAATCTTATATTCATCGTAAAAAGTTTACCATCTAAATGAGAATCATATGATCCAACTAGAAGAAAACAACACGAAGAAGATCAAAATTTCGTTGCGATTATTGAAGTCCGGCCGACGTGAAATTTTATGATAATCACGCAAAAAGCTTAAGTTTAAAAGAGAGGATTGACCTCAGTCTTCAGTCTCCACCTCAGTTTCTTACCCATTTACAATACCATTTTCATTGTAGCTTCTTCATTTTATTTTCCTTTTTTAGTTCTAAATATTAACTAAATTCTTGTTTCTTATTGCCATTGTTACAGAAGAAACCATGAAATTTCAGCTTATCCCATGTTTCATTTTCATATGCAGTTCATGTCTCACTTTCCGGTAATATTTTCACCTCCAAGGTTTCATCTTTGTCTCTGCTCCTTTCTGGGTTTTCTGACAAAATAAGAACACAAGTCTTCTTTCATGAAAAAAGATTTGGTTTTTCATCAATTTCTTGTTTTAAAAGCCCCCCAATTGATTGAACCTTTAAGATGGATCTGAATCTGATACATTTTTATTAAAATCCCATACTTTTTGTACCTTTCTTGACCATTCCACCAATTTTTTTTGCTCCCATGAAGGGGTCAATTAGGCCATTGATAAGCATCCTAGTGCTTGTTGCATTATTAACAACCTTAAGCTGCCTGGGTTCCACCAGAGTCCTAATCCAACCCCCACCAATCAAAAACTTGAACTTTACTTTGCTCAAGTTTGCTGCCATTGATATAGGTGAAAAACAATCCAAGCTTGAAATAGACCAGCTTCTTGATGGGAACTTTGGCAGTCAAGGAAGATACAAGGCTTATGCAACTTGGAGGAGGTTCAATCAACATGATGTCAAACCCAGAAACTCTAAAGGATTGTTGGCAATGCTCCGGTCCCCGAAATTTCATCGGTATTGGTTAGATTTTAGAAGGAACTTACAGGATTGGGGTAGAAAAAAGATGTTTCAACCTGATATTTTGATGGATTTAGTTAGATTAGTGAAGGTCCCTATGGATAGCTCAGACAGAACATATAAATCTTGTGCTGTTGTGGGGAATAGTGGGATCTTGTTGAATAATGGTCACGGGAAGTTGATTGATGATCAAGAAGTTGTGATTAGGTTGAACAATGCTAGGATCGAGAGGTTTGAAAAGCATGTAGGGTCGGAAACGAATTTATCGTTTGTGAAAAGCAATGTACTGCATCTTTGTGCTAGGAAGGAAGGTTGTTTTTGTCACCCTTATGGTAACGATGTTCCTATTGTGATGTACATTTGCCAAACGGTTCATTTCATGGACTTTTTGGTGTGCAATGCATCTCACAAGGTGGCTTTGTTGATTACGGATCCATGTTTCGACTTGTTGTGCCCTAGGATCGTGAAGTATTATTCGGCGAAACGATTCGTGGAGGAGACGGGGAAGCCATTGGTCGAATGGGGATCGACCCATGATGGTTCCGTGTTTCATTATTCCTCTGGACTGCAAGCTGTTATGCTAGCTTTGGGAATTTGTGACAGAGTCAGTATATTCGGCTTTGGGAAATCAGCTTCTGCCAAGCATCATTATCATACTAATCAGAAGGCCGAGCTCCGATTACACGACTATGAGGCCGAATACGAATTCGATCGTGATTTGGTGAAGAATCCATATGCAATACCATTCATTTCAGACAAGTTCAAGTTCCCTCCTGTGGTAATCTATCAATGATATTGGCCTGTTTGAGTCTTTTGTTTCTCTAGTTCAAGATTAACTTGCTGTATGCCTGTATTCATGTTCTGTAAGTAGTGCTCGATTAGATAGTCGAAAAGAAACACGATTGTCGAAGACCTCACTCTTCCATTTTCTGGCCCTGTGCTTGCGAAAGACAGTTTAGGGTAACACAAAGTGTAAAACTGGACACTATGAATGTGAAGCAAATTTTCTTTGTTAGTGATCTTGCAAGCCATTTTCTTTCCTTGTTGATAAACTTAAAATCAACAAAGTTTGCTGCCTTAGTACTTGTGTCTGCAGCTACAATAGAATAAAGAGCCTAGTGATGGAAGAACTGAAGAAATGTTTTATTTCGGAGTTGTTGAATCTAATGGATGAGGTGATTGTTTTCAGGCAGCTCACCAAGTTGGAGGTAAAGGAGACGTCTGATATAATGCTCAAGGAGGTGTTTAAAGCAAAAGAAATTCAGCTTCATGACGCTGAAAGGTTTCGGGAGGAGGAAGGATACAACTCGAGCTACGGAGCAAGGCCGTCGAGTATTTGTTGAGACAAGCTAAGAACATGCAAATTACATTCATTTTAAGGATGACGAATAGGTTGCTACCACCACCACCACCATAGTTGAGTCAATTCTAGTATTGAAAAACCAGGACAGAAAATAAAAGCTAAATGAACCATTAAGTGATTACAGAGGAAAAGTGAGTGGTATTATCTATAAGTGACCTCGTTCGAGCAGCTTGTATTGTCTTGTAATCACACCAAATAGTTCAAAAATAAAATAAAAGCTAAGTGAAGACCGATAAGATGCAAAACATAATTGGACCAAAGTTGTGTAACATTTTTCAAATTCAAGTACCAAATTGGACAAAAAAACACAAGTACCACTTTAGAAAAAAAAAACTCAAATTCAGCTATCAAATTATGTATTAAGCCATAAATAATTATAAAGGTGCCTTTGGACAATTGAAGATATTGTAAAATTATAAAGGTTAAAGTGTAATTTACTCTACACGACAACCAATTTTGTTTTACATATGAAAAACACTAGTGTATTAGAAAGGGAAAATTGGTAGGGTTCCAATTGAAAACTTTTGAAATATATAGAGGTCAAAGTGCAATTTACTCTAAACAATGTTTGCATATGCATGACATCTACAAGTTTACGGCCGAAAACCAGCATTAAAAACGAATTAAAACGACGGCGTAGTATTTGTGCGCCAAAAAGAATTTTTTATAGTTATATACACACACGTTTACAATAATCGCTTTCGCTTTCCTTTTTTTTAGAAGAAAAAAAAATGCTGATTTTGATCTGCGCTTGACTCCTTTGATTCTCAGGTAATTGAATCCTTAAGCCCCCTAATTTCATCGTATTTTATCTGAATTTCACTTCAATTTCATTCATTCTTTCTTAGATTTCACTTTCTCAAGTTTAGGTTTTTCATTGATATTCCTAGCTCTCAAATTTTCAAAATTTTCCCTTTTTATTTTCTTAAAATATTTATTACTAGTTTGATAAGAAGAGAAAGTGAAGGAAGAGAAGTGAATGTGCTTAGCTTTTGAATTTTCTCCCTTCAAAAAAAAAATGGAAAAAATATTTTTTATTGAGCTTTCAGTTGTTACCTTTTAGTTTTCCCTTATGATTACAAATTTATTTATTTTTCTCGTTTTTTAAATGTTTTTTAATTGGATTTAGTTTGGGATTTTGATTTATGACTTAAAGTTTACTGCTTAGTACTTATAACAAGTAGCAGCAGCAAGAAAAAGTAGTAGTTGATGTTTAGCATTGTATGGGAGAAATTTCAAGTTTTTCAGTATAATTTTGTATAGGTGCTTAAAGGGTAGTTGATACAATTTGCTAAGATTCTGTTTGATCGTCGTTTTTTACTATTAGAAAAGTGCTAAAAAGGAAATAAAATGGTAAAAACTATGTTTTGTAAACACTACGTTTAACATGATTGTTTTGTAAACAAATAATTGTGCTATTTGTTCTAAAAAATGTACATTTGATTTTTAATCCTTAAAATTATGAAACAAAAACAGAACAGTATATTAGGGGATTAGATTATTAGCTTGAAGAGAATCTGAGTTACTTGGTTTTTGAGTAATTATCTTCTATTCACCTGTGCAGGTTTGGCAGTTCTAAGTTGGTAGATTTACAAAGGGAGAAAAAATGTTAAGTTCTGGGAACAATTTAAGCCGAGGGCATGCAGGGTTGTCATCAGATATGCCGCCATTGCCTCACTGTTTGCCTTTGGAGCCAATTTCATTAGGCAGTCAGAAATATACTCGGTCTGGAGAATTAAGCCGGGTGTTGGGCGTTCCACTTCGAAGCAGTACATCAGATGATCATTCTTTTAGAGTTTCACACCCTAAACCTTCCCCTCCAGTGGCGACAGAGGAGCTTAAGAACTTTAAGGAAAGTGTTCAAGATACCTCCAGAAAGGCCAGGTATAGTCTTTCTACATTATTCCACCTGCTGAATAATGCTAAAATTTGGAATGTTCTTTATTTTATGCAATATGGTATCCTTTATGAGTTAGTAAAGTGACTTCTCATCATAATTGTGGTGACAGGGAACCTTTAAAGTCAATTAGGTTATGGTAGGAACTGCTCCTGGAAACATAGTGGGCAAAATAACAAGTCTTTATGGACGTGATTAGTTAGAATGCATGCAATGCTCATGCATAGTGGCATATGCAATATATATATTTGCATGCAATGTAGATATTCAGCCCTCAGACATATCCTTGGTACTTGAGTATGTATCTAATTGACTGGGATAGGAATATACAGCTTTCCTGCAAGTCAAATGATTCTTGTCACAGTTTTCTTACTGCACATGTTCTCCATGCATATTTTGTCTAGATAATGATGCCTGTTACTTGTAAGTCATGTGGACAGTTTTTAGTTATTGAATCTGCATTGTCTTTCTAACAGGGATAGAGTTAAAAGGTTGCGAGAGTCAATTTCTAAACTGGATAGGTATAAAGAAGCTTTAAGCTCAAAGAAGCGACAACGAAGTGATATTTCAAGTGAGAGAACTAGTGGAGTGAATATTACAAAGATGGGAAGCCAGATTCATAGAAATGGCCATGACTTAATGACTCAACGGATGGAGGATAGGCCAAAAAGTATGGGGCTCAACAAGCGTGTTCGCACATCAGTGGCTGATTTACGGGTTTGTAATTTTACATATATTTCTGGAATACCAATTTAGAATTTTGACATGCATTATTCAAGATAAAAATATGTTAATTTCCACATGATTTCCATAGAAAAGTCAGTTGATCACTGCCCAGTTATGCATCAGGCAGTTTCTGTTGGGCTTTGTTCATTTTGTTTAAAGATAATTGGATGTGCTATTTTATGCACAAATAAAAGGAAGAAGATAAAATGGGCCCAAAACTTAAACATGGCTTTTCTAGGCCCCCTTCCTTTTCTCTTAATGTTTAGCTTATGCTTCATTAAGTTTATTCACTTTCTTGTTTTGTCTTCCTTCTCTTCTTTCATGATATAGGCTGATAATAGAATTGGTGTGAATCCAAGGCAGCAGGGGACAATAGAAAAGGAGAGTGATGTGCTTTCAGCTGGTAATGGTTGTTCTGCTCGAATGGAAGAAAAGATCCGCAGATTGCCAGGTGAAGGATGGGAGACAAAGATGAAAAGGAAACGATCTGTTGCAGCTGTAGGAAATAGAGTTGCTGGTGGTGATCGAGATATAAAACGAGTTATGCAACCAAAGCTGAGTTCTGAATCAAAGTTGCGATCCTGTGATATACAGGGTTTCAGGTGATTGTCTAGGACTGAACTTATATTCTAGTTGATGATTTAAGAAAGAATGCATCCCATTTTGCTGGATTCTGTGTTTATTAATTTTCGACTCAAACTGTATAACTACTTGATTTTGGTATGCAGTCTTGAAAGCTTGACAAGATATTGTTGTTTTCTAATGAAAATGTTGGAAGATTTCTTCTCATGTATCTAATGGCCTTGTTGCTGCAATTGATTATTTCTTTGTGTTTAGGCTTTTTGTTTATAAATTATGCCATTGTGTCATTTTTCAAACATTGTTCTCTAAAAACTTTGCTTACCATTATGTTATTCGGCTTTTTATGCTTACAGATCAAAATCTTCCCTAGGAGCTAGTGGAATTAGGAAATCAGAGAGTTCTTTTGAAGTGGCTGGTTCAGATGCCAGTACAGTGCTTAGGAATGAATTGGAGAGTACTTCTATTCCTCGGGACCGTGCAGCTATGTTGGAGCAGAGGGTTGTAGTAAAAGCAAATAATAAGTATGTGCTTTCACCATTTTGGTTCTAGCAGTCTGCAGTGTGCATGCAGGAACCATGGCATATATAGTTAACAGCATTAAAATTCACATTTAATTTCTTTCATGTATGATATTATTTTTAACGGTTTCTTCTCCTTGTTTATTGATTATTTAATGGCTTTATTCATCAGGGCAACTCTCCAGGATGACAATCAGGCTAGTAGCCCAAGTACAATGCTAAAAGGAAAGGTTTTTAGGGCACCACGAACTGGTTCCATCATGGTGTTAGACTCATCTTCTAAAGTTCACCTCTCATCTGGAGCTTTGCTGGGTTGGGAACAGCCAAATCTAAATAAGATCCAACCATTGGGTGTTGGGAGCAATCAAAAACGTTTGATGTCTACAGGTTCATCTCCACAGGCCATGTCTCAGTGGGGTGGTCAGAGACCTCATAAAAATTCACGTACAAGGAGAACAAATTTAGCATCCCCCTCTAATGCTGAAGCTCAGATTTCAAATCAAGGCTTCACAACACCTGATTTTGGTGCTAGGGCATCTATTGGACCTGGTGGATCACTGCTTGGCAGCAGTGTAGATAATGCTACTCCGAGAATTAAGAGGGAACCTGAGAATGTTTTTTCACCATTTGGATTTTCTGAGAGTGAAGAATCGGGGGCTGGAGATAACAAATCAAAAGAGAAAGGAATTCATTGTAGTGAGGTATTACAACCTACATCTCATAAAGCTGGGTCTTTCTTATTGCCCACAAGGAAGAACAAAATGTTTACTAATGAATTTGGAGATGGAGTTCGAAGACAAGGAAGGAGTGGAGGCAGTGCACCATCCTTGACAAAACCAGGCATTCCTCCTATGAGAGAGAAGTTGGAGAATATTACAACAACCAAGCCAATACAAAGTGCGAGATCTGCTTCTGATAAAAATAGAAGGTTCTCAAATATTTTCTTCTAGTTTTTGGTATTTGGGTTTTTATTTGTCTTGAGGAAATCTGATGAATGGATCGTTTTTATTTGGTTCAGTAAGACAGGGCGTCCACCTTCCAAAAAGCTGAAAGATTGCAAGGCCACAACTCGTGTTGGGGTGATACAGAGCAATGTCTCTTCAGATTGCATAGGTATTTAGTGGACCATGAGACTTTCGTCTATATATAAGTTGGAAATTTAGAGTATCGAGTCTATCATGTCACTATGATTGCTTCCCAATCTTAAAACTGTGCATGAATGATATGATTCTTATCCACATCTACTTGACCAAACCTTATCATATCTACAAATATTTTTCTCTTAGTGTTAGTTTAGCTGTCAACAGGTATTATTTGTGTTCTTGTATGGATTTAATATTTCTTTTAATGGAGAGTGACCCATGAAAGCTCCTGTTATATTTTTCCTAATGACTATTTGGGATGGCATGTTCAGGTGAATCTGATGATGATCATGATGAACTATTTGCAGCTGCCACAGCTGCTCGTAATGCTTCTAGTATGTATCCTCTCCAGTGATTGTCCAATCCCACTCAAAAAGAAAAAAAATAAAGAAAAGAAAAATGCCTTTTGAGAACTGAGCTTTTGTTGTGGTATATAGTCTTACCTGTTACTTGGTTTGATAGGTCTTGCTTGTTCTGGTCCTTTTTGGAAGAAAATGGGATCGATTTTTAATTCTGTCAGCTCTGAAGACACATCATTCCTTAGTCAACAGGTACTGTAGGGTTACTACTTTTGACTCATTAATACTTTGGGATTTAGTTAACCGCAGTTTCCTGATCTATTGTTTTGATGTTGAAACAGCTAAATTTGGCAGAAGGGCTTGATGAGAGTTTGTCACAGATGTTTGGAGATGGATATACTGTTTTGGTAAACTCCATCATCTTATGTATTTCTCCCTAAAAACTGTCTTTTGATAGGCTTAGTAACCTGCCAAATTCAAATGAGTTTATAAGAGATCTAAGAACAGTAAAAGGGATATCCGGAAATTAAGCTATAACTTCGTTGACAAATATTGATACAAACTCCTTTCATTTCCATAGGGTGGTGTGGTACCAAAAGATGCACCAACTTCTGTTGAAGAAGTTGCCAAAACTAACACTGCAACTGGAGGATTTGATCTAAAACAGTTTGACAAGGTTACTCCTTTATACCAAAGAGTTCTTTCTGCTTTGATAGAAGAAGATGAAAGTGAAGAACTTTACAACCACACTGAAACTAAGAATATGTCCCTTCACTATGCAAGTGATGATTCCCATTGTGGTTCTTGTAACCATATGGATGTTGAATTTAAAGATAGGGACAGGATAGAATCTGAAGTTGAGTCAAATGCAGATTTTCAGTGTCAGAAGAACTCTCTGTTAGACAGACTCTCATATGATGCCAGCATTGCATCTAACACATTTAGGAACTCCAGCATGTCTAATTCATTACATAGTAGTGAAAGGTGGTTGGGAGATGATGAATTTTCACATTCGGATATGGGGCCTGTGAGTGAAATATGTTCAACTGACCTGGGTCAGGTCCAACCTAAGGAAATAAGTATTTCTGCTGTTTCTTCGTTGGACGGCCAGTACCAGTTAATGTCTATAGAGGACAAGCTTTTGCTGGAGCTACATAGTATTGGTCTTTATCCAGAGACTTTGGTGAGTTTTGTTTTATACTTCTGTCTATTTGATGTCAAATGACTTTGTACTTCAATCTTATATGATTAATTTTCCTCTCTTTTTTTTTTGCCTTTTTGCAGCCTGATTTGACAGAAGGAGAGGAAGCAATAAATCAAAATATTGTTGAACTTAATGGACATCTTTATCAACAGGTTGCTGTTCATAACTTTTATCTTGTTTCAAAAGTATCTGCAACTTCAGTTGTTTGAGCTTTATTTTGACATTTGCCTTGTTGCTATTTGCTTTCTTTAATTTTGCTTCCCCAAAATCTATTTCTATCATATATTTTAATTTTTTGCTAAAAAGAAATTTCAGGATTTGATGTAAATAACACATTAAAACCCTTTTAGCCGACTTTTTCTTTTAAATTGCCTTTCTGCATATTTGAACACTCCGTTTTACTAATTTTTAGATTCAGAAAAAGAAGAAAAAGTTGGGGAAGATTGATAAAGCAATTCAGAATGGGAGAGAAGCAGACAGAAGGTGAGATAGACAGTTGTCTTTAGTGTTGTTAATAGCCTTATGAAATAGGGTTTCAACTAGAATAATGTGGTTTAATCTACAGGAACATTGAGCATGCTGCAATGGACCAACTAATACAAATGGCTAACAAAAAACGTCTGGTAATTCTCAGAGTCCTGGTGCAAATATTGATTCTAAGCTGTTTAGGCTTAATTCTTTTGCCTTTTATTATTCTGTATATAATCACTCTTTATCCTGACTTTTAGGTGCACAAGCTTCTTTTCACATGTTTGCATGTGAAATTTGTTTCAATCATTTTTGGTACATGTAGCAAGGAAACAAGCGTGTTGTGTACAACATGCAAGCAATGTGCTTTTCGGCAAAAAATAAAAACTAAAAAAAATCTACTTTACCTTGCCGGATATTTAGCTTGCTAACTTAGCCCTCTAGTGTTAAAATGGTGCAGTTTTAAGGGAATATACATTGCATACAACATTTCCTTGGTGTTGTCAATGCATTATTAGTCTGGTATTGACATTTATTGGTGAATTTACTGGGGTGTACCTTTGATAGTTACTTTATTCTTGATTTCAGTTTGATTATAACATCTCATATATTTTGTGTTGAATGGTTTATTATTTTACATTTGAAGCATTTTGTAACAAGGTGTTTAGTTAGGTATAATTCATTACTACAAACGATTTATGCAGGCTTGTCGTGGGGGTAATTCATCAAAAAGCGCACTTCGTAAGGTTTCGAAACAAGTTGCTTTAGCTTTTATCAAGAGAACGCTAGATAGGTGTCGAAAATTTGAACAGACAGGCAACAGTTGCTTTAACGAACCTGCATTGCAAAATGTCATGTTTTCTGTACAACCAAGCAGCAACGGAGCAAAAACTGTTGAATGTATTGGCTCTGGAACTGCTAGCAATACTTGCAATGAAACATCCAACCATCAAGCAGAAGCCAGGGGCTCAGGTACATGCAATCTAAATTTCATGTTACTTGAACTCAAGTGTGTCGTGTTTGTCCAACCTGTGTGTATGTTGATATTTTAAAAAAGCTTTTCGTGTTTTAAAACTCATGTTTGAATGTGTCGGATACCCAAGAAAGAGTGAAGAAGCTAAGAAACATAGCTATAATATATCAATGTGCTATTGAAGCTTATGGATTTTGGAATTTATTTTATGCATTGAGAGCATTATTTTTTTAGGGTAGGAAAATTTAGAAAGTAAAATGATAAAAAGGGGGTTTTCTGAAACTTATTTATGTTCATCTCTCTTCTGCCTCAGGTGCTGTTTGTAGTACTTTTGAGCGGTATGATTCTCCAGATGCTCCTCCGGCTGTTCACTCGGAACATGCCGTGTCCATGTACGGATCTATGTTAAACAAAGGGAGGAAGAGGGAAGTACTGATTGATGATGTTGTTGGAAGTGCTTCTTCTAGAGTAACACCGGCTCTTGACAACATTGCTGGAGGACCAAGAGGAAATAGATGTGAAAGAGAGAGGCAGCAAAGCAGAGACAATTTAAAAAATACTAGTTTGGTATCTGGTGCTGGTCGGGCATCATTGGATGGTGCCAAGGGTGACCGGAGAACAAAAGCAAAGCCCAAGCAAAAGAGTAATTTAGTACATGGATTCAATGGCAGGCTTTCCGATCCTCCTTTGGCTAATACTAACAGGATAATTGAAAGAGAAGCGAGTAACATCTGTCCGGATTCATCTAAAGAAGCTGATGAGTCCGTTGATTTCACAAACTTGCAACTAACCGAGCTAGATCCCATGGAAGAATTGGGTGTTTCGAATGACATAGGTGGTCCCCAAGATCTGAGTTCATGGCTAAATTTTGATGAGGATGGCTTGCAAGACCATGATTCAATAGGTTTAGAAATACCAATGGATGACCTTTCAGACTTGAAATTTGCATTTTGATGGTCTTTTGCGCTTTCAATTACTAATTACCAGCCCATTTGGTACAATTTGATCAGGCAAGGATAATTATGATTCATTTATATGTATGTAATTCAAGAATTTTGTTTATATTCCTCTCTTTTTTTTTTTTTTTTTTCTCCACTAGAGAAATATCTCAACCTTTGAAATAAATATGCATATTTACATTTCAAGGTTGTTTGAACAAAACATACAAAAAATGATTAAGCTACATAAAATAACATAAACTTAAAATGATTGAATTGTAGAGTATGAACTATATCCGTAACATGCATAATACAGAGACTAACAATAGAATTTTATTTAATATATTTTACATGTGCTGTTTAAATAGGAGTTTTATTGTTTAATTTTTTTTGGTGTATGGGTTTAAAATTTAGGAATAATGGTTAGAATTTATGGTTTATATTTAGGGTTTAGAGGTTATAATTTAGTTTTTAGGGTAATATGGTGAGACAAGTTTTGATTTATAAACCTAATTCTTCTAAACCTAAGGATTTTAATCATATCTTTAAATTTAAACCTTTTTTCTACACTTAAATTAAAATTTGTTAAAATTAAGACCATCAAATTTTAAAAAATAATTATTCATAAAAGGAATAAATAAAAACTTAAAAATTAAAAGAATAAAAAGATAAATTTAAAAAAATGTATATTATAGGGACTAAAAATAGAATTTAACCATGTGAGTTTATTGGAAGAAAAAACCCATGCAGCGTGTGATTGGTCATTTATTAAACTAGGCCGTTGACAAATGCCCAAAACACTTACAGCAGAACAAAATGATTACTCCCCTTTTATAAGTTGGCAAGTTCTGTGCCGAGCTGAGCATTTCCAACTTTTTTGATGGTCATCATTTTCTCCTCCTTTGCATGAATGAGGTTTTTGATTACACTCTATCTTATTTCTTGGTTTAATTTGGTTTTTTTCTTCCCTTTACATCTTTCCCCTTTTTTCTCCCCCTGTATCTACAGGTGAACGTGAGATTCTTTTTTTGTTGAAAAGTTTAAAACTTGAAACCGAAAGAAAATAAAAGGAATGCCTTTCGATGAAAGTTGTGACATAATCTATATAACTCTCTGTTTTGGTTATTTTCAATGTTTTGCCTTTTACCTTACCTTTTTGTAATGTGTTAACACATTCAATTGAATATCAGACTTGCTTCTTGATGGGGTTGAATAAAAAATTGTGGTCTTGTCTTCTGAGTGGGTTGGTTGATAAGGTCTATTTTTGTACATCGATTCGAGTGAGTTTTAGATATGAGTATGTGTCTTTGCATAATCATGGATTTGAGTGAGTGTTGGATACAAACATGTTTTTATGCATAACCAAATATATGTTGGACAGATACTAATAAAGCTCTACTTTAGTTTCCCTATGATCCATTTCTGTTTTTTTAATCCCTCTCCTAAATGCTCCTGGGTTGTCGTTGTTCTGTTATGGATATTTGAAAGAAGGGAGAAATGGGATAAAACATTGGTTTATTATGTTGTTCGAACTCAAATATAAATGATGATGTTCGCACCTCTTGACATCTTGGAATGGTTGTCGTTGTTTGATATCTTAAAACTTACATCATTTTACTCTTAGTGATAAGTGGTCTTAATTCACAAGTGATTGTTTCAGAATTCAGAGAACTCGGAGCCTAAACATTAACTCTACGGACGGAATTAAAATCAAACATTAGGAGGAGTCAAATCATTTTAACTTTAAAAGAACAAGATTTATCAAGTATTTTTTTAGTTAGTGCTATTTGCTTAGCCTTTTCTTTTAGTTATGCCATAATAATGTGTTTTAAAGGCTTGTATATGTCAACCACTTGACAAATTGACCCGTTGTTATTCTGGTTCAGGAGTAAAGATGACGAGTGCAAGGGTTTCCTCCCCGTGTATTGTTCAAGCTTCGATCCCGAACCGGTTTACGAATGCCATTGCAAAGCCCCGACATCTCTTGGATCTTTTAAGAACGTCTCCCAATCTTTTGGCTTAAAATGTTCCTCCAATCACAGGACATCAATGGCAGCTTATAAGATCAAGCACGTAGGACCGAATGGTGAGGTGAATGAGTTTGAAGCCCCCGACGATCAATACGTTTTAGATGCAGCAGAGGAAGCAGGGGTTGAGCTGCCTTACTCTTGCCGAGCTGGAGCTTGCTCCACGTGTGCCGGGAAGCTGGTGTTGGGTTCTGTGGATCAATCAGACTGCTCCTTCCTCGACGACAAACAAATAGCAGACAGTTACGTGCTGACCTGCATTTCATACCCGACCTCAGACTGTGAGATTCACACTCACAAGGAAGCTGCTCTCTACTAAGCATTTCATGGTTTGAAATCAGTAGAATCCATCCAGAAGACCAGAAATCTTGTTTGAATATGCTAGCAATAAAGGATAAATGTTCCCAGGGACAATGTGTTGCTTAGAGTTTCAATAATATTTGTGGATTTGCCAGAATTACAACCTCTTTATATTAAAAAAATAATGTTTACATTGTACAGACAATTTGCCAAAGGTTACAATGAAAGAGAGAAAATGATCAAGCCAAACTCATAGGCCATAGTTTGATATGTAGGGTTGAAATACAAAGGGTATCAATCATATGAAACAAGAAATGGAATGACCATGCACAAGAATGAATCGTATGAAAGCCTCGCCGAGCCGGTATATCCTTTATCCTTTTCCTTGAATTTGTCGGTCAACCCCTAAAAATACAAAAAATTCTTCAATAAAACAATGGCGAATCAGTGATTTTATATACAGAATGCATTTCCTATCGACCGATTCAACTGATTGAATCAGTTAAACCCGTAAGCATTTTTCCAGATGAATGGAAAAAGTTAAACAGAGAGATAAAGGGAGTGAGCAATAATACTTCACCTTAACAATCGTCCCACATCTGCAAATCAACAAATCAAAGAGAAGACGAGAAAACAACATCAGTAGGGTTACATTTCAAAGAATTACAATGAAAAATGAAGAGAAAAGAAGAAATGTTGCAGAGAAGAAGCCTTACTCAACAAAACTGTCGAAATCAAGTTCGGCCTTTCCACTTCCATTATCGTACTTGGAAATTAGAACTTGAAAAACAGAAGGTGGAACTGCATATCCAAGACTGTATAGAGCATCCCTTAGTTCCATCGAATCAATTTTCCCACTTCTGTCTCTATCAAATCTCTCGAATATAGCCTACAAATTTCAAATTCCATTAATGTTAATCAAGTGATTGAAGATGACAAATGATATTAACACGAATACCATGTCACTCAAGCACAAGAATGTCGGTTACAAGTATGTTCAATTTTTCCATGACATCTTAAAGGTTCTTGAAAGATTATATCTTCATGCATATGTCCGGATATATGTCAAACACGAGAGTTAGATATAAATATTTCAAATAAAATGAGAAATTAAAGCAAACATATAGATCCATTCTTAGCGAATGTTTAATCACTTACCCGCCAATGACCAAGGCAGCTCCAGAGTGCAGCAAACTCTGCAGGCCCTGTAATTGAAACTTTTAGTAACAATCATTCAATTAGATACCATACATCCATATGTGTGTGTATATATGTTTAAACCCAGCTTGAAATACAAGTTCCTGATGATGTCGAGCCCCGGTGTCAACTAAAGACTTGAACACAAGTCCTTCATGACTATATATACAAGTTCAATCAATATAATATGACAATGTAAATAAATAAAAATGCTATAGTAAATGAAAAATAAAAATGATCATTATCGATTTCAAATGTTGGAGTCAAAATCCAAACCACTATTTAAACGATGCCTAATTTCTTTTCCAAACTCATTTTTACAGCAGCTCGAACTTTCCAGCTTTGGTGTGTAACTGGACTTTGAAGTGAATTTTTGATCGAATTGAATGGAAAAAAGAATTCGGATTAGTCGAGTTGACGAATACTAGAATAACTCAAAATTTAAAAAAAAAAAATCTTTTTCAAAAATAAATAAATAAAAAATATTTTTCAAATCAAGTAAGATCCAAAAAGGCAAATTCTTGAAGGCAAAAGGTAGTGGCTATTATTTAATTGGATGGGTCCATCAAAGAAAAGCAAAAAAAAAAAAAAACTAGTTTGCAATTATTACATCAATATTGGATCCAAAAATGCCTTATCCCAATTCAAATTTAAATCTAATAGCTTAACAATTAAGCACAAAAAATAACACCATAGAAGTTCAATCAACAGAACCATTAAACCTTGGATTCAAGTCTCAAGTATGCGGATAATTTCTTCAAGTTCACTGTGAAATGATATAAAAAATGAAACAAAAAAGAGTAAATAAATAAATGAGCTTACCAATTCTGAGGGAATCGTAAGGATTCTTGAACAAGAACATGAGCAACCTTATAGTCCTAAGATTAAACCTCTGGTAACCAGAAGATAGTGCCTGCTGCAACTCATGCTCATCGATGAATCCACTTCTATCCCTATCCACCATCTGAAACGCCCTCACAACACCCGGCTCTGTTCCCGCTGGAAACCCACCGCTCTGCCCGTAATTTGACGACGGAGCCGGCGGTGGCTGGTGATGTTGATAGTCGTAGGACTCTGGAGGCAGCTCTGGTGCTGACGGTGCCGCGGAATGAGATGAATTGTAACTTGAAAATTCCATTGATTTCAAAATTTCTAAAACAGATGGGCTCTTTTCCTGGTTTTTTCCTCTGTGGGTATCTGATAAATAGAAAATAGTAGTTCGATTTCGATGTCTTCGTGGAGTTTTTTTGTTGTTGTTGGCGGTGGCTGTTTTGTGATCTTTGCTATTTATATTATTTTTATCAGCTTAAACCACAAACCATCAATTTACACTTTAAATATCAATTTTAACACGGAAATCTTAGAATTATTAATTAAAAAATGATCATATCAGTAATAATAATCCTAAACAAATAGTACTAATAAATCTATATATCTTACTACAGGCGGCGCGTGGTGAAGAGGACACCTAACTTACGTAAGCGTGTGCCACTTGCCATTAGCCGGAAAACCTTAGCGTGAAGAACCCAATAAACCCGCATTATGAGCTTAAATTTTTAGGTTTAAATTTGGGGTGGGTATCCTATCAGATCAAGTTGAAATGAATTAAAATAATTTTAAATTAGTTGAATTAATAAATTATATTTTATAATTTAAATTTTATTTTAATTTTTTGAGTTGTTAAATTGTTTATTTTTTATTTTAATTTAATTGTAAATATTTATAATGTTATAATATTAAGTAATTTTTAGGGTTAGGTTAGGAATTTATGATTTAATTGATCCACTATGAAAATTTTCAAGTTATTGAAGATATATTAGCGCGTGGTATTTATTTCTATTTTTTTTAAAATTAATTATCATGTGTATTTAAACTATAAAAACTCAAATAAATCTAAGCTCAATTTTAAAAACTAAATAAACTCTAAACTTTATACCCTAAAATTCTAAACACTAACCTTAAATTATAAATTAACAACTTCAAAATTTTATTTAAAAATTTTTCACATAATTTTATAGCTCGAACTTAATTTAAAAATATTTCAAATCAAATTCATGAAATTACTAAAAGAAATTTAAAATCCAATTTTTTTATAAAAAAAAATTTTTTTATAATGCATGATGCATCCCTACCTTTTCCTCTGTTTTGGTATTTTTAATAAAATTACTATTCAAGTCAAAACCAAATAGAATGTTTTAAATCAAAATTAAATCTAAATAAAAAACTAAAAATAAACTCTAAATTTTGCTCAATTCTATAATGCAATCCCTAAACCTTCTCCCTCTGTTTTGTATTTATTTTCACATTTTCAATATCACATATAAAATTGAATCAGTTTGTTCGACGGTTCAAACATGAACCGAAACTAGGGAAATCGCCTCTAAACATAAATAAATATATGAATATCAACAAGGTCATACAGATTCAACATTTTAACTTAGATAAAATTTCGTGCACAATCATTTTCCTTTTAAAAAAACAATCACACCTTAAAAACTAGGCTTTTAGCTGAAAAATCAACAATTTATGGAGATTACAAGGGAATTTGATCAAATAAACTCTCCATCCCACCACTTATAATCCATTCTAATATGAGCAAATCAATACGGCCGATATCGCCTGCCGCTATCGCTGCCACCGTGTTTTCCTCTGCTCTTGCTGCCACCACCTCGACTATGCCTCTGATGTACAGGTGGGCTTTGATGGTGTTGCACTCCTGGCTGTTGCCTGCATTGATAGATGCAGGGTTCAAAGGAACATAAATATCTGGCTTTGCATGGAAAGAACGAGAATTATGGATTTTTAAAAGTTTGAAATATTGGAAAGAAGATAAAGTTGCTGAACTTACAGAACATATCCAATCCGGCCATCGGGTAGAAGCATCGGCATCATTGACATGCCAGTAGGTGTCGCTCCCCTTCCATAGGCTAAGGGCTGTAGGAAACATTTTTTATATCAGGTTTTCTTTCACTATACTACACGGTGAACAAAATTAACACGAAAAGTTTAACGGCATTCAACATGCGGAAGAAAATGCAGTAAGGATATTTTAACATAAAACCGAAATTATACAAGAGAGATAGGCATCCCGTACTTTGATTTTAATCTTGTAGAGGAACTTTTAGCCATAAGTTATACAAGTGTCAAAGGTGCTCATGGGGATATCCCCAATATTCCGAATTGGTAAAATGTGGAGATAGAAAGAAAATGAAGATATGGAAGCTGCTTAACACGGTCCTATACATGCACAGGCAAACATCTCACCTGTGGAAGGCCTGCAACACTGTATCCTGGACCTAAAGCACCATAGGCACCCCCAACCAGACCATATCCAACTTGAGGTGGATAACTGGGAAGAAAACCCGAATTCTGAGAACTTGACCCTCCAGATGTCTTTTGATCTGCTTGTGGCTTTGCAAGAGAGCATTCCACAACTTGGCCTGAGAAACGGGACAATAATTTTCAGAATTACATCCACTAAACAAAAATGTAAAATGGATAAGAACTCGGTAGTCACCATCCAATTCATATCTTTCCGTGTTTTTTATTGCTTTCATGGCACAAGATCTCTCTGCAAAGTGAACAAAACCAATTCTATTTCTCTCTTGTCCAGGTTTTGCGGGAGGCAGAACCACTTTAGTGATCTTTCCATGATGTTCAAATAGCTTCTTTAACTGATCTTGTGTTACATCCTTTGGCAAATTCTTTACGTACACTGCCTTTACCTGCATAAAATAGGTTACCTTAGATTAGAATCCAAATTACAGTAAGGAACACACCAAAGTTCCTCAATCTGAAAGAATCAACAGATAAGAGTTTAAGAGATAGATTAACAAATCATCCAATGAGACATGCATGAAAGAGAGCAACTTAATGATACCTGAGAAGCAGCAGAAGACTCGGCATTCTTAGGATCAGCCCAGCTCACAGTAGGAGCATTATCACCGAGCCTGAATTCCGGGTTCATCATCTTCTGCCTTGAATACTCAGCACATGCATTATTATAGTACTCAACAAAAAGCAAAACCCCTGTTATTACTTGAGTTCTTCGTATCCTGCAGGCACAAAAGCAAATACACAAGATGATGTTACCACTGAACAGCCCCAAGAGGTCACAAATACCCAATAACCTGAACAACTAGAGACGACAACACCAATACACAAGGCCATTAAACTAACCTTCACTAATTCCAAACCAGTAACTCCAGGCCCAACCTTTGACACAACCTTCCTCAGGTCTTCCTCACCCCAGCTTCTCGGAATATTACCAATAAACAATCGATGCTTTGATTGGGAAGTAGAACACCTAATTTTTTTACCCTGAGAGAGAGAGAGAGAGAGAGAGAGAGAGAAGTTACTCAGCAACCAAAGAAATATAATTGACAAGACCAAACATAAGAACAAAGAACATTTTGTCAGAAACAAAGAAAAAATGGAGATTGGTACACAAATAATCTGTAAGTTGCCTTTCAGGTTAAGAGAAGCAACATTTTTAGTTTTATAATATTAACATATGAGTGATGCATAAGAAGACTTGGCACCTTAAATTCCGCATTATTTAGCTCATCAATGGCTTTATCGGCCAATTCTACGCTTCTAAAAGTCACAAAAGCAAAGCCCTTGTTTTCACTTGAATCTTTACCTTTCATAATCCGAACCTGCCACAATAAAGTATGATGCATCAGTGTTAACCTCAAAAGGGGAAATAGTTTCTCACATTCAAAAAAAAAAAGTACCTCAGTAACCTCTCCAACAGATTCACAAAAGTTTTTCAAATCCTCCTGAGAAACATCATGTGGAATGCCTCCAATATATACTTCAGAACCATGAGGAGGACGAGCAAGAAGCTCAGCACGTGCCCTCTTTTCATCCTCGTCAAGTTCCCCATCGGCATTTTCAACATCCTGAGCTTCTTCTTCTTCTCCTCCTCCTCCTCTTCTTCTTCTTCTTCTTCTTCTCCTCCTTCTTCTTCTTCTTCTTCTTCTTCTTCTTCCTCTACCTCCACTTCTTCATACTCCACCTCTTCTTCCATGGTCTCCTCAGGGTCGTTATCTTCATCGAGATCAATCCTCTCATCAGACTCAACAGGCTGTTCGGGCTCATTTCGTCCTTCAGAATCCACTGACTCAGAAGCTGTATTTGCCTTTGGCCTCAGCATCTTATGTATCTATTTAAACAAGCTTGCAAGGCAATTCTGAAGAAGGCACAGAGGCCAGAAGAATTCAAGGGAAGAAGTACACACATATTGAAAGGAGGAAACAAAATGAAGGCCACAAGGATTTTCAGATATGTATCTCAATTGAAACCCGTGTGATGAGATAAAGACTCAAAAAGGGGTTGCAAGGTTAAAGCCTTTTTCACCAAAGGAATAATTAAGCAGCAGATTTTTAAAGAGAAAGGAAAAAGATATTTCTGAATGATAATTAAGAGGCTTATGAAGCGGTGCAAGTTATCAAGGGATGAACTTGCTCAAAATCAGAACAAGAGTCACAAGACTGCTGAGAAAAAAAGAAAAATATTGACATGTTTAAGCTTAAGCCAGCTTCATTCAAAATGTAATGCAAAGCGACTAAACAAAATTACAACATAAAATCAAGCACGACTTATTCAGATATAATACAGAAGAAAGAAACAAGATTAGTATGGAAAATGAAAACCAAGCAACATAACCTAATCAAATACCAGTTCCAAACTAAATAAGCACCAAGATTCTTACAGATTTCTTAGTTTGTTCGGAAGACAAATAAAATTGATTGACTAACAATAAAACAAGTTTTAACTATAGTCCACTGTTTCTACTACTGTTATTCAGCCTTCATAGTTCATACAATTATACGTTTAACATTAAAAGTTATGTAAGGCTTCTGACACTCGATTAACAAATCATCTTAACATGCCAACAACGGCAACCAAATACTCATATTCAATACTTCCATGTTTCAAGGTTTGACTTAAAGTTCAAAACCTATTCATAATTCAAAAAAAAAGAGACTACAACCCCATTCAACAAACTCAGAATCAATAGCTTTTTTTCCTTTTTACTTCTCAACATTATCAGAGAAAATAAATTACTTAAAGTTATGAGAACAATAAAAGAAAAAGCCCAATATAACAACACCAAAATCTAACAATCCATCTTTGGTATACTAATTAAGGACCTAGGCCTACACACTCTTTTTTTTCTATAGCAAAGACTGTCATTTCTTTGCAGAGAACTTATTACATTCTCAGCAAATGAATGCATAGCCTCAACTAGGAAGCTTTTTCTCCTCCCAAAAATACCCAGTTCACTGTTTTGCACCTAATATGCAGCATTCCTTCATTTAAGAAAATTTCTTACCAACCAAGCCATTAAGTAATCTAGAACTCTTAACCCTCCAACTAAAAGTTCAAAATTTTGAAATCCCGCTGAATCTAAACAAATACCCATCTCAAATCAAAATATGGTCTGCCTAAATGAAAATAAGAAAAAAAAAGAGAACTGCCCTAAAACTTTGATTGATGACTTTTTTTTTCTCAATAAACAAGCAAAAATTGGAACTTTTAAATCACAGGTCTTGAGAGAGAAAAAGAAAATACCATCGATTTTTTATAGTAGGGAAAGAATCTCAAAACAACTATTCAACAATTTGACAGCTGAGACAGAAAGTGGCTAAGCTTTTATAGTGTAAAGTTTAATTTTTCACATTTAAATTTGGTCAGAAATAAAAACGCCTTTTTTCAATTTTTTTTTTTTTCTCGAGAAACAAGCAAAATATAGGTCGAAGCCTGAACGAAGTACAACAGGAAAATTATAGAGGAACAAGCCCTAAAACTTTGATTGATGACTGGTTGTATTCTTCTTATCTTTTAATAATCCCTTTTCTCACACCTTCTTTTTGGCAAACCATGAACAAATTAAATGAATTTGATTCAGATCTTTTATTGTTCAAGGATTTTAGTTTTGTTTTTTTTTTATTTCAAACCCCCTACACTTGTAGGAAGTTTTATTTAAGGCACTCAACTTTCTTTATTTTCGAAAATATACCACTAATAATTGTAAATATTATTTTATGGATTTTTTTTTGGGTTGGAAATTGTTAATGGTAGATAATATTTGTTTGGCTTAATTCAATATTGGACCCCTAAATAATACTAGAATTACACTTAACAAAGTATGATCAATCTATACATAATCACAAGTAAATATTGTAGCACAATTGAATTAGAATAGACACAACAGGAATTAGAAAAATTTGATCAAGACTTATATAAGGTGAGACAAAAACCTGAAACATCAAGAATTTCATGACCTTAACAGTGTCATCAAGCCAAAACCCGATATAGGTCTTACTTTAATACTTGAGCTATTATTTCATCCAAATTTATTATGTCTTTATTTGCCCTAAAAAGGAAATAAAAAATACTTTAATTCTTAAAATATTAAAATAAAAACAAAAATAGAATTCAATGATCAAATCCTAAATAAAAACTATTTGATTTTCTTTTAGCTAACTACTGCTATTTGCAATTATAATTAAAATAGGCTAATTGGTTTTTGATTTATTTAATCCTCTTTGTAACATTTTACAACACTTTCGACATGACCATAATCAAAGAAATGAACAACTAAAATTATAACGCAATCATGTATGGTACCTATCTGCCAGCAAAATGGAAGCCGGAAAGTGGCAGACACTTCAAGGCGTGAAGGGAAGATCCATCCTTACACTGAGCAGTCAAAACAGAATTATAAATTCCATGTCTAACTACCCTTCTTTTCCGTACTTGAAATACAGAAAATCCATCTTTACAAATTAAAATTGTACAGAGGAATCTCCTAATTGAATAAAGTAAAATGGGTAAAATCATAATAACAATATGTATTATCCGGATATGTGTCCGACGTTTTATACTCGAATTTCCCCGGTTTTTCCATATACTTAAAGGAAAATGAAGAGTCTGGACAACGTTTAAACAGTCTACTAGTTCCCGAAAGAGTGCAAGGAGATTCAAATCTTCTTTGGCAAACAGTTGGTCCATGTCAAAATTCAGGCATTTTCTGTGTTCTTTCTGATGAATTTATCTGGCTCCCCAGCAGAATGTATCAACATTTACTTGCCTAGGGTTCTAACTAGAGAAATGCTTACTCATGTAATCTTCTATTTCTATTTCATGTACTCCAACACACTTTGGGTGATATCTTCGAGGAAGGATACAAAACCCATGACACTAGTTAGGCCAGTTCCGTCGACATCCTGCTCCTCGATAAGATAGTTCTCAAACGCGGTGGCATCATCCTGCCCTCCCCAGATTAATACAAGTTTGGGGGTAATACAACGCTCTTGCTTCAATCTGTTAATTGTAGACTGCAACAAACCTGATAAGTATACAACGGCTCAGAAGAAATCACAGCTAAAGCAGTTTACATTTCAACTCTTAAAAATAAACTTTTTATACTGGCAAGTGATAAAAGAACTTACAGTCCTGGGGTGGAGGAAAAGGAAGGCTAGGATCTGCTGTAGAAGAGTAAAAGACAATTAAAGTCGAATGCATCGAGAAAAAATATTGGACTACTGCAGGTGATAAGAGCAGCACGACTCAAGGAGTGCCGTGGTTCCAGGGCACTGCACCATACATATGGGAATAATGAGAATAAATTCAAAATATGCGAATAAGAATTTCCAAGATAGTCCACTAGTACGAGTTTATCATTATGCTAATGATACTAATGAAGGCTCAAAAGTATGCGTCAGAAAACAAGGCCAAATGGAACAAATACCCATTCTACCAAGTGATTGTTCTGTCCTTGGTTCACATTGGATTTGTTCATTATTTTAAAAGATTGTGGCATAAGAATAACCCGAATGCAAAAAAAAAATGTGAGCACCTGTCTAACTCGGTAGTCAGGGTGAACACCTTCTTCGTGGAAGCGCAGAAGAGGGTTTCGAAGCAAAGCAAAAACCAATCGAGGCAAAGGTTGCAGTTGGGGGCATTGCAAGAATGACACATCAACCTGACCTGTCATTGAACTACTTCCATTCTTGTATTGGATAAGTTTAAGAGCTTCATTATATTGAGCTGTGAGGATAACTAGCCAATCATGAAGCAACATCCGGCCCTCTCTAACTCCTTCCTCCAAAGAGGCTAATATGACCTGTAGAACAGATAATATGTATATAAACTACTAGAGAAGATACTCAAAAATAAAATGCACAAGCAGAGGCACACATGCATGAAAGACATGAAAAGAGACAAAAGTAAGGAGATGAACCTTGTGAATGAGCAATGATAGAACCACTTCAGGATCAACGCCATCATAAAGTTCATTAAGATTTCGGGCAGTTCCATATTGCAGAGTTCGTATCCTAAGTCGCCGTTTAATAGAATGTTTGCCTCTGCAGAAATATTCACATCAAGCCTATCCCAAAAGTAGAGCCAGAAAGCAATATTATCAATCAAATATGCTTAATGATTTGAACTTCTAGAAGTTTTTGTATGAATTATGATGAACCAAAGTTTATGTTCCTCTACCTACAGATGAGGCTAGAATTGTTTCATGTCCTCAAGAATGAAACAAATCAGAGTTTGATTGTCACCTTCAAGTATATAATTACAAGGTTTTCATATTTTTTTTTAGATCGGCAAGGCTGGTAAAGTGATTAAGGAACAGAATTTCCACTACGAACAATATACCTACTAGAAGAAACCAATTCAGAACCAGAGGGTTCCTCAGGGGCCAAGACAACAGTGTACTGAAATGCAATCTGCACCATAGGTTGTTCAGATGCATGCCTGTAAATAACAAAAATAAACTGAGAGATTATAAAATCTAAATATCATAACATCATTGCTACTCAAACGGTTATCACCAACAATAGCATAGAAGAAAAGAAAGAAAATGGAAATGGGGATGCTTTAAGCGTTAGGTAGTTCCAATTGGTTTACATATTGAAAAGATGAAGAATAACATATAATCAAAATAAAGAAAATTGTAATGGTTAATTCATACCTGGAAAAACCAACATCATTAGAGAAATCAAAGTCATAAGCATATGTTGCATAAGAATCTCAACAAATAATGTGTTGCACATTTTCATACTGCGGATCAGGGAAGAAGTGACCATACTGCAAAAGAAGTGAGAAAGAAAGAATTAATATATAAGGGTTCCTCAGTAATACGATTTGAAAGAAGTACGAGGCATTTACAGAATGGCCAGGCTTGAATTCAGTAGATGTCCTCAATCTTAGTACACAATTAAAGCATATGGTCGACTTAGCATTCGATACCTGCAATGTATCGACAAGGGTTTCGGGTTAAAGAATCAGGTCTTGGACCGAGTTTTGGGCCTGCGGTTCATGGCCTAATTAAAAATGGGTAATTGGGCTTAGGGGTAAATATGGAAAAAGAAAATAGAAAGAAATAAAAAGGAAAAAAGTTGTTTGAATTTTAAATAGTAAGTGGGTGGTTGAAAAGAGGGAAGAGGAATGATGGAAGAGAGAAAAAAGGAAAAATATGAGAATGGTGAGAGAGAGAAGAGAGGAAAAGTTTGGGTGAGAATTTTAAATTTCGATCTACGGAGATCTAGCCGTCCGATCGCGACACCACCACCGTCATTGTGTTCATCTCGCCGAGACGAGTCCGCCGGTACCAGCATCACCGCCGTCAGAATTTCCATCGGAGGAGGTGAGAGAGAAGTTTCGAGTTGGGCTGTTCAAGGGGGTTAGAGTGCTCGAATCAAGAAACGGAGGCCACCATCGAGTTCACCGGCTCGAAAACAGTCGGCCAGTGAAGTTTGGTCGCCGGAGGCCGCCGTCACGCGCCCCCACGCGCCAACACAGCGTGTGGGCGTGGTCCAGCACCAGGGGGACCGAGGCACCCGAGTGGACTCGACCCAACTCGGCCGAGTCAGGCTGAGCTGACTCAACCCGAGCCAAGCCGCGCCGACCGCCGCCGTTGACTTTTTTTGGGGACCCTACCCTGGGGTTTCTCGACGTTCTGGATCCAATGGTGTTGTCTGTTTTGTCAAATTCAAAGCCGTTAAGCTGTTTTTATGTGTTTAACCCTTCACTTGGCTTAGGAGGTGTTTGGAGTTTAAGTGTTTTCTTAATTGTTGATATGTGAGGATTGATCGGGGTCGATTATCGGACCAAGTGGTATTTTAAGAAGCTAGGATGAGGATTTTAGCGATGTCAGCACATAGTTAGTACACCTCGAACTCCGCAATGCTTCATGAGCATCTTAAGTGTAACTGTCTTGCATGTTAGTGGTTGCAAAATAGGAGATGAGTAATACACATGCGTCAATACTGTTATTGCAAGGCTTGATAATTATTATGATACTTGATGAGCTTGAGAATGTTGAAACTGTCATGAGCTGTAGAGACCGTATAGGATTGTTCGAATATCCATATAATTATCTGATTGTATGACTGGTTGTTTGACTGATTTATGATGATTCTTCGTGTATTACCTGAATATAATAATATGTTTGATTCAGTTATTTTAATGCGCTAGCAACAAACTATAATGACTCTCATAAGCTTTAAGAGTAGAATAGGGCATCGTAATTAATATCGGCATATACTCGATAATCGCTTATGGAATCGGTAATTAATACTATTTGGCCTAAAGGTTAGTTGATGATGAAAATTGACGAATATGTTTAACAAGTGGTTATTACTGTAATAGACGAGAATACGTGAATTGATAGGAATGAATTGTATTACTCTTCCATAAAACGTAACAACTCAATAATGCTTGATTGGTTGTAATAGCAACAATAGGGACCCGTGGTGGGTTGTTTGATGGTTGTGTGCCATGTAGGGCACTTGTATGGATCCGTGGTGGATCATGTATGGTTACGTGCCAGGTAGGGCACTTGTTTAGTTATGAGTCTTTGTTTGGTGGGATCGGAATACCAGTGAGTGAGTGTTGCAACATATGAAGGCCATCCGATGTGAGATTCCGGGTGATGATATTTGCTCGATGCGAGATTCCGAGCCCCGCTCGATGTGATATTTCGAGCGAAGGCTCAATGTGAGATTCCGAGCAACTCAATGTGAGATTCCGAGCATGGGTAGGTCTCCCAGTGTCGGATGACATTGGGCCTTACTCCTGATTTGTTTATCTTTATGTTGATGTATTGTTGAGGTGTTGTTGTGCTATGGCATGTGTTTAGGCGATTATGGTAGCACCATATGTTTATTTATCTTTCCTTATTGCTCGTACTAGATTGCATGCTTACGTTTATGATTAGCATTAAGTATAGTAGAGTAGATGTGTACAACTGAGCTTTGTAAGCTCAGCGCTCGGAATCGTTGTTTCCGTGCGTAGGTTGACCGTTGGATCGCGGGATCGTGAATCACTGTTAGACTGGGATTCTAGCACGTGTGGTCTTCAGAGTACGATATTTGAGTCTAGTGGACTATGTATTCATAGGACCTTACATGTGGAATCTGTAATTATTATTTTAAAATTGTATTATTTAAATTGTACCTTCAAACGTCTTAAATTTAAACTGGAGCTCTTACGTAATATTTTATTTACATATATATTTATTTTGATCGTTGGTTTTAAATGCTTTTGCAACTTGATGGGTTGATCTTGTTTGAAAAAAAAATTATGGTTTTGGCTTTGGGTTTGGGCTTGAGGCCCAAATGCGACATCCAGGTCGAGAGCGTTACATGCAAAATAGCATTAATAAAAGCACTAAATGCCATCTCTTTTTAAAAATAAATTATAAATGTATCTAAGCCGAAAGAAAATGTAACTATTTTAGTATCCTTTTGTTATGCTCTTAACCAATAGAATAACATTTCAGTCCATTAAAATCGAACAATAGAATTAGAGGAGAAAATAGTGTACTTACATGTCCTGCGGAAGTGTTGAATCATCTGTATTTGAATACAAGAACGGAGAGCCACCACTTTCTATGCTCAGAAATTTAAGAGAGACAAATCTGTATACTCATTTGTAACAGCAAAAATGTCCACACAAACACCGGCTTGAACGGCGACAGCAGCCTGTAAAATATGTCAATGCTACATTTCCCAATCCATACAGCTAAAATTAGGGGAAACAAAAGTCAATCCAAATCTACCAGATCTTTGTAAAATGGTGTTTGCTCAGGAAGTAAAGCACGGTCTGCATCCTCTCCTTTACTGGCATATTGCTCACCGTACCTTCTTGTATCTAGTTGCCCAGGTCCATGATCAGGAGGACCCGAGAGAAAATCAAACACTCTAGCTGCAGGTATGTACAGAGAAGACAACAGAATATAGCACATTCATGATGCCAAAAAAACCCAAGAGATAAAGACATTACAAATCAGAAGAACCTTTATGCTTATCATACATACCTAAAGCAAATGTATTTCCATATTCTGACCCAAGGTAATTGAAAAGGGCTTCCATTGCTGCACCAAAACCCCGACCACCCATCAACACGCCATTTAACTCTTGACCTGTCCCGGGGGTTCTGTCCCATGAAGTAGTTGGTTTGAGAGTTTCAAGCGCAGATGTAATATGATCCTTACAAGTTTCGACCTGTATAGGTTATTGATTTTAAGAAGACAAGTAAAAAATAAATTACATAGAGGATCTGATTGACATAAACAAGGCAACATAACAAGATCATAAGTGAAAGACTACCAAATACGGTTTGTCTCAGATACAAATGTGCTGCTCGTAAGTTCTACAAAAGGGCTATGGCAGAGGACAAAAATGAAGTGGAGAAAAACAAAAGGAGAATATTACATACTGGAGCCAGGAATTGTAATAAAGGCATGACATCTTCAAGTTCAATTGGCAAGGTTCCCTCCGCATCTTGAGGGATAAATACATTCTTCACTACAGGTATAGGCCCTTGAACATCATATAACCCTAATTTGGGGCTGAAAGTGGCAAGGCCAAAAAGGGACTCAGGTGCAAGAGCTGCAATAGAAATGAAAATGAAGGAATCAACCTTCCAAGAACAAAAACTAAGAATAAACAAAATCAAAGGATCATTTTATCCAACAATTAAGAACCTTCCAATGCTGCCTGCAGTGCACTTTTAGTAAGCTCCAAAAATTCTTCAGAAGCTGCAAATAAAAAGGAACTTTTACATAAATCTATGAAGATTAAGGTATAGAAACAATAATATAAAGAGGTAGCAATCATGCATGATATATGCTAAATGATTAAGAGAAGAACAGAGTCAAAGATCAACTACTCTTTAGTTCAGAGTTTTTTTTCCCTTCATGAAATCCTACTACAAGCAACATAGAAACTCATATTTTTCTCCTACCTTTTTCAAACATTGAGGTGAAAAATTCCATTAAATGTATAATAAACCGATTACACAAAAGCAATCTTTGATCAAGTAAAAATGTCAAATAACTACAAATTGATAAAAAAAAATATTAAATTATTATAAATTAAGGGGAAAACACCATCTTCAGGTGGCGTCATCCCCTAAATCACCATCTGCAGGTGACGATTTCTTTCTGTACTATAAAATTTGCCGTAGATTATAAAATATTGCCTAAGGTATCTTATTTTTCTAAGTATTTAATTTATTTGAATTATTTACCCAAAATTGCTGATTGATTGACATTAGAAACATTTATGTATATTATTTTATTCGAAAACAAGATAACACTTATATTTAATTTTAAATTTAAATAAATTTATATATTTGTATATTAAACTGTTTAAATTGAGTATATGACGTGGAATAAAATTCCTTTGCCCATCCCGTGCCCCTATATGTACCCTGTCACTCAAATTATATCATGTATATTAATAATTTATCAATTATTTAACGAAAGTTTGTTATTATCATTATTTTCCTTTCTTTCCATTTTGACGTTTCTTTATTTTCTTTGTGGTGAAAAAATAAATCAATGACTGTTTGGTAATTTTTTAAAATGCTTCTAATAATTTTCTGTCAATTTCAGCGAATTTATTTTATTGGTTTTTTTTTTCTCTTTTAATCATATCCTTTATCTAAAGTTAGGGATGCATCCGATTAAATTTGTTTTTTATATAAGAATTTGATTAATGTCAATTCTTGATTCTTTTCATTTTAATTTTCATTTGAAATCTTTTAAATTGTACTTTAACAAAAATAACTTATGACTTTTTGATGTCATGTGATAAAATTTCGACGTTTTTCATAACATTTCAAAAAAAATCAATAATTCTTAGTATATTAAAATTATTTTCACTATTTTGTAACAAGATAAAACATAAAATAAAAAGAAATAGCATATTAACGAGATAAATTATAAGAAATGAGAGAAGAATAATAGAGAAAAACATAGAAACAACGGCAGAGACTTTTCATTCATTTTCTTCAGTATATCCCCCCTCATTTTCCAAGTATGCCCTAATACTATATAGAAACTAATTACAAGGCCTTTCTAATAACCCAAACTAAGCCCACAATACAATTTTATTTATTAATCAAATGAGGCCGTAACATATTTTTAAATATAAAATACTATCTTACTTTATAAAAACTAAAAGTAATTATAAAATAAATACAAAATAAAATTCGATTCAATTCAATTCTTGAACTATAATCTTTTAGTGTTATATTTTAATACATAAATTGTGTAAAAAAATTTACACAACTCTTCTATAAAATTTAAAACATAAACTTCAAACCAGCACCATAAAATCTAAACATTAAACACTAAACTATAAATTCTAACCACAAACCTTAAATTCTACGCTCTACACACTAAATCCATAAACCCTAACCTAAATTCCTAAACCCTAAAATTAAAGGACTTGTGTAAGATTTACACAAGGTTGTGTGTTAAAGTATTTTCAATTTTTTAACTTATAAACCATAATCCAAACACAATGATTTGAATCAATTTATTATTACTCATTTTTTGTTGCTCAACTTATTATTACTCGTCTTTTACTTATGTGTAGTGCATTGAAGAACTCATTTCTAACCATAGACGAGTTCATCCTAAAAAATTATTTTTTAAAAAATGTCATTTCAATAGTAATTGAGGAGTTGGTCTTTCTTTCACCAAAATTCCGAGAAAAATTGTTGTTGAGCGAAACTTAAAAAGTTATAACATAATTAGTTGTTAAGTTAATTGTACTGAAAAGTTTAATTTTTAATGTAAACAGATGAACCTTGAAAAAGGGAATTTTTTAGGGTTGGATTCAAATTAATTCCCAACGCTAACCATAACTTTCATTGGGCATTTCTACTTTAAACAAGAGGGTCATATAAAAAATTATCAAGAACATGAAAATTGTGGTTGTAGATTCATAGTCCATTTAATACGGAAAGTTTAATAAAAATTCCAAGTCGATTAAAACCAAGAAAAGGAATCATAAAGAACAGTCGTCACCAAGTAACCAAATGCAATACACCAAAAAAATTCAAGGCTAGACTGCTAGAACAATAGAATGTGCCACAGCTTACAGCCTTCTCCCTCTTCTACCACCCTTTCTTCGGGTGCTGTCGGTGGGGATCAGAGTAACATCCTCTGAGAAAAATAGAACAGTGTAAGGCTTCGACAGTAATATGCAAAACATGGTTGTTTCTCAGTATTTTAAAAATACTTTCCAAGTAGTTGTTTATAAGAAATGGCCTTACCAATACGGCCAATTTTCATTCCAGATCGAGCAAGAGCCCTGAGAGCGGACTGAGCACCTGGACCAGGGGTCTTGGTTTTGTTCCCTCCCGTGGCACGTAATTTGATGTGAAGTGCCGTGATTCCAAGTTCCTGCTCATCATGAAAGTTTGCAATTCGTCAACATCGACATAAATATGGAAGTAGCATATCTTCTACTACTTCCAGTAATAAATTAATGTAATTTTTTTGAACGGTTAAATTAATGTAATTTTATGATTTAAAGAGACAATTTCATGTTTTTCTTAACGGATAAAAACAAATGGAATTGTATATGACCTTGCATCTCTGGGAAACATCTTGGGCTGCAAGCATAGCCGCATAAGGTGAAGATTCATCCCTGTCAGCTTTCACCTTCATGCCACCTAGATTTATTCAAGAATTACAAACTCAAACTTGAGAAGAAGAAAAATCAAACAGTGTCACGCCACGTATTTCCCTCGAAATACTCATAATAAAAAGTTGTGTCTAACACGTGATTGGATGCGAGTATAAATGTATGTTCCCCCAAATATATAGAAAAAGTTGAAAAAACAGAAAATACTCATGTTAGACACATTTTTTTATGAATTCCAAACTAGCACCTAATTTCGAGTAACATAGCTCCAAAGTTCAATTTTGTTAAGCTTTGTAAACACTTCAAATTATCACCTTGCTTTATTAGGGGACATGGTCCCCCCCTCTTTATTTTCAACTATTTTCGCAAAAAGGGGTAACACAAAGAAACAAAAAAAGGATAAAATTGGCAACTAAATGACACATTTAGAACTGAAATCATGATATTTACTTACCTGTAATACGAACCATGGTTTCTCTTCCAGACAAATCAGTCACATGCTGGCATTGTCATAATACCAACAGAAAAATAAAACCAATTAAATGCACTGCTAAAAAAGATAACAAAATATCAAGCAATACATATTACCAAGTAAAAGAATTCAATTCTACAGAATGAAAGACCTTATAACTTACAATGAAAGTGTCATTAAACGATGCAAAAATGTGAGCAACACCAAAAACGTGCTCTCCTTCTCTTACAGCAGGCCCAAGGGTCGTAGTCTCTTCCTTTGGCTCCCTAACCTTTCTCCTCGACTAAAAAATCAACAAAATAAAGAGTTTATGTAAAGCATAAATAGAAGTAAATCCACAAAGTCCGTATAAAGATGCAAACAAAGCAAAAACAATTTCAGGCCACAGTGAATATTTAGCTAGACTTAGAAATATTGAACACAGGATGCATAAATGAATGTTTCAAAATCATTATTAACGTATGAATATTTATACAAATATAAAATATAATACGCATACATACATGAATTGTCAAGTCAACGTTTAGGAACTATCATACTTTACAAGATAAGACTATGATTTACGCACAATATCATACAAGGAATGCACAATGATAGATTTTCAAAGACAACTGCTAGGTGTTCAATTACAATAAAGGGTTACATTCTATTTGAACCTTCTTCGGTATTTCAGCTATGATTTACACTAAATTGCTCAAAGCATCCATCAACGAGTCAGATTCCACTTCAATTTTCTTCGGTTTTTAAGCTATTGATCTCGAAATCAAGTGTTTATTTCGATTAAAATAAAAGCGCTAATGAACGATAGTGATAAGCTAAAAATTGACATAAAAAACGTCATATTTCTCCCGTTTTCTCCCTCGTTTTTTCGGCAGCCAAACATATATTTCTAAGCAAGTTCAAATGCATCGAAAAGGATGTCTAAATTTTATTCAAATAGTTTCGAATGTATCAAAGAAATTCCAATATATATATATATATATATATATGTGTGTGTGTGTGTGTGTGTAAATATTATCTTAAATAATCTAAGGGATTTGCTTACCATGGTTCGAAGATAGCTGAAGATGTGACGAGATGAGGCGTCGTTAGAGTTAAGGGAGTAGGCTTTCAAACGACGAAGAATATGACAAAGTTTGAAGCTTTGGCTTTTATATACAAGCGGAAGGGGCTAGGGTTTTTTGTAGGGTGGGAAGTTACAGAATTTCATAATTTGGTCCTTGGTTTTTTGTTCGATTTCTTTTAAACTGTTTGCATATTTTCTTTGTTTCAAATTTATACTTAAAAAAATTAAAATCAAATCCACTCATTGGTCACAACATTTAATTAAATATATAATATTATAATTTAAGTGTTCAAGAATATAATGAGCTTTCTATATAAATAATACTATAAAAATTATTTAAAAAATTAAAATTCAAACCAAATTAATTACATAAAATAACACACATTTCTACCTTGTAGAACGATGGTGTAGATGACTATACATATCTTTATCCTATACGACGGTCTTGATTGCGGTGCATAATATTTAATTATTTGAAAGGGTAAGACGTAGATGATGTAGCACACATTCTCGTGGTTTTACACTAGGCGTGTTAAAGGGTCGCACTTTAAAATTTAAAACTTTCCCTCGTAATTTGTGTCTTCTAGGGTTTGAATTTGAATGATCGTTTTAAAAGCCTAACCTTTTAATTATATTTATATACTGACTTTACAATATTTTTATTAAAATTAATCCTCAATTTTCAAAATAAATAAAAATATTATTAATTGAACAATATAATTTTTAATCATATATGTTTCCCAGTTTTTAGAGGTCAAATTAATGAAAATATAAGTGCAAGGACTGTTTTTCTTCTTCTTTTTTTTTGATAGTTCTCGGGTCTCATCGACGTAAGTGGATTCCTCCCATTTTTATATATTGTATATTTATATTACACCAGTGACCACCGAACTATTTGAGCGTACCTATTTTGACCACCGAACTATCGAATTCGTCAATCAGACCATCAAACTTATTAAATTGACCTATTTTGACCACCGCCGTTAAAAAACTAACAGATGGGTGATGAAGTGGTAACGTTACAGTTAAGAAAATTTTGCAAAATTACACATTTAGTCCATGTTATTTACTTATTAAATCAATTTGATTCTAATTTTAATTTATTTAAATGACGACACGTGTCTCATTTATTTTTTACTTTTAATTTATTTAATTAATAGATTTAACCAACCAACCAGGTGGTGACACGTGTCACTATCTGATTGGCCGTAAATAATGAGAGGAAATAAAATTGAAGGGAATTGCACCCACGCCAATAGCATGGAAGGGTAATGCTCCAGCCGCTGAGCCAAAGTTCACTAATATGATATGAGATACTAACATATTTTATTAAAAGATTACTTTATTGGTGAAAACTAAAGAGGGGAATTAATGAGATTCGAACTCGGGACTAATTGTACGAAACTGAAATAGTAAACCACTAAATAAACCTTATAACATAGGAAAATATTCGAATATTTTTTCATATTTAAATTAAATCGAACTTAGATCACTTGAGATGTGTATAATCACACAAACGTTCGATTTAATTTAAATATAAAAATTATTAAACATTCGATTTTAAAAAATATTCGATTTCAAAGAAGATAAATTCGATTTAAAAAATTTGAATATTTTTTATATTTCATATTTAAATTAATTCGAATATTTTAATAAATATTCGAATTAACGTGTCGTCATTTGGTTGGGACACGTGTCATCATTTAAATAAATTAAAATTATGATCAAATTAATTTAATAAGTAAATAACAAGGACTAAATGTGTAATTTTACAAATTTTTCTTAACTGCAACGTCACCTCTCTGTTACCCCAGTGGTCAAAATAGGTCAATTTAATAAGTTTTGTGGTCTAATTGACGAGTTCGATAGTTCGGTTGGTCAAAATAGGTATGCCCAAATAGTTCGGTGGTCATTGGTGTAGTTTACCCAAAAAATATATACAGGCATGACTATTTTTAAGTCAAAGTCTAAATTTTAAAATTTAATCTTAAATCTTAAAATGTATCCCAAAACCTAGACCATAAACTCTAAAAAGTCTAACCATGAATTCTAATTCTAAACCCTACAACCTAAATTTATAGCCTTTAAACTCCTAAATAACCCCACTGGTGCAATTCCCTTCAATTTTATTTTCTCTCATTGTTCACGACCAATCAGATGGTGACACGTGTCACCATCTGGTTGGTTGGTTAAATCTATTAATTAAATAAATTAAAACTTAAAAATAAATGGGACACGTGTCGTCATTTGGTTGGGACACGTGTCGTCATTTAAATAAATTAAAATTAGGATCAAATTGATTTAATAAGTAAATAACATTGACTAAATGTGTAATTTTACAATTTTTTCTTAACTGCCACGTCACCACTCCGTCACCCCTCTGTTAGTTTTTTAACGGCGGTGGTCAAAATAGGTCAATTTAATAAGTTTGGTGGTCTAATTGACGAGTTCGATAGTTCGGTGGTCAAAATAGGTACGCCCAAATAGTTCGGTGGTCATTGGTGTAGTTTACCCAAAAATATATACAAACATGACTATTTTTAAGTCAAAGTCTAAATTTTAAAATTTAATCCTAAAATCTTAAAATGTATCCCAAAACCTAGACCATAAACTCTAAAAAGTCTAACCATGAATTCTAATTCTAAACCCTACAACTTAAATTTATAGCCTTTAAACTCCTAAATAACCCACCTGTGAAAAGTTTGTTTTTCACCACAAGTGTAATAATAATCCATAAAGTTAAATATATAATTTACAATATAAATATTTAAAAATATCTTAATTTGTTTATGTTTACGAATTTAATTTGAGGAAACTATATAAAAACATTAAAAATAAATAGATAACCTATATGAATTCAATCCAATCATTATCATAAAACTTAATTTAGATATTTGAAAAATATTTTTTTCGATTAGACCGAATTTAAATAACCATATGTATAATATTACTATTTAATATGTTTTGATTTAATTTCAACCTATATTTCTATTAAAAAATATATCCAATACACTAGTGGTATAAAAATTTAGTTTCCACAAGCGTCTTAGTTTTAGGGTTTAGGGAGTTATTTAGGGTAGGGGTGTGCAAAAAAATCCGATCCGATTGATCCGATCCGTTTATCTGTTAATCCGATCTGAAATTTCAGATATCTGATCCATTTTTATTTTTCCAATATTCTGGATCGGATACGAATAGTTATTTCACATTCGGATCGGATACCCGATATCCGAAAATTCAATTTTTTTTATAGATATGAATCTTGTTATATTTGATATTTTTACTTGTTATGTATGGAAAATTAGAATTTTTTATGGATAAAAATTTGTTATATTCAATAATTTGTTGTTTGTTATATTCGAAAATCTAAAATTTTTATGGATAGGACCGCTAAATTTAAAAAAAATAATTAAATCAAATTATAAATTCAGATACTCTGATATCTTAATATCCGATCCGAAATTTTGGATATCCGAAAATCTGGTATCCGATTTTTTCAAAAAAAAAATACGAATCGCTAAATTACCTATCCAAAAATTTTGGATATCCGAAATTTAGATCGGATATCCGAAATGCACACCCCTAGTTTAGGGCATAGGGCATAGGGTTTTAGGTGTAGGTGTTTAGAATTTATGGGTAATGATTACAATTTAAGAATTAGGGTTAGGGTTTAGGTTTAGGATAATATGATTTAGGTTTTAAGCCATAAACTCTAAATCATAACCCTAAATCCTAAATTCTATTCACAATCCCTAAATTCTAAACTATTAAACTTAAACCCCTTAAACCCTATGCCCTAAATTGAATCCATAAACTCTAAAATTAAGCACTTATAAAAACTAAAAATTTCGCACGCCAATGACACCTCTTATTCGAACCATTTAATTCATTAAGCTGATAAAGTTTTTATTTATATAATTTTGAAATTAACCAGTTAAAGAAAATTAACTTATGAGTTATTGATTTTAGAATTAAAATATCGAACTAATTAACCATTTTTAAAATCAATTGATTTAAGTCAATTTCGGTTTTTCCAAGTATGCCGTGGATTTTATATAAATTTATATCGCATTTTTTTCTTAATTTTTAAATTCCGGCAGGCGAAAATTACCCGTTTGGTTATCCCCCGAAACAAAGTTTTAAGACTAATCCCCAAAAACCACGCATCAAAGTAGCTCTTAAAGTAGAAGTTTTTATCGATTCTTGGCGATTCTCGAGGCACGTTGGTAGAGTTCAGCGCCGTGACGGTGGTTCTGGCATCGTTCAGCGCCGTGACGGCGGGAACAAGCGACGGTTTGTGGCGCGACGGAGAAAATGAATCTATCCTATTACATCAATGGGTATTTATACCCAAATATACAACCGACTATTCTAACAAACTAACTACAATTTTAACAGCTCTTTAACAAACCTAATTAACTTCTAACAGAACACTGGTGCGGTGGCGCGACGGATCCTTGAGAAACTTCCGGAAGAGGACGATTCAAGACTCTGCTTATCGCAGGATCGTTATATCTTTCATATACTGATATCGGATGGCCTTACTTTCCTCTGTATGGCTAATGATACATTTGGAAGTACGCTTCTTTGACTTCATTTATTTCTGAATTAATATAAATTTTAGCTTTGTTAGAAGTTTAGATTTTTAGGTTGACTAATTGAAGTAGTCAAAGAGATGATTATTTCTTTTAGATTTGAAGTGTATCACTTGAAATGCGTGATTCATTTTAGTTTCTAGTTCTTAGATCTGGTTTTGTAGTAGAATTGTGAATATATTTCCATTTAATTTACCATTGATTTTTAAAACTTTGTTTCTATATTTAGGAGGATGGATTTGGAGATTTCGATATGGATTTTTTTTCTCTATAAATCATGAGAAGTATATCCGTAATTTATGTATAATTTAGTTGAGATTCAACATCTTTGTGTCCTTGCTGGATAGGTTATTTCCCCACTTTCTATGATCTACAAAGATGGAGATGATTATATGTCTACATTAATTGAGATTCAATATATTTGCCTCATCCTCTTAAGGGTGAGAATACAAGTTTGAACTTTGAGAAGGGCACTTGTTCTGCGGGCTTACGTTAAAACACTCTCGGCTTGATAGGATTTAGTCCAAAGTCCAATGTGGATACGTTGGATTTACACCAAAAAAAATGATAGAGATGATTTATAGGACTCACGATTTAATCATTGTGCTTCAATGCAGGAAGAGTTCCTTTTTCTTACTTGGAGGATATTCACATGAGGTTCATGAAAAACTACGGCAGAGTGGCTCATTATGCGCCGGCATATGCAATGAATGATGAGTTTTCACGCATGTTGCATCAACAAATGGAGTTTTTTTCCAGTAGTCCAAGTGCAGATACTCTCAATCGTGTTAGAGGTGAAGTAAGTGAGGCAAGTATCTTGTATCTGCTGAAATTTCCTTTTCTCTTTATCCATTTGGGGTTTCATTTTCTACTTTCGTTTATACATTATATTTGATCTGTAAATGTGTAGATTGGTTGCAAATTGACTTCCTCTTTATGCTAAGTATGTTCCTATTTTTGACTATCCACTTCTTGGGCCATAGTTGTCACTTGTCAGCATGTAATGTCCTGGATATCCAAATCTATAGCCCTGATACCGGTGTGATGACTAGTTCGGCCGCCGAAAAACTGTCAATTGCTCAACATCTATCCTGAAAATGTTTGTGCTTGTTATTGTCTGGTACTGACATCATTGTGCCCTGAATTTGTGGTTTATTTAATTTTTAGATACGCACGATTATGGTGGAAAACATTGAGAAGATACTTGAGAGAGGTGACAGGATTGAGCTTCTTGTGGACAAAACTGCAACAATGCAAGATGGTGCATTTCACTTCAAGAAACAGTCTAAACGCCTTCGTCAGGCACTTTGGATGAAAAATGCCAAACTCTTGTAAGTACATCCAACTTCCTTTTATTATATTTACAGAAAATATAGACAAATGGCCAAATTATGAGTCCCCTATCGTCTATAATCATGGAGCAAAAACATGAATAATGGCTTCCCATGTGAAGTCAGGAAACCTAGAGAATTTATCTTGCCACTGAGCTTGTTCTGTTCGTGCTCAATTTGGTTTGATCAAAATGGTCAAGCTTCTTATACTAGTATGTATACTGTTTACAAGGCTCGTTATAAAAGGATAATGGGACAAACTGAGGAAAATGTCACATTTATCTTTGTTCATCTTTGAAGGGTTTTCCAAATAATGTCAGTCGAGTGGTCACTTTTCACCGTTTTCCTTGAATATTGACACGAAAAACTTGTCTGATTTTACTTTTAGCTCGCAATTTACACCTTGTGACAAGGGAATCCATACACCCTCATGTACAAACAGGGCCATGCTGACATGCTTGATTGTTCTGTTACTCTACATAATAATTGCCGCTTGCTGCGGAGGCATCACCCTACCGTCATGCAGATCCTGAGCAGCAGTCTTGCTCATTTAAAGTTTTCCGGTAATGTTACGAACCTTGAAGATTATTTATGCTAGTCTGTCCCAAGTAGGCTCATTTGTTTTTGAGGTATATGTGTAAGCATAATGTCTATACTATATGTATATTTCACAGGTAGCTGCCTAGTTATTTAATCTTTGTATTCTGTAGATGCATGGATTTAGGATCTATTAATTGTTTCCAGGGTTCAACGTCTTTACTTTTTCTTGTATGCTACATTCGACAATCTTGAGTCTACCTGGCTAAGGAGCGAACGTTGGTATAAACCAACTTAATCAACATCTATGATTTTGTTGATTTCAGTTAGTATGACAAAGTCAACTATGTGGTTGGTTATTCTATATTTAAGCCAACCGATTGGTTTAAGCAACTTTAACGGAGAATATATATATATTAGACAATTGGATAATTGCGATTTTTCTATTCTTCTTTTAGAAAAATTTCCACATTTTCTACCATTAATCTTGTGATTATTTAATTACCCTCGTCCAACGATTCAAAAAATAAATAAATCTTAATTTTTTTTATATTGTGTTAGAGGATCTCACCTCTATTTATATAATTCACAATAAATATAATAATACGTAAACATATAATATATGTTTTTGTAACGTGTTATTATCCGATACATTTAACACATGCATGTCTATTTTAACTTAAAAATCTAAATTCTTAAATCTTAATCCCTAATCTTTAACCCTTAAACTTTACATTTTAATTATAAACATTAACTTTTAAACTCTATAACTTAAATCTATGAACCTTAAATTATAAACCATAAATTAAATCTCTAAACCTAAAATAATTTTGTCATTGTATAGAACAATAATCTTCTTGTAATATATAAAAAATAGGTAAGTGCTCGAATTGATCGATATTTAGTCAGTCGAGACTTACGTCGGCTGGTTAATCTGTTAAATTAAAATTTTGTTGATTAAATCAATCATTTGATTTTTAACTGAACTAATAAAAAAACTAATCCATACCATTTCATGGTTAGACAACTTAGATTTTTTTTCGAATGTTTGAGATTGATGGTTTGATGAAATACTAAGCATATACAATGATTAATAAATTGCATTATATCATATATAATTGATACAGATTAGTGGATTGTAATTCTAAACATAATTATAAACTGAACATCAGAATATTGAAAGAGATACGAGTACATAATATTGAGAAGAAAAAAAACCAAATGAACTGTGCAATGGAGTTATAAAATGTTAGTCTGATTATTTATTCGTTTGTATAATCCCAGGACTAATGGAACCAATAAAAAAAAAACACAAACAACAACTCTTATCTTCCCAACACTGAGGTCCCTGACCAATCAAATTTCCTCAACATTTTCGCATGAATTTGTTGGAAGCAGGGCAACAACTCCAATGTAAGAACCTAAACGATAAGTAGTACCAAATATACACATATAAATATGATATCTCTAACCTTATAAATCTAACCCACTAACGTTTGTAATAAGAGCACGAATAATCATTCAACTTGATCCCTATATAAAGACAACATGGTACGAGGATATCCACATCAGTCGTCATATATTCTTCAATCTCCCAAACAAACAAAAAACATCATTCTCACTGTTCTTATTGCTTCACAATATCTTTCCAATGGAGACATCAATCAACATCCCCGATACCAAGTCCAAGTCCAAGTCCAACGGAAAAGCTCCATTGTCAACCTCTTCCAAAGCTGTCGCTGGCGGTGTCCAACAACCGAATCGGGGAGTGAAAAAAGGAATTGCCATCGGCGATTTCATTTTATGATCTGTGCCATGGCAGCCACCATGGGTGCTTCCATAACGGTGGGGCTTGCCGATCAGTCTCTCCCTTTTTTCACTCAATTCCTCCGGTTCCAAGCTCAATACGACGATATTCCATCATTGGTGTATGTCCCTTTTTTTTTTCTCATATGATAATCTTTGAAATGTCGTCTGTTATAATTCGGTTTAAAGAGTCGAGACATCCACACATCGTACATATAAATATAGATTGTCTGATATATGTATATCCAATCAATTATACAGGTTTTTCATGATCGCAAATTCCATTGTTACTGCTTATCTTATGCTTTCATTGCCATTCTCCGTAATCTGCATCATTCATCCACTCGCAACAACGCCGAGGCTCCTCCTTGTCATCTTTGATGCTGTAAAATCAACGACCCACTACATTTCTCTATCTTCTATTGTTCAAATTTTAAATTGGTCTCGAACCTCGTGTTTTATGCTTGTTCCATGCAGTAGGTACACACGTGTTTTTCGACTTATTGTATTCGTTACGATTGTTATCTGCAGGCGATGGCGGGTTTAACTATCGCAGCGGCTTTGGCTTCAGCATCGATCATTTACTTGGCGCATAACGGGAACCCGAATACCAATTGGCTGCCTTTCTGTCAACAGTTCGGTGATTTCTGCCAGGCAGCAAGCGGATCTGTGGTGGGTTCTCTCATCGCCGGCACCCTCCTCTTGTTTATACTCATCCTTTCAGCTTTTGCTCTCAAAAGAAACTGAGAAAATCACACCCGATATGTATTTTCATTTGCTTTAGCTGAGATTAATGTGTGGATCAGTGTGTTGTGGAATGCAGCATGACTGCATGAATTGTTTCCATTTGCTTTTGGTATTTTTTTTAATGTTAAATGTTGTCTAAATTATATTTGCCATTTTAAATTGATCGTCAAACTTTTAAATATTTTAATTTCATCCCTAAATTATTAGTATATATTAATCATATCTTATTTTAACAAAAGTGTTATAAAAAATATTAACTTCATGTAAATATTAATGCATATATATTTCGTAACAATTTAACGTGACATAAATCATAATTTAATGATAAAATTGAAATATTTAAATATTTCGGTCTTAATTTTGAATGATGATTATATTTTGGGATAAAACTGGAATATTCAAACCTTTAGTGACCAATCTAGAATGCGAGTTATTATTTAGGATGAAATTTTAATATTAAAAAATGTAAGGACCAATTTAAAATGATGATCATTCTTTTTAGATACAATTAATAAAAATTTAATACTTTTTTTTCGATTAAGCCAAATAAAAATTAATATTTAAAAACGAAAAAAATGAGAATATAAATTATTTTTTGTACACTTACGGTGACGTCTTTTTTTTATTTTTTTTTTATAAAAAAAAAGCGTCTTTTAATTTTTTAATATTAAAAAAACGTCACCTACATATGATGTATTTATAAAATATAATAAAAAAATAAAAAATACCACTGCAATTAACGTTTTCTTTTTACACCTAAAAAAAAGCCTATATCCTCGATATCTTTTATTCTAAATATTAGTTCCGGCTGTTATCATTTCCTACCGTTAATTCCTCCTTTCGTTCTCCGAGAGGGCGAAAACACCGTCCAAATCTAGCTAGAATTTCTCAGTTTAATTTTGAAAAAAAAAATCCAAAATGTCGCAGTCGCAGTCGCAATTCGGGAAATTAATGCCCAATCTGGACCAACAAAGCACGAAACTCCTCAATTTAACGGTTCTCCGTCGCATCGACCCTTTTGTCGAGGAAATTCTCATCACCGCCGCTCATGTCGCCTTCTATGAGTTCAACATCGACCTTAGCCAATGGGTAATGCCTTCATTTCCTATTATTTTAAAGCCTTTTTGTTTAATTCTCTAAACACTGAACTTTTGCTTTTTTTTTGTTGTTTATTCAGAGCCGAAAAGACGTTGAAGGATCTCTCTTTGTTGTCAAGAGGTAACTTTGAAATTTCTTTTAATAATCTGTAAATTTTCATTTGTTTTTTTTTTAAATTTAAGATATTTATCCCGGTTCATAATTCAGGAATACGCAGCCTAGGTTTCAGTTTATTGTGATGAATAGACGCAATACTGGTTAGTTCCATGTTGTTCTTGATCTCCTTATATCGGTGTTTAATAATTGTATGGATTGAGCTTAAACCGTTACAGAAAATTCCTGATTCATGTAATATATATTCTGTAATCAATCTTTTTTTGCACAATTTGGTGAGAATGAAGATTAAACTAAGAAACAGAATCTTTTAAGTTTTAAGACAGTTTCGTTTATTTTTTACTAATAAGCTTCAACGCGCCTTTGTTAAACAGATAATTTGGTGGAAAATCTCTTGGGAGATTTTGAGTATGAAGTTCAGGATAAATATCTGCTATACCGCAATGCTTCTCAGGAAATAAATGGAATTTGGTTTTATGATGCTCGTGAACTGGAGGAGGTTGCAAATCTTTTCAGCAGGTACTGATAGTTTTTGTCATTTGTTTTGCTTTAAAAAATTTTGGACAAAAGACAAATGTATATAAGTCTTCTTTCTGTGCCTAATTCCGGTCATTGGTATTTGGTGTTTTGATGCTTTTTTGTGTGTGTGTTTTTATGATGAGAATTTTATGATAGTTTTTATTGCTTGTTTGTTCCATTTTATTTGCATTGGCATCTTCAGGATCCTTACTGCATACTCAAAGATTCCCCAGAAATCAAAGGTAACATCAGCAAAAGGGTAAGCATTATAGTCCCTTCTTTTTCTATTACTTCTGCTACGTTTCTTCATTTTCTTAAAATTTGCATTATGCTTAGTTATCATCATATACATCATCAAATTGAATTATCTTTTTATGCTTTATAATTGTGATCTTTTTGAGTTTTTCGGTCAAAATTACAATTTCCAAGCACTAGAAATCACTTTATTAGTTATATTGTGGTACCTTTTGTCTCAATTTGGTGCTTTTCTTTTAGGCAAAATGACAAAAGATGCCCCCAACGTGTGCATGTTTTGCCATTTGGCCCCCTATTCTTTTTTTTTTGAGCAAACAACCCCCAACGTTTTAATTTGGTCCAAATATGCCATTGTGGGATGGAAATTGCCAGTCAGCTAACGGTCAACGGCTGATGTTGACTGGACTTGTCACGTGTTAAGATATGCCAATGTGTCAAAATCATATTCGCCACATGTCAACATTATATTCGCCACGTGTCACCATCCGTTTCAGCTATGTGTCAGCATGATAATCAGCCACGTGTCACCATAAAGAAGGGTATAACAACATAATTTTTTTTAAAAATCTGATATGGCATATGCCATGTCAGCAGATCTTAACGCTTGGCAAGTTCAGTCAGAATCAGCCGTTGACTGGCAATTTTCATCCAACAGGGACATATTTGGACCAAATTAAAACATTGGGGGTTGTTTGCTCAAAAAAAAAGAATAGGAAGCTAAATAACAAAACATGAAAACGTTGGGGGCATCTTTTGTCATTTTGCCTTTCTTTTACCATATCCATCACCATCCTTAATAGACGTTTTTCTATATTGCCTTAAGTCAATTATCGTAGTGCTGGATTATTATGATATTTTCAGGAGTCAGGACTGCATGTTGCTTTGGTTTCGTATAGTAGAAAATCCTGGTTTTGAGATTCTGCCCAATTTTCAAGTTTTCTTTTCTAACTTGTAAAATCTTAACCGTAATGAATGGTAAATGTTCCAGTTGTGATGCCATTATATATACTTTGTAAACTTCCAAGATGTTCTGGGTTTCACTGCTTTTTTCAACTTTCCAAGTAACAGTATTGATTGCAAATGCAGTGAGTTTGATGAACTGGAGGCTGTCTCAACAATGGCCATCATGGATGGTCCTTTGGAGCCATCATCATCAACTGCATCCAATGCTGCAGATGTCCCTGAAGACCCTGCCTTTGTGAATTTCTTCAGTGTATGCATTTTCCTGATTAATGCTTCCTTAATGAAGTATTTTGTTCAGTGCATTCGGTTCTGCCCTATGATTACGTGCAATATGTTCCTGTACATATAGAAAATTGTGTCACCTTATGACTACAATTTTTTCCTTGTTGTCGGTTGCTTTGTCACAAAGTGAGCTTCTACCATGATAGATTGTACTTAGTGAATGAGTGTTTTCCCCATGCTTTCACCGCAATGGTATTTTCTCTAGTTAGGCATCCTAGTATAGCACACCAAATCTAATTGTTTAATTGATCGTGTTTATTATAAGCAGACAATGCCATCCTATCCGATGAATCATGTTTATTATGTAGTTAAGTATCCATGTTTTCTTATTCCATCCATTGCTTTCCGCATGTCCTAAGTTTATCCAGTAAGATAAATGAAGGAACACTAGTAGTTTCCTTTATATTTTGTGCCCCTTTTATCTTGTTAGTTATTGCTTAGTGACAACATTTATCATGGGTGGCTTTATCTTTGTCCTTTTGTTACATGTTGCAGACAGCTATGACCATTGAAAGTGCTTCAAATACAGCTAATTATGGACAACCATACCGATGTTCTGCTGCAATGCCTCCACCTTCTAATCCAGCGATTGTTACTTCCCCTACAGTGCCAGCTTTACAACTACCATATCCTATACCATCTTCCAGTCCATTGATGCCACTACTTGATACCCCCGACTTGGGAAGCAATCATACTAATCTTGTAAAGCCCTCAACATTCTTTTTGCATCCTTCCTCTTCTCGGAAGATGGTTCCACCCTTCTCTACATCGTCACCAACTGCTCCTCTACTTAACCCACCTCTGAGTCTACCACGCCTGCACGGTTCTCCGTTGCTTCAACCATTTCCACCACCCGCTCCTTCACCATCGCTCACTCCTGCACCTGCTTCCACTCAAAACTATGGATTATCCATCAGCAGAGAAAAAGTTCGAGAGGCTCTTTTGGCTCTCATTCAGGTTGGTTTACCATCCATCTGCAACGTTCCAAATTAGACTAAGAATTCGGATTATGGAAGGCTTTACCCTAGACTAGAACTTCAATTCATTGTTTTAAACCCTCGTTTACTCGATTTTCCCCCATGCATCTAATCAGCATTTGCATATGTTCCAGGACAATCAATTCATCGACATGGTCCACCGAGCACTGCTAAATGCACATAATTCCTGACCACCAAGTCGACATTACTGGTTTTATAGATTTTTGTTGGCTATAGTTTTGGTTTTTGGGTCTATTAGTTTGGGAGGTTTTGGTTGGTGGAGTTTATATGATTCTGATTCTTTATCTGGTCATTGTAAACTGACTGGATCTATATACTTGTGCGACCAAATCTTTGATTGGTGATTATTATTCACGGGTCAATAAAAACTGGTACAGATTGTATTTGATACCAACTGAAACAAAATCCGGTTTGGTTTTGATTTTGGTATTTAAACGTTTATTTATCGGTACGAACTCGAAAGTCATGATTCATGCCATCTAACATGCCACATGTGCGGGGCATCTCTAATTGTTTCGAGCTAACCACTTCTGGTCTCGAATAATGCCTGATCGCATCAAAATCGATATCCGCCTGAGTTATTTCTCCGAGATCAGGTGGTAATCATTATTTCAAGCTATTCACCAAAGAAAATTAAAATCTTAAAGTTTTTTCAACATTCAACACAACCGGTGAAGAAGACCGGTTGGAAACAGTGCTGTACTGTACAAACTTATATTTACTGAAATAAGTGCCTCCCCTTCAGAATGAGGCCCCGCCAGAATAGCACCAGATGGTGATATTATGACACTCCCTCCAGCACAGGCGACGGAATCTGGAGTGAGCTTGTCACGTCCCTGTCCTGCAAAACATATATTCTGGATAAGGTGGGTCGTCGGCCCTCCGACCGACGGAACTCAAGAGCGATGTGTCATTGACACGTCCCTGGCATCAGCAGCCAGTAGGTGCACTATATATTTCAATACCTGCAAACATTAAAAGCCTCTCAAAGTTTGAGCATACAAGATCTCATAAAAGAAAGTACGTGTTATTTTCTTTCATTGAAAATTACTCAAACCAACCCCTACGGTCGTCATTGAAGACTGTTCAGTTTTATATACTCTGAATAGAAATTATTTACCTTTTTGGTATTTTTATTTATGTTTTACACTAAAAAATAGGTTTAGAGTATAGAGGTTAGGGTTTAAAGAACTTGGGCATGTGTTTTTAGGGTATAGGTGTAGGATTTAAAATTTAAGGTTAGAGCTTAAAATTTAATTTTTTAGTGTTTGGGATTTAGGGCAAAAAAGACAGATGATTTTTGTCCTATATACTCCCTCTTTCTATTAAATTTGTCTTTTTTGTTTTAAAATTGTCCTATTTAAATTATCTCTTTGAAAAACTTAATACTAACTTTTATAAACACATTTTTTTTTCTACTTTTTTTAGTTTTTCAAACAACTAAAATTCAAATTTTCAATAATAAAATTATCATTTCAATTATTTTACAACACATCTCATATACAAATTTTTTATTATTGAATTACATGAAAAATCAACAAGAGATAATTTTAAGAGACAACGGTGGTATAAACAACAAAACTTTTCCTTCCTACAAAACTTCTATTATTATTATTTTGACGATAATTCAAATTATCAAGTCGATTCCGGTTAGTTTATAAGAAGAAGAAAATTTGAAAAATAAATTTCATGATAAAATCTGTTATTTTTTTAGTCTTTAAATAAGACACCTTACAGATAAGTTGTATGAACTTGTTTATGATAATCGATAAAAGAATTTTTATGATTTTACATCTTAAAAGAAATAAGTAGTACAAATTGTACATATTGAATTTTCTCCAACATAAATGTAAGTTTATAGCGGGAGTTCGGGTTTGAATACCCCACGGACTATTTACTGTTACATTTAAGTTCAGATGCGGTAAATTTACAGTTAAAATAAACTCATAAAATAACGACTGTAACATCACCTTAAATTGTATATATATTGAGCTAAAACCTTGCAATTTGATGCTTGAACTGAAGGCTGCTTCTGCCAAAGGTGAACAATGTTTTTTTCCTCTTCAGTTTTTTCTCTCAATTCCTTTAGTTTATTTGTTTTCATATGATTGTTTCAACGATGTCTAAACAGGTGTAAAACATACGCTAATTAGTTAAAAAATAATAATGAGTCGAAGATCGAGCAGTCCGAAGCTGGATTTGATGCTGAACTCAACACCAGCTAGGGTGGCAAACCCCCGAGTCGGGTCGCCAAACGTGTCGGTTTCCTCCTCGGAAACAATGCCGGAAAGCTCATGTCTGTCTTCGGAGCCCGACAACAACTACAAGGATTCGACATCCATGGCAGAATGCAGTGGTAGTCGTCCGGAAGTAACGTCGATGTTGCTGGTGGGATGTCCTCGATGCTTCATGTACGTTATGCTATCCGAGGTTGATCCCAAGTGCCCTCAATGTAAGAGTACCGTCTTCCTTGATTTTCTTAACCAAGAGAACGCCAAATGGGCAAGGAACTGAATATGAAAGAAACTCTAAGGTTCTTGCTTGCGTTATTTTCATTTTTCGTTTATATAATTATGCCGAACACCCTAAATCAAATAAAGTTTTTAGATATCGAGATTCAAACTCCAAACTTCGATTTCTTAAGTATGATTAGGTCTTGTATAATTGAATTAAATCTCGGACCCTTGTTTTTCTTTTTTTCTTATTAAAAGAAATAAGAACAAATTCTCCAGGTTTTGTTTGGTTGGTTGGTTTTAATTAGTCTGTTCTTTCTTAATTTTGTTTGAAGGGAAGTTCGAAGTGTTATTCTAATTATGTCTCTTTGTTTCTTTTCAAATTCAGATGTTTGGTTTTCATGTAAGAGAAACAAAAGAATCTCTTTGTAATAAATCTTTGGTTCCCAAGTTTATTTTCCACTTTTCTGCCTTGATTTGCAACTTGCAGCTAAAGAAGCCAACCCTGAACATTATTTAATAGTGTTCAAATCTGAATCTTTAAAAAGACTAATATTTTTTACTAGAATCGTTCATTAGGTTTAATCATGTGTTTTATTAGATGTAATATCAAAATTATACACCTTAACTTTTAGAGATAAATATCAAAATTATACATGAATTTTGGCTAAATGTATAATAACGATATCTAATACTCCGTATTAACAATTACTCATATATGCCGTGCTTAAGTTGTGATAAAACTAATTATAAATGAGTTGTCATATTCTATTATCATGTTAGTATTGATGATGTTTATCTCTCCTTATCGCTAGTGGTGTCCGTTTGTATTTTTTTATTTTTCTGAATTGTTTGGTTGAATTTTTTAACATTTTCTTTATATGATCCTATTTTTATTATTTAATAACTAAGTTTACCTCGTCGATAATTTTGAGGATATGAGTGATTAGCGTGAACTTTAATAATTGTGATCTTAATATTTAATGATTAAATCCAGTTATTTAATATTTAAAGTATTAGTTTATCTGACCAGCTTGAGATGTTTAGTTCTTTAACTAATATTCATTATTCAAAATTCGATATTGTAAATAAAATAACTCGGTTGAAAGGTCGTCCCCGTAATGAATTTTCCAATCCCTATAATAGAACTGTCGAATACATGTATTCGGATTAATTTAATCAGTCAGTATAATATTACATATGACAACATCTTAACTTCACTAGCGGACTAATTACCCCATACACGCATATATATGAAAAATATTTCAAACATATCTATAAACCCAAGAAATACATTGATACCAATGCGCACCAATAAACAAAACAATAAGGTGTGTTTGGTTCACAATTTATAAGATTATCTTTAAAATAAGATTATTAAATATAATTACTATACAAAATGTTATATTACTTTAATTTACTTAGTTTAAATAAAGATTGTGGTGTTTGGTTGGTGAAAAATGTAAGTTTTAATCAAATTTAAATTTGTTAGTTAGTTTGTGTTTTGTCAGTTGAAAAGAAATGTCCAGAAAAAAATAAATTGATTAAAAATAATAAAATAAATGATAAATTGATCAAAAATTTAAAATCACACATATAATCTTAGATTATATAAGGAATAGAGTGGCAGATCATATTCTATATTACATTATATCTGTTATGTGAGATTATAACATGTCTATAATATTGAACATAAATCTTCTATTCTTTTTTTATTTCTATTTATGCCTCACACTAAAAATTAGATTTAGAATTTAGGGTTTAGAGAAATTGGAGCAAAGTATATTTTTAGGGTGAAATGTTTAAGATTTAAAATTTAGGGTTATAATTTAGAATTTAATTTTTTAACATTTTTTAGTGTTAAAGAATAAAAAAACACCGAAAAAAGAAATATTACCGAACTAAACACTATAATTTAATACCAAAATTTAAGATTAGAGAGAACTAAATTCCCCTACATACATGAAGATGACATAGGCATCAACCCTAACTACAGCATTTGGAAATAAATAAGAGAAATATTTGTGTAAATACTAAAACAAAAAGAATTTATGAGCATAATACAGAATGCAAAGGCAACGTGTTAACCAGTGAAGGTTGGGTCAATGTCTAGACTGAAAGATAGTTACCATAGATTTTAATGCACCCAACTGTTGTTCAACTACTTTTTTTTTTTTTTAATCTATTTTTAATAGCTTCAACTACTTTTTAAATATACCGAAATAATAAGCAAGTATATTTGGTCTCTAGACTCAACAGATGCATTCTATATTTTTCTCTTAAACTCTCGTTTTCTTTCCTTCTAAATAAGATTAAAATTAAATTTAAAATTTATATATATATACATGTACAAAAATTAAATTATAAAAATCCAAAAGTCAAATATAAAAATATTTTTCTCTAAAAGAAAACAAAATTACATTTTATCGATATAAAGAAATTAAATTTATTATTATTTTCACTTTTATGTGTCCCTAATAATGTTATTTGCATATGTGTGTACGTGCGTGCACTGAAATGGTACTCTTAGTAGGTCTAGAACCCATGATCTAAAAAAATGAGGGAACTAAGATTAACGTTTGACCACACAACAAATATTTGATATATTATCAAAAAAATTACAAACGATTTTAATTTATCATCGTATATAGTTAATTGATTTTTAAATAAATAATATGATAGATTAAGATTATTTGTAAAAATAAAAAGGTTAAAGAGGTATTTTTGTCCATGAGTTCGACCTAAAAAAATCAATTCAGCCCCTCGCAGAAAAAACACCCAATTAGGCCTTCCAGTTCGCAAATTAAATCAAATTGACCCTTTAATCGACGTTGATTGTTATGGTGTTAATATGGCAGTTAACGATGCTGATGTGACGGTCCAAGATGCTGACGTGGTACTCAACGATGATGACATGACAGATCATGTGGGATAATGATGTGGCATAGGAGCTAAATTGATTATTTTAACCGAATTCAAGGCATAATTGATTTTTTGTCAAATTCAGGGACATGACTGGTTTTAATTGAAAGTTCAATAACTTACTTAATCTTTAAGCTAAAAAATAAAATATTTAAAAATATTTAAATACTCATAAAATATTTAAAAAATATAAACAATATAATAAATTAAAAATTAAGTAAAAACATAAAATTAAAAATATCAAATGTTATAAATATAGAAAAATCAAAATTAAAAAATATTTATAAACCATAGGAAAAGTCTTCGACTGTTTCTGGTTATGTTAAGCGTACTAATATTACTTAATCATATTTTCAATGGAATCATTATTGTATTAGAGTAGTAATAAAACCAAAATTCTCCTATTTTTTTTACATAAAATAGTAATGAACATCAATTTGATGTATAAAACAAAAGAAAAGTTGAGTTTTATTGTTACTCTAATACAAGGTTGATTACAATTAAAATTTGTTTGGCGAATGGCAATATGCAGACCGGCAAAGTCGAAGACTTGTTCGATAACTATTTATTAATTTTTAATATTCTGTAAACATTTTTATTTTTATATTTAAATTTTATTATTTTATTATTTCTAATACATTTTAATTTTTATATTAATTTTTATTTTCAATAATTTTTTGGATATTTTATTTATTTTTATTAAGTTTATGGATTTTTATAAAAAGTTCAAGAATATTTTAATTTTTTGTGAGAGTCTTCATTTCGCTTTTTTAATTATCAGGGATCGAAAGAATATTTACACCAATTTGTTAATCGGTTTTTCATATATTTTATTTGAAAATTTTCAACTAGAAAAATCAAATTATTTATCTAATTTTATTCGAAAACTAAATAAATCAATTAAATGAACTTGAAATTTAAACAAATTAATTATTCAATTCTAATATTTTTAAATTTTAATAATTTCCTAATTTTTTAACCTAAATATTAAATAAGTTATCGAACTTTCAATTAAAATCAATTATGCCCCTGAATTTGAAAAAAAATCAATTATTCCCTCGAATTCGATTAAAAAATCAATTCAGCCCATGTCATCATCCCACGTGTACTGACATGTCATCATTGTTGACCATCACGTCATCATCGTTGACTACCACGTCAGCATCGTTAACCGTCACGCCAACACTGTAACTATCAATGTCGGTCAAAAGGTCAATTTGATTCAATTCACGAACTAAAATATCTAATTTAGTGTGTTTCTTAACGAGGAGCTTGTTGGAGTATGCCCAAAGACCAATCATGAGATGGTTGTAAAAGACATACTTATTTTATCATGTTTATTAATATAAAGCCGTTATTATTTTTCAGTCTTATTCTGTGCATTTATAAATAAACTGAATTATAATAAAGTCCTTAAAATAATATAGATTTTCTTGAATGTCCTTAGTCAAGTATTATTGTGGGCATGGACAACAATAATATATTAAGACTAATATGTAATCGATTGATGACAAAGTGTTGTCATTGACACGAAGATGTCAAAATCAATACATAAGTATGTGTTAGAGAACGATATACTGGACTGACCTGCAATGAACATGTTTCTTGGATTAATATGTGACAGTCACGACATTGCTCATAGTGATAACTACATGTATAATCTTCAAACTTGAGATCATCGTTATTTCAACATCGTGAGTGACATATTTTGATGCGGTCAAACGTGTGTCGTAACTGACTACACTATAAAGACTAATATTAGATATGTCGCAATCTATGTAGCGAAATATGGTTGATCAAGATAGGATTTGTCCCTCCTACATAATAGGAGTAATATCATAGGTCACTTGATTGAGTGAGACTAGAAAATGCATGGCCATGCTCGAATAAATTGATATGAGATATCATAGTTATTCGTTTATAATAGTCTACTCAAGATATCGAGAAATATTAGATGGACTATACAAGTGTGACTATTCCATGACTTGTGTCTGATCTAGATACGAGGACAAAAGGATGTAATACATGAAAAGAATTAATCACGAAAAAGGTTATGTCGAACCACGACTTCCTGTGACTTAGGTAGCAATGATGCATTGCTAGATGCCACTCATTGCTTGTAATATTAGAATTGTTTTAGATATTACTGCTAACGTTACATGAACCTACAAGGGTCACACCTTATGATTGAAATGAACAAATATCGACTAGGTAGCATGTGTACAAACTTGTTGTACACCTAATAAGTAAAAACCGAAATTATTATAATTATTGTAATTATAGATAATCTTGTTTATATATATTTTAATACTAGATAATTATTGTAATTATCAAATACAATTAAAAAAATATATATATATATATATCTAAAGAAACTTAATTAAAGTAGAATCATATTATACATATTTAATTATATTCGGTTAAATATATTATATATTTAATGAATCCGAATTTAATTAGAATTAGGTTTTTGAATGCTATATAAAGACATAAGACTAGCAGCCGAAGATATGCCTTTTGCGAAAAACCTCTCTAACAGTTAGAGAAGTAAAATATTGTTCGTTTCATTCGGGTGGACTGCGTAGAGGTCAGAACGCTGTTGTGACGACTTGGATTCGATATCATGCTAGAAGAATTGGATTCTCCTAACTCCATGTGATTTTTCAATTTTATTTAAGGTGACGTTTCATCCCTTTTCACCCCGAATTCGTTCATCGTACATGGATCACTGGCGGAATACGCTGGATAATTTTTTCGCTGCGCCATGGGATGTATCAACGTTTCCCAACAGAGCTGAGTTGATTTTTTAGTCAAACTCAGGACAAAAATACTCCTTTAATCAAATAAAAAAACTTCACCATCCATCAAATAATTACCCTTCAATAAATTTTATTTTCATATTTATATCCTATTTTTGAGCAAATATCTATATCTTATTTGCATTACTATAACATATTGTACTTGATTTTTTTCTTTATTTGGTGTGCTATTTATATTTCCAATTTTAGCAATCCCTTACTATTTATAGCATTTGGTGTGATATGGTTTGATGCCTGGTTTTGGTATGGGTGCCGAGATGCTTGTAATAATCATCATTTTCAATAAATTCTAAGGTGAAGTACACAAATATCAGTTTACCCACCTGAAAAGTTTGAAATTTAGAAATTATTATTAAATTTATCGATTTGTTACAAATACTTATTACACATTATAAAATAATTATAAATTTTAATAATTCTAAATATTATTTTATAATAATTCGATAATTTTTAATAATTATTTATAATAATTTCATTAAATTTAATAATCATTTTATAACAATTTGATCATTTTAATGATTGTTTTATAATTTAAAATTAGATTATTTTCGCTTAACTAAATGATCATTTGTATATTTTATCTTAAATTCTATCGTATTCGGGCACCAAGAAAAAATTGCAATTATCATTCAATCCTTGTACTGTCCTTTTGAATTTCTCAAATTATACAAGTGACTAAATTTTTGAAGTTAATAGTAGACACTTAATATATCAATTTATACATGATTTTTTTTTAAATAATTTCTACTTAAAAAAGAGAAGAGAATTGTTCCTACTGAGAAAAGAACCCAGGACTTAAAGAAAAAGATTTGATATCAACATAAGTCTTTAATTATCTGTTCTAAGTTGTGTTGACTTTATACCGGAACTTTAATATACAAGATTTAGTCCAAAAAGCATTTAAAACTTTTCTCAACTTAGTAGATATTTTTTTTTTCTTTCAGGATTAAATTGATACTTAAACTTGAAAAAAGAAATCTTAAATTAATATATATTGTTAACATAATATTTTAACAACTAATTAGATTGTGACATATAATATTTATTGACGAAAGTATATTAATTATTACAATAACAATATAATTGATTGTTGAAATGTTACATCAATACTGATTTGATTCAAAAAAATGAGAAACATGATAGGAGTTTGTAAATTAGACCGAGAAAGAAAGCATGAAATGCAGTGCTGAGCAAAGGCTGCAGAGGAATTGATAACAAACGACAAACGTGCTCTATTTTGGTCCCCTCTGCAACCAATTCAATTCAATATGGGTATGGACATAGAGAAGTGGCAGAAGCCGGCAGTGATGCAGCTTTCGGACAGCAATGATGACCAAGCATATCATATCATTACCAAGGAAAGAAAGAAAAAAACAAAACTGGCTGAGCCCATCTTAGCCGTTGATAGATTACTATTCTCAGCTAAAGTGAATGAAGCATGCAGGTAGAGGTAGTCTTGTCGGAGATAAGTTAACTACCACGACCGCACAGTTGCAGCAACGACTTCGGATCTGCCCAATCACCACCACACTGCAGTCTACAGCTCACGACAGATGATCACCACTTTAAAATAGACTCGAAAGTATGAATCTTTTAATCAAAAGATTCTAAACAAGTGTAATAAAAACGACCGTATAAAATATTTTTTTAAATGAAATGTGTGTTGATACAAGGCTTGGATTAAAAGTTCAAAGCCGTCTCGCACGGTAATGGACAGTTAGGGAGACTTTGGAAGAGTTCTGAAGATAATCTGGTAGAGGTTCGAAACTCGTGAGAGTCATCGTTTCCTGGTAAAGAAGTGGTCATTGCATAGGAGTTGAATTGAGTCGTGGGTGGCTGAGTTATGTTTAAGGGACCTCAAAATGATTTTTTTTTATCAAAGAATTGAATACCAAATAATTTATACTATAAAATAATAAATAGAACCAATATGCAACACATCATTGAAAATTTATTATTTTAAAATTTTGTTATGATTGTTGGATAATACTCAAGTCAAGTATCCTACATTGGGTGGGAAAATACCTTAAGTTTGGTTTATATAGAGGCCTTTGTTGACTTCCTTGATGAAGAGTTGTAGACAAGGCCTTTGCACGCATTGTCCTTTCGGCTTGGTTTGTGCTAACATGCGTCTTTAACATGTACATGCGGGTTCTATCTTTTTATAGAAAATTCGGAAGAATTTCTTTAAACACTGGAAAATTGTCTATTGTAAGAATGGTTTTGAAATTCTAACTGATGCAATTTTCTAGTCAGCTTAATTCACGTAACAACTGTTTTATAGCTAATTATGAGTGAATGCATTTGGATTGTTTTTAGTCCTTATTCATTCCAGGGATGCAGTTGTTACAACAGTTTTAATTTTACCGTTTTAATTATATTAGATCAGTATTTATTATGATTTTAATTAGAGTGTAAATAACTATTTTGCCCATATGTTTTTTTGCTATAAATAAGAGCTTCTATAGCTCATTTTAAATATACACAATGAATTATTTTGCTAAACACTCTCTGAGGTTTTTTAAGTATTTTCTTGAGTTGTTTACAAGAGAAGAGTAGTACCACCGATTTCCGCTCCGATATTTCGGTGTACGAATATTGGAGAGACTGTGCTAACCTTGGGGGGCGAACTGTCTATAGCAGCAATTACACACATTGGGGCGAATTTGTTTCTAAGCAGTGGTTTTCACCATGACACGGTTTACTGGTTCTTTTAATTCTTTTATATTATTATGCCCAGTCAGTGTTAACGCCTCATTTTGCAGCATTATATTTTCTAACAATTTAGAAACAAATTCAATTTCTTACTGCTGCTGCTTGAACAAACAATAAAATCACGGAGAGACAAGGTGGCTGTCGCTTGTCGGGAAATCAATAGTCGACAAGGAAAGTAAGTTTTTCTATCAAAGTCATACATGACTTATAGAAATTTATTACTAATTTACCGTTTCGGATATATATGATCCCCAAGAGTTGGGTTATTATAATTTTATCTGAAATATAATTTGGTGACAAATTTTTAGAATGAACGAAATTGATGTATTCAATCCGAGGAGAATTTCGAAACGTTTGCTTTTCAAAACATTATCAAAATGGATTTTTTGTTGCCATAATGAAAATGTTTAAAACAGTTCATTGTTATTTTTATAAAAAAAGTGCCATTCATTATTATAGAATATTAATGGCAATTTACATTGCTGTTTTTTTAAACATTTTCAATAGTTTTTTTTTTTTCATTATTAACGGTTAATTTGAGGTAATAAATCATGTGTTTTAATAATGAGAATTAATGCATTGTTTAGTAGTCAATGCTGTGAAGAAATAAGACATTAAATTTGTAAATGTCTATTTATTGCACCAATGAAAAATAAATAAAAATAGAAATTAACGTGCATTTGAGTGCAACATGTTAATTTTGCATAACGGTTTCAGCTTGTAAACGTTTAGTGAGAAAACGTTTTATATGGCTAAAGCATTTGATAACTGGTGGATTTATTTTACAGCTAAAACATTACATTTACAGCTTGTATACTGTAATGTCATGGTGGTCGTTAAAGAGCAAAGGGAGAATTCATTTTTAATGACCATTTAAATCCTTTAATATTGATTTATTTTTATAGTTGAAATGATGAATTTCAATACAATCATTAAATGTGGATCGATGGTTTTAAAGGAGAAAAGCATGGTTATGACAATCATTTTATTAATAATTTTATTTTTGAGAAAGTTTATAAAGTCAACAAGACAATTAAATTTTGGAGAAGTACGAAGTTGATGATGCTGTAAGGGAAAATCTCCAATATCTTTATCGAAAAACTATAGTTCTACCTACGAGGTCAGGTTACTTAGACTTATTGTCTATTAATTCGTGCTTTTAAGAACATGAATTTATGTTTAGCCTTTAAGCTAGTTTGTAAACTCAGTAAGCATGTTTTAGACTAGGTTGTACTCTAAGGCTAGATGACATTTCTAAGTAGAAAACCTCATCATGTGTATGCTTAATAAAATATTGTTATAAGTGAAAAATATTAAGCATAATTTTTGAAGAGACCAAAATAAAGAAAATTTTTCATAAATGGCTAGTTGGAAAAGAGTAAGAAAATGCATGTCTAGGATTTGTTTAATGAAAGACTTGGTATTTAAGCGTGCTCTATGAACCACCTCTCTTTTATACCTACCTGGTGCATTACTATTCCAATGTATAAAAGACTATGACTGATAAGTGTTCAAAAGTACTATTTTTATTACCCTTTTTACTCATATTATTGTTAGACTTAAGCTCATATTAGTTGCATAATTAGTTATTCATGCATTAATTCATGTTTCTTTCCACTGTTGAGCTTGATTACATAACTTGGTGATTTTTGTGGAAAAAGATGCTGCTTTGGTGTGTTTTTGTGTGTGTATGTGCAGGATCACTTGCCAAAGCAATGTCGAGCTAGTTGTCAGGGCAATGCATGAAGGAGACGCCGAGCCAGTTGCCATGGCAATTGTCGACAAAGAGAAAATGCAATAGAGATGTCGAAATTGATGACTAGACAAGCCCAAGATGACGTGGAGCAAAGCCCGAACCCAAAGGAATTTGATTTCCATGCAGAGATTAAAGAAGAATTAAATTCCAAGAAGATAGGAGAAGTTCTAGTAGGAATACAATTATAATAAAGAATTATATTCTTTAAAGATAATTTAATTCCAACTTAAACTCATCCTCAAAGAAGGACTTTGGCCTTCATGCATTTGTGCAAGTATACACGTCGCAAGTAATAAAGTGATATGATGAGTATCGTCTCCACAGGGATTGGTTTGGGCCACTTTGCTTAAGTTACTGCACTGTGAAAAGTAAAAACACAATTGATAATAGAGGTTTTAATTAACGAGAAAAGTAAAAGCAATAAACTAAAAGAATAGATGAAAGAAAAAGAGAGAATAGGCCAGGTTATCATGAGTTGAGGTGTGATAGCCGATTGGATCGTCTTGGTAAAAGAGTGCAAGGGCAACTCAGTTGCCGTGGCAACTTGCACAGCGGGGTTGCCTTGGCAACTAATCGATGGTTGCCCGGGCAACTAGCTGGGCAACTACTTGGGCTTCGGGCAGCAACTTCAAGGTTCGGCAGAGCGTTCTTCAATGGTTTCTTCTTATCCCTAAGTCGAAACTCTAGCTACTTGTGCATGCCTTGATAATACATCCCTGCGTGAATCAAGGGTGAACAACAACCAATCTTGTGCTCCTCTTAGCCGTTGAAATCCTTGACTTATTCCTAAGTCGGATTAATCTTCACCATCAATAGATTGAATAAAGACCATACTCATTCGTTTCTTGAATCTAACTCTCCCGATATTAGATAAATAGATGAAGTTACGAGATCCTCTCCCAATTCAATCGCAAACAAGAATAAGAACCAAGAATGAGTAAACCTTGAATTGAAAGTGCAAACTCTTATTACCTAAACAAAATCCAATTATTTTTCACAACAATAAAACACAATAACCCCAACCAATCAAGTTAGTTCATGGTTGGGTTCAAAAGATATACAAAGAATAATCCCCAAACCATGAATCTAATAGAAGCAAAGAAGAAGAAGAAATCGAACTCTCTCCCTCCTTGATATCTTGTCGAAATCTCTTCCTTCTGGCCCTTTGGAGTTGTCGAAAATCCTCTCCTCTTGCTCTCCATGGAATTGTCGAAATCTCCTTCTTATTTATAGGGCTAGGCCAAAGTCCTTCTTTGAGGAGGAGTTTAAGTTGGAATTAAATTATCTTTAAAGAATATAATTCTTTATTATAATTGTATTCCTACTAGAACTTCTCCTATCTTCTTGGAATTTAATTATTCTTTAATCTCTGCATGGAAATCAAATTCCTTTGGGTTTGGGCTTTGCTCCACGTCATCTTGGGCTTGTCTAGTCATCAATTTCGACATCCCTATTGCATTTTCTCTTTGTCGACAATTGCCATGGCAACTGGCTCGGCGTCTCCTTCATGCATTGCCCTGGCAACTAGCTCGGCATATCATTCATGCATTGCCCTGGCAACTAGCTCGGCATTGCTTTGACAAGTGATCCTGCACATACACACACAAAAACACACCAAAGCAGCATATTTTTCCACAAAAATCACCAAGTTATGTAATCAAGCTCAACAGTGGAAAGAAATATGAATTAATGCATGAATAACTAATTATGCAACTAACATGAGCTTAAGTCTAACAATAATATGAGTAAAAAGAGTAATAAAAATAGTACTTTTGAACACTTATCATGCCCCCAAACTCGAACTATTGCTTGTCCTCAAGCAATGCAAACTAACAATTACCTGCCAAGACTTTAATCATCAAAGACATGCTTCAAACTTGAATTCAAACCTCGGAACCGTGGCACAAAGTATGATCACCTTTTAATTTTTCGGATAACACAAAAATTACCCGGAACCAAACTATAGTGCTCGTGACAATGTGTGTGCGTAGTTGTGTACAAGTTTTTCAAGATTCTATATGAATAGTAGGCTTTTATCAATTTAATCTTGAGGCATTTATTTTAATTTTCACTAGAGCCAATTTGGGCACCTCTAGTAAAGTAAGCAATTTCTCATTTTATTTTAGTCGACTAGAGCCAATTTGGGCACCTCTAGCGATTCTTTAATGTGCATTAACTACTATAGCAGTTTGGGCACCTCTAGCAAGAAAGTGCATTTACTACTAGAGCCAGTTTCAGGCACCTCTAGCAAGAATTTAACTTTTAATTTTCAAATTTACCCAAATTTTAAGCAACCTAAGTTCACTAAGTTTCTTTCAATCAACAAGCCACAACCGTGTAAAAAATAATTCAGCATCATAGTAAAATTTTAAGTTCTTTTCATGTAATCCTAAAATTAAAGGTTCTTTCAATTAAGTGCAGTGGCAAAAATTCATCATTGGATATTCAACAAGTCTTAAGCAATTAAATCAAATTAAAGGCATGGCAAGTAACATATGCAACCATATGTGATTGCTAAAGATGAATGCAACTAAACATGAAACTAACTAGAAACCAACAATGACTAAATAAACATTTTCTAGCTTAGCGCAGAAGTTAGAATAAATTATATTTCTAAGAAAGGTTCCTTTGAGTCATAGTATATGAAATTTTATAGCCCCTTTAAATTAATATAAAGAGAATTTAATAAGACATTAGTGCTACTCAAAAGTATTTTGTAGTCATTAATTTGAGAATCCTTCTCTTCATAATAGGATTAAGAAGGAAGAAAAATTGTCTTTACATGGAGTGTATTGAAATCTCATTGTAAAATTCTCTTTAAAGAAAGTTGAAATATCTTTAAAATGTCATTACTCTAGTATGATTGAGTAAAATAAGAAATACAGACTTTGACATATAAAGATTAAATAAAAAATTTTGTGGTATGGTATGCTAGATTAGAGCATATGAATTAAAATAATAACTAATCTAGAAAATTAATAGCTTTAACAAAATATAAGTTTTGTTTAGAAGCTAAAGCATACTAAACCTTCTTGATGACGGTTTTTTAAACTTAGATCCGAACTTTTTTATACATTCTGATCTAGCGAACTTTAGAAACTGTGAGGATAAGGAAGTAAAACACTGTTACATCACCTTTGTAGATATTTTTTCTAGATATACAAAGGTTTATCTCCTTAGACTAAAAGTAAAGCTAAAAACTTTTTTCTTAAAGACAAAAGTTGAGTATCAGCTAGATAGGAGAATAAAACGTGTTAGATTCAGTAGAGGTAATAGATATGGTCTAATTTTCTTAAAGAGGTGTGTGAGAAGAATGACATAATTCGGAAAAAAACCTCCTTCTAAATTTTTCTGTATAAAATTATTAAGAAGGGAAAAATAAAAACTTTAAGAAGAGATAATGAATTCTTAAGTTTTAAGGAGAAAGCCATCCTCAGTTAATCATCTATTAAACCGAGTACCTCATAAAATTAGACTATACTCCATACGAACTGTGCAACATGTTTGCATTACCTGAAAGTGTGGGGGTATCTGGCAAAAGTGGTTTAGCCTGATGTTAAGAAAAACCTCTATTGAACCTAAAATAGTTGATGCAGTGTTTGTAGAGTATGCTACATATAGTGCCATATTGGTTCATGTCTTTGCATGATTTCTCAAATTTGTGAATCTAGAATTGCTTTGAGGACTTCTTTCCTTTATAGAAACCTAGATTAAGGGTTGTAACACACCAAGAGAATCATGCCTTTTCTTCTAGTACTCCTGCCAAGGATACTCTAGAGTTTGAATTAGAGCCTAGAAGAAGCAAAAGATAAAAGGTAGCTACCACCTTTAGACCAGATTTTATAAAACTTCCTTTATTACAGAAATAAGTGATTTAGACTCTATATCTGAACCCATGGCTTAATCTTTCATGATAGATGAGGATTCTAAAACCTATGGTGAAGCTATAATGTTCAAATTGTTGCTAGTTTCTGAATAAGTTCAGATTATGATAAACTAGAGTCAATAATGTCTAATCACACTTGAAAGAGATTAATGTAATGTTAGGAGTTAAGGGTACCTAAAAAATAGAAATGTTTTTTCTTTTAAGAAAATTTCTCTATTTTGAGAAGGTGTTAAAGAAATTTGACAGTGTTGATGTCATCCCTACTTAAAACTCCTTATGACTTGATTACATCTCTTTAAATAAATGAAGTAGTGTTTTCATGGGTGATAATGCTAAAGAAGCCTTATGAACTATACTTGGCCTGATATTGCCTATGCAACAAGTTGGTTAAGTAGATATACTTATAATTCCAGTGATGAGCACTGGATTACACTCAAAATGCTTATTGTAATATCTTAAAGGTATTATAGATTGGCAATTCGAGTTTGTTGGCTTTCCTTCAGTTTAGAGGGATTTTGTGATGACAACTGAGTTACTGATAATGATGAAGTAAGCTCAACGAGTGGGTATATCGTACCTTAAATGGTGAAGCGATTTTTAGAAGTCTATAAACAGACTTGTATCGTTCGCACTATCATGAAGTAAGAATTTATCGCTATTAACCTTGCTAGGCAAGAGGTCGAGTGGCTAAGAAATTTATTAGCAGAATTTTCATTGTTGGAAAAGACCAACTACTTCGGTATCCTTATTGTGTTATTCATGAACATCGATATGTGTGGCTAAAAAGCCAAAGCTTACAATAGTAAGAATAGACTTATTCGCATAAGGTATGAATCAGTGAAACATTTAATAAGGAACGAAGTACTCTTTTTAGAGCATGTGAAGTCGGAAGAGAACTTAACTGATCCGCTTACCAAAGAGTTAAGTCGGAAATTGGTTCTGGATGCGTCGAGGGGGATAGGTTTGAAGCCCATTGGTTGAGGAATTCATGATGGATACCCAACTTAGTTATCTAAGTTCAATGTGGTCAAATGAAACCATGAAGAGTACTCATAGTGTACAATTATTATTACCTATTCCTATGACAAATAATGTACATGCCCAGGTTGAGTTATATTACTCTTAATAAATTCATAGCCCGGGTTTTGGGTGGTCTTAGTGAGAAAGACTTGATGAATTTACCGATTTTGGTTGAATAACTACTCTTAATAAGTTCATAGCCCAGTGCTAAGTGGGTAGTCCTATCACGAAGGACTAAATGAACTTGCCGCTAGAAAGGATGAGTTTTTTTAAACTCTTAATGAATTCAATCCCAAGAGTTTGGGTTGTTTTATTGAGAATAATTTATTGAATTCACCGATTAAAGAGGTTGAGTTTTTATTATTAATGAATTATTATCCCAGAGTTTGGGTGGTTCATTTTATAAATGAACTTGAAGAATTCACCTATTTATTTGAGAGGATGAGCTTGATGAAAAGGGTCTTAATTGTTTCATAGTTCTTATTTGAGTGGTTTATAGTGTGATAAACCTGATGAAATAACCTATGTAAGTGAGAAGGTTAACCACATTCTATGAAAAATGTTAGGCTATTTTTCTAATACACTTACTAGAATCCTGAGGTCAGATGGTTATACTTGTTTGCATCTGTATTTTTATAAATTTGTATATTTTCTGACACATCAAAGATTTTAGTGGATGAACGAGTTAGTTGTGTGTTATGAGTTCACCCCTATCTTAGAAAGTTTCAGTTTCGTTCACTTATCTAAGAGAAGAATTACTCATTCCACTATGTACTAGTTCCAGATACATTCACTAGTGCTTAAGCAAGTAATCTCGCTATTGCTCTTCTCACGTTTTCAAACTCAATTTTTTTACTCTGATTTGAAAAGATTCTTTCGCATTTGTGGGGGATTGTTGGATAATGCTCAAGTCAAGTATCCCACATTGGGTGGGAAAATACCTTGAGTTTGGTTTATATATAGGCCATTGTTGCCTCTTTTGTTGAAGAGTAGTAGACAAGGCCCCTGCACGTGTCGTCCTTCCGGCTCGGTTTGTGCTAACACGTGCCTTCGACACGTACACACGTGTTCTATCTTTTTATAGAAAATTCAGAAGAATTTCCTTGAGCACTGGAAAATTGTCTATTGTATGAATGGTTTTGAAATTCTAACTGATGCAATTTTCTAGTCAGCTTAATTCACGTAACAATTGTTTTATAGCTAATTATGAGTGGATGTATTTGGATTGTTTCCAGTCCTTATTCGTTCCAGGGATGCAGTTGTTACAACAGTTTTAATTTTACCTTTTAATTATATTAAATCAGTATTTATTATGATTTTAATTAGAGAGTGTAAATGATTATTTTGCCCATATGTTTTTTTTGCTACAAATAAAAGCTTCTATAGCTCATTTTAAATATACACAATGAATTATTTTGCTAAACACTCTCTGAGGTTTTTTAAGTGTTTTCTTGGGTTGTTTACAATAGAAGAGTAGTACTACCGATTTTCGCTCCGATATTTGGGTGTACGAATATTGGAGAGACCGTGCTAACTGTTGTGGCCATCCCCTCACATGGTGTTACAACCGAGTTCCGGGGCCACAACCGAGTCACTTCTACCATGCCCCATTTTCAAGCACATCAATGTTTTAGGAAGAAGAGTCTTTGTTTTCAATTATTTCTTTAGTTAGGAAAAAGTGTCCTCGTTTCAAACAATAGAATGTTTACTCGGGTCATTTCTATTATGTTTTTTTCATATATATGTAGGGGGTGGACGGTCGGCGAGTTTGGGCTGATCCCTTTGGTAAAGGTATGTATCCTACACACCATCGAGGCGCCCCCCGCCCAAGTCGATGGTGTGGGTGAGTTTTCTAATGTAACCGATGTTTCTTTTTTTCTAATAAAATAAAAACCGTTCTTTTTCCCTACGGGAAGGTGGGGTCGATTGTGTGCATCCGCTTATGCCCTACGGTTTCGCCAATGGCTTGAAGAATGGTTTTGTGGCGCGAGACTAATGTGTTGCTTGCTTATTTTGAGCAGATCAATCGAAGGAAAAGGCTGACTTGATCGGGAAGAGTCATTTTTCAAGTGTCGCACGGCTTAGCGACCGAGTGAACTAAAGGCTAAGGCCGTGACACGTGGCGCCCGTCGCCGCCCATCCGTGCAGGGATGATAACTTGATGACAAATTCAGTTTGGATCCCAACATCTTGAATAACTCTCTCCAAAATTTCCGGTGAACCGACCATCCTCGTCACTAACGATATCTTGTGGGACACCCCAATACTTTACAACATGTTTAAAGACTAATCGAGCTGTCTCCTCCGCGCGAACAATATTTGGGGCGAGGGATAAATGTAGCATATTTTGAGAACCGATCCACCACCACAATGGCAGCAGCCAAGATCCCCACCCGAGGCAAGTTCACTATGAAGTCGAGTGAAATGCTCTCCCAAGGTCGTCTTGGCATCGACAATGGCTCCAACAATCCTGCAGTCTTTTGTCGATCCACTTTGTCTTTTGGCAAATAAGGCAAGTCTTGGTATAGTCCATAATATCCCGTCGCATATGCGCCAATAATATCCTTGTTCCAACAGGGCTAGAGTACGCCGCCAACCTTGGTGACCTGCCCGAGAGAGTGTCATGGCATTCGCGTAGTAGTTTCGTCTAAGTTCTCCGCTCTCGGGACATACATACGCGAACCTTTTCGTCATTAGGATCCCATTCTCTACCCAAAAGGTCTTTGATTGGCCACTTTCCACCATCCTCAATATTGCCATCATCTGCGGATCCTTTCCCATATTCTCCATTATGAGTTCCCGAATGTCATTCGTTACCCTACTAGCTGACATAGGAGCAATTAATCTAAGGGTTGCGGATCGCCCTTCGACTCAACGCATCAGCTACCCGATTCTTCTTCCCGACTTTATGCTCAAAACTGAAATCAAACTCCGCTAAGCGCTCTTGCCATCTTGCTTGCCTTGCCGATAGTTTTGGTTGTGTCAGGATATGACTAGCAGTTGTGTTGTCTGTTTTAACAACAAACTTTGAGCCCAACAAAAAATGCCTCCAAGCCCTGAGACAATGGATCACAGCTAGAAGTTCCTTTTCCTGAGTTGCATATCTCGTCTCGGCACCACTCAACTTCCGACTCTCAAAGGCCACAGGGTGACCACCCTGTATGAGTACTCCCCCTATGGCAAAGTCAGATGCATCAGTTTCAACTTCCATTGGTTTCTCAATGTCTGGTAATACTAGGACTGGGTCGTTCATCACAACAGTTTTTAGTCCCTCAAAAGCATCTTGACACTTTTTAGAACAGGCCCACTTCTCACATTTCTTTAACAAATTGGTAAGTATAGTTGTCCTCCGAGAGTAGCCTTCGACAAATCGTCTATAATAGTTAGCTAATCCCAAGAATGATCTGAGCTCACTGACACTCTTTGGAGTCGGCCATTCTTGGATTGCCTTCACTTTTTCCTCATCCATTTGAACATGTCCCCCCCCAACGAGGTGTCCTAGGAACTTAATTTGAGTTTGGGCAAAAGCACATTTCTCCTTTTAACAAATAGCTGATTATCTCTCGAGTCTCGCAACACTAACCGCAAATGGTTTTCATGATCTGTCAAAGAGGAACTATATACCATTATATCATCCAAGTATATCACCACAAACTTGTCCAGAAAATCATGGAACACTCGGTTCATCAAGGTGCAAAAGGTTGCATGCGCATTGGTTAGCCCAAATGGCATCACAAGAAACTCAAATGCCCCATATCGAGTAACACAAATTGTCTTGGTTCATCTCCTCGCCACTCTTACTGATGATACCCGATCGAAGATCCAGCTTTGTAAAATATTTCGCGCCACTTAGCTGGTCGAACAAGTCCGCAACTAAGGGGATAGGATACTTGTTCGATAGTCACTTTGTTCGTGGCTCTATAGTCCACACACAATCTCAGGCTCCCATCATGTTTCTTTCCGGAACAACACGGGCGCCCAAAATGGCGCTTTAGGCGGTCGAATAAACCCAGCTTTTAATGGTTCATCGAGTTGTTTCCTCAATTCAGCTAATTCGGAGGGGACATACGGTACGGGCATCTCGCGGGAGGTTTGGCACCGGGGACCAATTCAATCTCATGATCCACCGTCCTTTGAGGAGGAGCCCTTCCCGCCCCGATCGGCATGACATCTTTATAGTCCTCCAACACTCTCAAAATCCCATTTGGTACCCCTTCAAGGGTTGACTCCCATGTAGGATAGGTAATATGACAAAAGAAGGTTCCCCCTTCTTCACCCCTTTTAAATTGTATTTCTTGACAGCATCTTTCCGCTTCTTGGTAGAATGGTAGCGGGTACCACCCCCGGGCAATCCCCTAGAAACAATAGGCAGCTCGCAGCAGGGACGGGGATGGCCTGGGCTCTTGTCATAAAATCCAGTCCCAACACAACATCAAAATCGTCCATAGGGGAAAAGTGAGATCCACGCTTCCCTCCCAGGACCCAAGCTTGGCCTTCACCCTCTTAACACTTCCACAAATTTCGGTTTCATCTGTCCCACATCTCTAGTAATTGTTAAACCGCATCTCTTGACTTCCTCAGGTGAGATAAAAGTATCTGTTGCTCCCGTGTCAACAAGAGCCCTAGTCGCCTTCCCATTTATCACCAAGTCCACGTACATCAAGCCCTTTTCCGGTTCTTTCTTTATGTTGTCCAATTGCGATTGTAATGCACTCAGAAAATGAATAGACCCAATCCTGGCAGATCGGTCTCACTATTCTCTGTAGGTGGGTTGGGAGTGTGTCCCAGTGCCGTGAAAGTTCCAAAGCACTCAATGCACCCCTATGTGGGCACTCACCACGCGATAAGGCCCCTTATACAAGAAGCATGCTAGGGGTAGCCTATTTGGCCCATTCCTCGGCGTAAAGCCACCATTCCCCTATTCCAGACTGGCTCCTTGTTTGGAAGTCCTCTCCGCTCCCCAGTTATCGGCCTCTCCCTCTAGCCATCTTACTCCCATTACCTGCATGGTTATTGCTCCCACTAGTTGGGGCCTTGCGTTTGTTTGAGCCATCATTGTAATCGTTAAGCCGCTCGGCAGCGGCCATGGCAGCGACTACATCCTGCACCCGTTGTCTTTGAATCTCAGTTCTAGCCCATGGCTTTAGGCCCTCAAGGAAAGCAAACATCTTGTCTTTCTCCGACATGTCCTTAATATCCAGCATCAATGCCGCAAACTCTCTCACATAATCACGAATAGTCCCAGTATGGGTCAAATCCCTCAACTTCTTCCGAGCATTATACTCCACATTCTCCGGAAAGAAGGTAGCTATTAATTCTTGTTTCAACTCATCCCAACTTTTAATGGAACACACGCCATTTGTGAACTTGGACCTCCACCACAATTTGGCATCCCCTGACAAGTACATAGAAGCCATCGAGACCTTGTCTTCTTCTATAGAGTGCGAGTAGCCCGAAAGTATTGTTCAATATCAAATAGGAAATTTTCAAGCTCTTTGGCATCCTGTTCCCCTCATACCACTGAGGCTCTGGGACCCTATTCCTCTGGCCCCTTTCCATGGTCTTTGAATTTCCCACAGCCACTTCAATCAAATTAATTTGAGCCTTAAGCTCCTCTATCTCATACTTGAGTACTCATTGCCTCCTTTGTCTCATCGGTGAGGTGTTTCACCATGTGAGCCAACTCCGATGAGAAACTTCAATTGCTCGAACTCGTTCTTTGGTCACCACATGAGCCCTCGGGGCCGCCACCGCGGCTTCTAGCTCCTCATACCTATCGGGTCTATGGTCCTACCCCTTGTGCAGCACTCTAGCGCCATGTTGCGCCGAAGTACCGCGCTACCGGGCACCTCGGTTCTCGGGACGGCTCTTGGCCCCCGATTCTTACGCGTAGTCACCATCCTTGGGTTGACTCCCACCACACTAGTTCCCGCGGGAAGAAGAATAATAAGCACCACAATGCCTATTAATAACTCAAGACCACTTGTGCTTCAAGAGGAGTAAGCACCACCGTTCTTTCCCACTAAAAAAACTCGGCACCTTTGTGCACAAGAAGCAAGAGAGCACAACTGTGCATCAGAGAGGGAATAAGCACCACCGTGCTTTCCCAATAAAAACTAGGCACCGCTGTGCACTAGCAACAAGAAAGCACCCTGTGCTTGAATAAAAAAATTGAGCACCACTGTGCCACAATTAAAAAGCACCTATGTGCTATTGATTACGCACCTCTGTGCTTTTCACCGCAATGAACAGGCAACACCACCGAAATTGAGTGCTACAACCCGGCTCTAATACCACGTGTCACGCGCCTTAGCCTTTAGTTCACTTTCGGTCGCTAAGCCGTGCGACACTTGAAAAGGACTCTTCCCGATCAAGTCAGCATTTTCCCTCGATTGATCCGCTCAAAATAAGCAAGCAACACATTAGTCTCGCGCCACAAAACCATTCTTCAAGCCATTGGCGAAACCGTAGGGCATAGCGGATGCACACAATCGAATTTCAGCTTCCCCGTAGGGAAAAAGAACGGTTTTTATTTTATTAGAAAAAAAAGAAACATCGGTTACATTAGAAAACTCACCCACACCATCGACTTGGGCGGTAGGGCCGCCTCGATGGTGTGTAGGATACATACCTTTACCCGGTGGATCAGCCCAAACTCGCCGATTTGTCCACCCCTACATATATGTGAAAAAAACATAATAGAAATGACCCGAGTAAACATTCTATTGTTTGAAACGAGGACACTTTTTCCTAACTAAAGAAATAATTGAAAACAAAGACTCTTCTTCCTAAAACATTGATGTGCTTGAAAATGGGGCATGGTAGAAGTGACTCGGTTGTGGCCCCGGAACTCGGTTGTAACACCATGTGAGGGGATGGCCACAACACTAACCTTGGGGGTGAACCACCTGTAGTAGCAATTACACACTCAGTGGTTTTCACCACGACACGGTTTACTGGTTCTTTTAATTCTTTTATATTATTCTGCCCAGTCAATGTTAACGCTTCGTTTTGTAGCAGTATATTTTCCAACAATGATTAATCAAATTCACATGTGAATGAATGAAAGATGTGATTTTTTTTAAAGAATTTTACCTATAAAAGAGAAAGAGAATTTTACTATAAACTATAAAAATGGAGGGTATTAATTGAAAACTTTAATCACCTGTTTTAAAAATTATTGAATTTTTATTTATTATGTAAAATTATAAAAAAATATCATCGTAATAATATTTGTTGTAGTGTATACGCAAAAACTGTAGCTTCCAACCTATTTCCTAAGTGTTAGTCGAATATAATAAAACATCTGTCGTACATTAACAGCCAGCTGAGCTCCATTCTTATCCAAATAATAATTTTAATTTAATTCTTAATAGCTCAGTTTCCTCGTGCTTCTCTAGGTCTAGCCGTCACGCCGACGTTGTTTTATTCCACAATGCTGAAATCCAAGTTTGTAATAACTTTATTATATTCATATTTTAGTGTAAACTATATATTTAGTACTTTATTTATATCCGTATTTTTATTTTAGTACCCTAATTAGTTTATTTAGTAAAATAGTACCTAACGTTACATGTCGTGTCTACTTTGGTTAAAAATAGATAGAAACGGCGACATTGTTTGGTTAAATAATAGTTTTAGTCCTGAAACTTATACAATTTATCAATTTAAATATCATTTAAATTTTTTGATTAAAACTAAAAATTTTCATTTTTCTTCCTCCTCCTGTTGACAGTTTCTTTGAAATTTAGGGTAGTCAAAGACCAATCGGGGGCTTGAGAAATAGTAAAACGACGCGACGACTAAGGTGAATTCACAGATTATTAAGGGGAATAGCAACTGAGATGGGTTCGTTGCGTTGAGCATCTGGTGGGGTTTGGCCAAATTATTGGTAAGTGATAAAGATAGCAGGTGGCTAACTTGCAAGAAACTTTTGAAATTCCTCGACAAGAACTGACGTTGCAATACTAGATGATTAACCCCATGAAATTTACTCATAAATCTTCTAATATTTTCTTATTACAACAGCCCTCCATGTTGGGCACGGTCGCAAGATTTCCCACGCAGACGAGGTCACGGCAGGTCGAGAGGCGCATGGGTGTTTGGTTCGAGTGGGTCGAATAGCGTGTGATGGCTGACCGGTCGGAGAAGCTAAATCTCCAATTCTCTAAACCCAAAAAGTATATGAACAATTTTGACAAGAATAAGAAGAAAACACTTTTAAACCAAAAAACTAAAATAATGTTTAAATTGATAGAGTTTTGAACTAAATTGATATATTGTATAAGTTTTGGGACTAAAACAATTATTTAACCAAGCCACGCAACCGTTTCCGTTTATTTTTAACGGTTGGGTATCAAAATGAAAATAATACATAACGTTAGGTACTATTTTACTAAAAAATAATTAGGATACCAAAATAAAAACACGAGCATATGTGTGTACTAAATATGTAGTTTACCCATGTTTTATTATTTTTTAGAGATTATTTTAAATTATACTCCTATGTGAATTTTCAGTTTTAATTTAATTTAAATTTTCATATATATGATTTTTAGTAATAATTATATAAATATGCATTTTTTTAAATATCTATCTAATTTTTTGACCGACTAATTTATATCAAGTTTGTAAAAATTTAATATAGAAACGATCCTCCCAACTTAATTTTCACCATTCACAACGTCAGAATTTGAATATCTAATCTTACTTAAAAGACCTAACGTCTCGTATCGCTAAGCTAATTAATTAATTTTTTACCAAAAAAATGAAATTCATTCCTTAAAACACAAATACACAAGGAAGAGCTAAGAGCAATCATACCTAAAAAGGTAAGAACAAAAGTGCCCAACAGTACGAAGCTCAAGAGAAGAAGGTTATCACAGAAACAGCTCCGAAGAAATGATACTTGATCTGAAAAAGCTCATTGGTCAAAGATGACATCACAACTCATAAATTAACGGTCCATATTACGAAAGATAAACATCAAAGCCAACAAAGATGGCCGAGAGACAAGACAACAACGCTCTATGGAGGGCCAAATCAGCGTAACACCAACCCATTTTTTTTAAATCATTAAAAAAATATATTAAGAGATCTATTAATTTGATAAGTGACAAAAAAAATATTTATATTATTTTATTTTGTATTTATTTTTTGAGTATATCTAAAAGGAGAGAGTACCTTAAAACTAAGTGGATACTTGATGCTATGTAACAGAGAAAAATTTCTGTTACAATATACCTTGTAAAATTGGTTTTACACAATAATTATCGAGTTAAATCTTAATTGTCACATAATTTGTCGAATTATTTAAGTTAATTATATTAGAATTTTATTTTAATATACAAGCTGTGTAAAAAAATTTACACCCATTTTTATATTTAAGTTATTAAAACCTAAATTTTAAACCTATCCATTCAATATAGTTTAATGTTTTAACCTAAAACTATGAATTCAATCTAATTTAACCATAAAGAAGCAATCATTATAATTTGAAGCAAAAACTAACCTCCCCTATCCAAGTCACACACTGTTTTAACAACGTAGAACATGGAAAAGAAGAGTGTCCTCATCAACCAACTAGATTTCCCACTTGCCACTAAAACAAAGACAAAATAGAGAAATACTCCATAAAAAACGTGGATATGTATCATGTCCCCGACTCTTTTACTTGGTCAAAAATGACCAAACGCGTTGAATCTCTCTCTCTCTCTCTCTCTCTCTCTCTGGTTTCAATGGCGGCACCCACCCACACTCCTACTCATACTCCCTCACTTTGACCGCCTTCCAAGCAACATCTTCCACAACCCTCCTTTTCTCATATATATCACACCCCTCCCCACTCTCTTCATTACACCCAAGACACAACAAAAACAAAGTTTTAAATCAAAGATTCCTTCCTTTTCGTTCATTTATCCGACATGGGGTTTGAAGATTCCGGCAGGATTTCATCGGAACATGTAATGATAAGGGAAGTCTGGTCGGATAATTTGGAATCGGAGTTCGAGTTGATCAGTCAAGTAATCGACGAGTACCCTTTTATTTCCATGGACACCGAGTTCCCGGGTGTTGTTTTCCGTCCGAAAGTGGACCCCACCAGGCCCTACCACGGCCAGCTCCGGCCGGCCGATCACTACAGGACCTTGAAATCCAACGTTGATGCTTTGAACTTGATCCAAGTGGGCCTCACTCTATCCGATTCTTCCGGTAACCTGCCCCACCTCGGATCCGCCGACGGGACTCGGTTCATCTGGGAATTCAATTTCCGCGACTTCGACGTGAAGCGTGACCCTCACGCGCCTGATTCCGTCGAGCTCCTGAGGCGGCAAGGGATCGATTTCGACAAGAACAAGGAGAAAGGGATCGATTCGGTGCGGTTTGCCGAGCTGATGATGTCGTCGGGACTCGTGTGCAATGACTCAGTGAGTTGGGTGACTTTTCACAGCGCGTACGATTTCGGGTACTTGGTCAAGATCCTGACCCGACGGAACTTGCCAGGGAGCTTAGACGAGTTTTTGACGATTCTTAGAGTGTTCTTCGGTAACAAAGTCTACGATCTGAAACACATGATGAGATTCTGCAACAGCTTGTACGGTGGGTTGGACCGAGTAGCCCGGACCTTGGATGTGAACCGGGCTGTCGGGAAATGTCACCAAGCCGGGTCCGATTCTTTGCTGACGTGGCACTCGTTTCAGAAGATGAGAGACGTGTATTTCGTCAACGACGGACCGGAAAAGCATGCCGGCGTTTTATATGGGTTGGAAGTTTATTAGCAATTTTTTGTTAATTAAATTGTATAATTATTGAGGGATAATCAAAATAATATTAATTCATTGATTTAATTACAGAGTTACAAAATGAGTCCCGAAATTACAATTATAGAAACCATTACAAACACTAATTAAACTTAAATTAAATTAAAAAGTCGAAGTTGAAATATATCTGAACAACTCATCAAAATATATCCGAACTAGATTTAAATCAACCGAATTATAATATATCTAAACAACTAGCATCAATTGGTCAATTTAGTCATTGCCATAAGATATAATAGAACATCGGTACCCTAAAAGAAAGCAAAGCAGTTATTTTCATCAACACTACTGGCCCCTGCCGGTCGCAGGTACAGAGGCAGCTAGGGGAAATGAGTTGCGCTGCTGCTGCCCTTTGCGGTTTGCTCTAAAAGATGAACGAGTGACACAAATGTCTCCGTCCTTGTAACATCCCTGTTTGCCTGTACACCGAGCTGTGTTATTACATGACTAGCATATGGTCATTGTATATGCAACAAACCCATGGCTAGATCTTACCTCGACTGCGAATCGTGCCCAGATCTTGTTTTTCCTTGTTTCCATAACCCCCTTCAAGATGGTCAGTCCCAATCCCCGGATTAAGTTGGCTATTTCGAGAAAGAAACCTCGTTCTTCACAAAGCATCTACCACGGTGCATGAAGTTAGGTCTACGCGAACTTGGGATACAAATGTATTAAGATTAAATGTCTGTACCTCAACAAGCATCTGACGAGGTGGATTCAGATCCTCGACCACAATAGGACAGATCATAGATTGTGACCCAACCTCGAATGCCCGTGTCGTACCTCCCTCGGAGTCTTCTTTTATCTACGAACGCAGACGACGGGAACATGTTAGCATCACAGTTAGAAGATGAAGAAAGAAATCGGGTTATAGACATGAACAATATCCGTACCTTGGACTCTCCCATTAGTTTTAGAGTGTCCGCATGCTTTGTAATACTTTGCAGGAACAGCATATGCTTGACGGTTTTTCCGAGCAAAGTGACTATGCTGCACTGTTGAATCACATTAAAGAATTGACATTACTTACACTTCAGTAAAGCAATAGCAAAGAAAAATGTATGATTATGATGTAGGTGAGATCTCCAGAGGTTAAAAAGCTGCATTACTTTCCCTGCATTTGGTATGATTTCCCTCAACTTATTCACTCGATCTAGGATCATCCGACGGTCTTTCGGCATGGGACGAGCGTTCTCTCGAGGCTTTAGCTTTCTACGGCTCAGTTTGATTGTTTCATCAGTCCTCTTTGCGTATGGAGTCAAGACACTGATACCACACCTTGAATTATGACACGGCTCAACCCATGAACCGGCTTGAAATCCATAAACAGAAGTTGGTTGGGAACAAGTATTGGAAATATTAAGCTCGCCAAAGACAGTAGAACTACTAGGAGCGGACAGATTACCGATAGCACGTTGTGCGCTTGAAACCACGGCCTCCAAAAGATGATCCGCTCCGACCTCAGAGTAAACACACCGATCTGGTATCCCTTTGTTAGCTGAAAAAATATCAGAAAATGTATTCTGCACCACATTATGTATCTTTATATCTGGTCCATCAGCAGAAACATTATTCTGTTTCCCAATTAGAAGTTTGCTCTTCAAATCTTCCCCCAACACGTCAAACAAGTCATCCGTCGATGGTGGCTGAACGCATGGATCTTCATGCTTAACATTCGAATTTTCACTCTCATGCATCGGGCAGTCGTGAATGGCACTCGGAAGCGGCTCATGAAAAGGCATGTTGTCACCAGCCAGGTGCACTGGAATATGAAGTGCTTGAAATAAGTAATCATCCATGCTTCCTTTCTTTGGAACCAAATCAGCTCGAGTACGCTTAGAGTCCATTGAAATGGACTTCCCTGAAGAAATGGAAATCCCGATTTTCTCGACACATTCATTTTTTCCATAGTTGTTCAGGAGAAGATCCCCACGGATGCATCCCGAATTCAGAATTAAACTCTTCACTTCATTCACAAATCCAGGGTTCTCCATAATCTAAAGGAGGAAGAACAGTTAAATTATTAAGCTTCAAGGTGATTAACATTAGTAAACACTAATGCTCTATCCCCTTGTAGAGTAATATTTAAATCTGTTGTCAACTTCGAATAACTGAACAAAGATTACTTACAGATAGGGAAGAACCGAGTTGAATAACACCATGAGGAAGAACAGGAACAACCACAACAGTCTGCAATGGAAAGAAGCACAACAATGAAGCAGAGATATAATAACCAAATATCGAGCAAGGGTATAAGTTATCGAACCTGCATCGAAAATTGAACCTGCATGTCTAGAACCTAAAGCATCCACGAAAATTTGATGCATAGAAAATTTGATATTTGATGCATAGACAATATGATTACTACATGTAGAATCATGCACTCATCATACTGAGGCTATAAACAGTCAAATACCTCTGGGGGGTGGGCATCCGTAATGTAATTTTTTGCAAGAATCCACCGATGATTTCCGGTAAACGCAGCTCGGCCAACTAACCTGGAAAACAGCAATAGAAGTGTCTTACATATCCGACTAAAACAAGGCAATGAACTTGAAAGGTACTATTAATCTGATAATGGGAAAATGGAGAAAAGCCTACCCTTGACCTACTATCTTAACACATTTATTTGTCATCATTTTGTTAATCAGTAGATCGACTTTGTCCGATGACTGACTCTCGATCCGAGAGAAAGTTTCCGAACCCCAGCATCCCTCCCACTCTCCAAATGGCAATTCAGGGTTCCGAAGTTCAGAAATGCAAGGAAAAGCAGCAAACCGTGAAGGTTCATAGTAACATTCTTCCCAAGTAAGTAACCTGCAAAGTATAAGATACAAAATCAAAACTCAAGAAGGCAAAGAGTACATTACGAACTCGAGTATGAGCATCTGATACAAGTATACATGTGACACGGATCGAACAAAAAAACACTGATAGAAGTATGAATTCAGCTTTATTTAAAATGGGGAAAAAAATAAGCTGACATAATCACACAAAGGAAAGAAAATTTTCTGTTAAATTCTTAAACACAAAAACAGAATAAATCATAACACAAAGGTTCAAAAACATAAAATCAAAAGGCAGCATGCAGGTTAAGAATCAAGAAAAAAAAACTACAAGCTAATAGAATCCAATCAATATTTAAAGTGTATAAAAACATGTTTTGCACCCAAGAAAAGACTTTCATCTATGTTGGATCTTCTCCTCTGTTTGGTTACCAAGAAAATCTCTTTGACCTATAGAGGAAAACTCAGCATAAATTCAGTTTAAAGAGTAAAATGTTCTAAAAATGGAATCTAACACAGATAAAGGATGGGGAAAACACTGGCATAACTTCAATTCACTTGAGAAACCATACCAAAGCAAAAACATGCATCAAAACATGGAAATAAGCATTAGCACCAACTTTCTCTGCACCAACTTTCTGTACAACCAAACAGATCAGGAAAAACATTAAAACAACTTACTTGGAATTATGGCAGCCAATCTTCCAAAAAACAGCATAAGACCAATGATTCAAACCACAAAATGACTTCAAAGCTTCTTTCAACAAATCACTCATAGCTCTCTATTTCCTTCTGTTTCCTCTCAAATATACCAACAGAAATATGGATATTGCAGGCAAATCAACCAACAAGAAACCAACTCAAAAAACTCAAACCTTTAAAACATCCCACATTCATAAGAAAAAATAGAAAAAATGGAGCTTTAAAGCAAACCTCCACTACTATCAACCCATTTTCAGTCTTTCACAAAAAAACTACTAAAACAAAGCTAAAAAAGGAGGATAAAGCTGTTTTCCCCTTTCCTAGATGATGCCACAAGCTTTAAGCTTGAAGGTTGCTAAAATTGGCTTCATTTTGGAAACTTTTAAAAACACCAAAGAAAAAGAAGGTCCACCAAAGCTAAAATAGATGAATCAAATAATAAGTTGGGAGAGATTTTGTGATTATTTTTATTTCCATATTGTTTTAATGTTACTCTTTTGAGTTGAAGTTTGTAAGAGCTTTCGTTATCTCTCAGTTTTGTGTGTTCTTATGTAATATATATGTAGTATTTTCTTCTCTTCAGATAAAGTGAGCCACCGTTAAACTATTTAAGGAGTTGTTTCATACAAGATAAACATGTAGTTTAGGTGAAATTAGTGGGAATATTATAATTACGGATGGAATTTTTTTTTCCTTTTTAGAGTTTTGTCGCGTTCTTACATTTTGTATGATTTAATAAAATGAAATTAAAACAAACAAATCTGGACCTGATAACTGTTGGATACACGCGAAGCTAAATCATCTGTCCCTAATTATACATTTTTTTGTGTCTTCACTTAAAAAAAATATATTTAGAGTTTAAAGTTAAAATTTATGATTAGAATTTAAAATTTAACTTTTAGTATTTTTTAATGTTAAACATAATTAGGGGCAAAGAATTTTTATTTCATGAAGCTATGTGTTTCTTTTCGTACTATGTAAAAGACTAATCTTAATATAAAATGAATAAATATAAAATATTCAATATAGTATCTATTTTTTTCAAATAAGTAGTTTTTTTTTTTACTTGAAACACAAGCAGTATGAAACTTAACATTTTATCCTAAACTTAGGGGAGCAATAATGAAAGTAATTTGTGAGTCGTGCCCTAGTTATATTATTTTGGCCATATTGAAGCTAAATACCATCTGATCTGTTATATTGAACATTGATGTCAATTGGAACAAAGAAAATTTAAGTACTAAATTAAATGTTAAATTCAAAATTAAGCACTAAATGGTGTATTAACTCTAAACATAACAAAATAGGTACGATTCCCTGATTTAAATAGTATCCGAAATATATATGATTGAAATTATCATTTTCTCTTTTTTCTTTAAAAATCTTATTTTTAATTTTGTAAGACTTTTTAACTTTTACGGTGATCTGCAAAACTTTTTAATTTTTACATTATGTAAGTACACACCAACATACAGATATATAAATTAGCATTAACAGAGAGATTGTGATCATACTTTACGAATTGATCAATTAATTATTTTGTTATTAACAAGCTCGCCATCAGTTCCATAATTAGAATTTGCTTCTTGTTTAGTGTTTTGAATAGTTTAAAGATGCTTACAAAATAGTATCTGGTTATACATATTCTTAAGCAGTTAACCCTTTGACAATGCATACACACCTTAAAAGAACAATTGAACCAAGATCTCTTAATATGAACATCTACTTTATATTTAGTGTTAAATTAGTAATTAGCTTTAAGGTTTAATCTTTGGTAGTTTTAATTAAGTGGCGACTGGCGAGTAATTAATTTAGTCACACCATTAGATGTATTTACTTATGGGTTCAATTTTCAATATTACACTGTACAAAGGTGAAATAAATGGGAAAATTACAGCAATCAAAACCTCCCTTATGATACAAAGGAGTGGACGCCCACAATAATTTTCAATATCCTCTCTCTTCAACTCAAGACCAAAGGTCCAAAAATATATGCATATATAACTAAATGTGAAAAATGCTCCACGCTACCAACCCGAGACGAAATGTTCAGCTGCTCGTAACCACTGTAAAGCTACAACGCCTGCAATTTAGTCCCCGTACTAGCATCTTTCATGAATCTGGAGGCATATCGTGTGGTGAAAATTGGCTTTTGGTGTGAGAGATTACAGATTTGGGAATGCCTGTGTATGGCTGCGTGCTATATACAGAACACCAGAATCTCCTCCAGGTGGTTGCATGAGCCCGAATGAGAATATAGAAACAATTGGTAGGAGACGGTCTCCTATACCCAAGCAAGAGAGCCTCGATCATTTGTTACTTGAGGACGACCTCTGGTAGGCGTTGGAGGTCTGTTAGCATTCAGCTCCTGACACGTTAAATTGAATATTAACACGAGTATTAAAATCAGATGCTTGTATACAATTAAAGGCATATCAAAATAATGGAAGTTTAGTTGTAGCTGACGAAGAGAAAGAGGGGGCATCTGCATCCATGAATCCTCTGATGAGGTTCTGATGATGCTTCAGGTGACATTGCCGGGGGTAGAGGATGAATGAGTTTCGGAACTACTACTAAATCTCTACCCAAAACTAGGATTGCGCCAGCATTATTAGCAGTACCTGAAAAAACAAGCGTGAAGCAGAATTTAAAAGGCTAAAATGGCCTGTTGAGCTGAAAAGGTATGTATTAAAGAAGGGTCAGGGGCACACCGCAATAATTGGTAGCTGAGAAAAGAGTGATTAAATGTCCCTGAGCAAAGCGCTCGAAGCCATCCATAACACACTCATGAGCTCAAACAATCAACTGAAGATCATTGTTGTTGCAAAATTCCATGACACGATCAGGCTGCAACAGGAAACGCCATTTACGTAAGCAGAAAATGCAAAACCAGTATTCAATTAAATTGAGATAAGTTTTAAAGCAACAAACTAACCCCGAAAGTAGCCAACCCTGGACCTCTAGCATTCGGTCGCAACCCTTCCACGCTATCATTCTCTGTTGGATCAGACCTAGAGTAAAAACGGCAGTAAAATGTAATTGGTAAAATGAAGCGGTGAATCCTATATTTAATGAACATAGAAAAACAGTAACATAATCAGACCATAATAAATCCATAAGAACGATCGAGCCTGCTTCCATTGTAATTGGACGCTGAAGATTCTCAATCTGTTCCACGTGATTTATAGACCGGCCAATGCCACCATGCATACAAATGATTTTCTTTTCAATTAGAGCTGCAAGAGGAAGCCAATTGAATAAACGGTTTACGCGATGCCATGCCCATATTCCATCTCTCTCCCCCTGTAACATAGACCATCAAATTTTGATTAAATGGTTTTTTTTTCTATTGCATCTGAGAGAATACCATGCGCTCAATACAGTCGATCCGGAAGCCAAAAAGTGCATTGATATCTGCAGCCCCATGAATTAAATGTACATTATTGGGATACTCAACCTGTTATGTTAATGAATTATATGAAAATCTTGGTTCATCTCAACTTCAATGGGAAATAAAAGTAAGCATGAGAAGATTATCAATGCATCAAAATTCTGAAATTACCTTCAAAGCAAGCAGAAGAGTAATGGTCTCCATAATCTCCTAAGAAGAGATAATCTATATAAAATCAACATAGAATAAATAAAATGCTTGGATGAAAGATGCAGATTACACATAAAAAGGCAAGGGTAATTATTGATATTAAAATATGCCGGTTTCAGAAAATGATAAATCTTTTCGCCAAATTCAGACACCCCAATGCATGATACTTGCATTGTTTCCCTTGGTCTTTTATCAATAAATAAACTGTCCATGTAGATCACCAAAAATCTTAATAGGAGCCTTGAGCTGTAAAACAGTTGGTAAAAAATAGTTTTTTAGCATTTTTCAGCATTTTTTCTAAGAAAAACTGTCTGCGAAGAGATGCTTCAAAAAAAGATGTGCAATGACCTGTGGTAGGCACCGTTTTAAATTTATGAATTAATCTTTTCAAGATTCTGAAAGATCTAACAGGAGGCATAGACTAACGCAATTCTTGAGAGGAACTTTTATCAGCTATAACTTCATCATTATAAACAAATCTGAGATTCAATCCATAAGAATTATTACAAATAGATTATTAAACTGGAATATTCAAGGGAAAGAAAGGGTTTTTATGTCGTAATCCAATTAAAACTAGAGAAACTCAAGGATGAATTCTTTACAAGCCACATAAAACAAATATCAGAAGCAATTTATCAGAAAAATCAATAACTAATAATATTTTTAACGCTGATGTGCTTGGCTTAAGATTGCAAGGCAATGAAATGCATTGCGAGCATGGTAAATGAAATCTGTCCTACATATAATCACAAACAAAACAGTTTGTTGCTTTTTGAGTTTTCCCCCTTTACTCTTTTTGTTAACATAAGCTGTGGATTAAGAAGCTCAAGGACGTTCAATAATTAATCCATCAAAAAATATACACGTGATGCTTTATTATGCAAAAAGTTAGAGCCATTGGTACCTTCTTTGGGACACTACTGATTGACATCTGCCTATCTAAGAGTTTCCTTGCTGCAGTTGCATTCTCTGGAGTTCCATAGCTAACCCGCCTGCCTTCATTTTCAAATTGGTCAATTGAGAACTGTCTGACCATTCCACCTAAAGCTCCACCAGTCTCAGCAGCAGCTACAACAATCTGTTGGCATAAAGGAAATATATTATATAACAGAAAATGCCAATATTGACTTGAGACCAGTGTTGTGTGTAGACCAAAATTTCCAATACTGACAGCTCTATGGTGAAGCCGAACTCCAGCTGGAATAGCATTATTTGACCCGGCAGAATCAGGCATCTTAATCGAGGCAGATGTCTGTTTTCCACTAGGTGTAGCCTCTGCCCCTCGATCCCTATCGGGAAGTTCAACTTCCCCATTACCTTGCTGTGCCTTGGCAGCAGCCAGTGTCGCGGTAATAGCCTCAGCTGATGCTTCAACCAAATACTCGACACCTTTGCTCATCCTCCTGAAATATAAACCACATTGTAGCAGCTAGTTGGATTAATCGAGGAAGCTAAAGCATTCAATAACCACATAATACGACAAAAATAAGTGGTAGCTTACCGGGATCCTTGAAGCATGGCATTCTCAGTGCTTATGTCAGTATACATATCCCCATTTACAGGGGGAGCAACTGGATTTCCCAGCACAACTGCTCCATTGGGAACTGTTTCAGGCATTGTTTCCCTTGGTCTTTTATCAATAAATCCATACCTTCCATGTAACCGCCCAGGCTGCCCATTAGAAGAAGCAGCTGCAGCTGCGGCATGTGAAGCTGCTGTTGTTGTCTCAGCAGCAGCTAGGTCTTCAGCAACAAGCAAGTCATCTAGCAACAACCCTACAGCATAAACACAAGATATTATTGCACTTCAGATTATCAAGTATCGACTCCCATATGGAATAGCATTAACTACCAAAATTTTACAAAAAAAACTCCGAGATAACTTCCATGAAAAACGGAGCTCAAATACAAGAGAATGTGCATAAAATTCACTCTTTGCTGGTTTTAAACATCCAAATTTCATCTCATAAAGTAGGGAAGAATCAAGACCTCAAGAATTATCCCTTAGATCAACTTTGGTCCAAACCACTAGCTTCAAGTTTATACAAGTTCTACAATGTCAGAGTGTCCTATTTAAATGTTTAGAAAATGAGGCAAGGGAATAAATTTTAGCATTTCATGCTAGACCATGTAAAACTATACTTTTATCATAAGATGGAATCATTGATCTATCCCATCCGATCCTATCCATATTACAAGAAAAATTGCTCTGCCTAGTTGATGCCTTTCATCACCTACATGCTATCATCAATCAATGCACAAGTATGAAGATATGTAAGCTGGAACAATAGTGCTTTATCATTAGGCTTCCCAAAAAACGAGCTACTTCCTCAACACATGTGTCACCCGCCAGAAAAAAATCACTAACTTAAAAAATAGAAGCAAATGAACTAGGAAGATCATTTTTATAAAACAAAAATGTGAGCCAACCTAGAAGACTAGGTTTGAATCCCATAATGCATCAATTAAATATCACAATTACAATTAGTAACCACCGACATTAAAAATTAAATTATGTATGGGGAAAACATCTTTTATTTCTCAAAATATAAACAACAATGAGCCTTTTTCCTTCTAGATTAATACATAATGGAGTTCTAAAGTGAAACTGTAATCATGTATTACAATATACAGCGGCATCTGCATATAATCGATAAGTAATAACTCCAGAATAAACGGTTATCTTACCACCACGTAAACCACCATAAATAAATATCAAGTCACCAATAGCTGCAGCCGCATGTCTGCAACGTCTTGTCAACTCAACTGAAGCATCTCCACCAGCAGCATCAGCACTGAATCTTCCCGTTCTTGGACTTGTAACAATAGCTTTTGTATCACACCAAACTCCCGCAGCAGTATCCAACAATAGGAACAAGTTAGGAACTTGAGTGAAGGTGTTTCCTTTGACAACAAATGGATCAATGCTCAAGATGATAAAAATATCACTTGACATGTTAAGTCAATAATAAAATATTGATGTTGAAGCTTTCCCACTTTTTTACATAGATCTAAAAAATTTCAGAAATTTATACTGCCTTGGTTGAAAAACAGAAATTAACCTCTAAACCTAAAAATTTTACCAACCCATACAAGTAAAACAACCAGCATAGAACATTGTGTGGTAAAGAAGTCAAGACACTAGGGAAAATATCAAGTACCTGCAACACTTGATGAGTCTTCAACCATGCGTCCCCGCCAAGTGCCCCACCAGAAACATGGAGCCTTGCATTGACAAAGACCTAGAAACATATAATCTGCATTTGATTCATCTAACTAAAGAAGGCCTAGATGGACAAGATTGTTGAAAAACGAAATGGGGAAAAGAAAAGATCTAATTCTCACTGCTGCATGTTGATATCTGGGAGACAGTGAGACACCTGGCGCAATTGCCCATTCCCAACAACCATCCCTGTGTTTTGCAAGTCCGTATGCACTTGACAGTGGCTGAGAAAAGAATCAGAGAGAAGAAACCATGAAGAGAGAATCTAATGGTGCAAAGGGATGTAAACGTTTTAAAAGGACAAATTTAGGACACAAATTACATGCATCTCAGCTCAATATTTTAAAAAATCATCAATGCTATTATTTTCATTCTTCAGCATTCATTAGAATGCCCCTCCTCTATGTACACAGATAAAATGTACTACAGATTAGTACGACATTTATTCAGATTATTTAAACTTCTCCCCAACTGAACAAGGGAAAACTACCCAAAAGTACTAATAATTGACAAGATAAATCTATAGGTTATGAAATCTTCTGCCATATTGTTCAGAAAACTAAAAAAATTAAGAAAAAAACTATGCCATTTATTTACTAAATCTAGACACCACAGATGCAAACTTCTAAACTTACCACACTGTTTGCATCCCTCCCTCCACAGAGCAGAAGAAGACCATCTGAGCGTGCACTTGCAGTAGCATTCCTAGTTAAACAGAAGTTGTTAACAAGGAATTAGCCTATAATCACCTTGGTAAACCATAATAATAATAATAATAATAATAATAATAAAACAATAATTAAATAGGACGCAAGCTTGGAATCATCATTTCTGAGACCATAAGCAAGACTATGAGCTTTAACATACGATTATGTAAAACTTTAAAAATCAATATGTTATAAAGGAAGAAATACAGATAGATACATAAATAGTCATCATGCCCAATCACATGCAGAATGAAAGATAGGCATAAATGGAATCACAAAGTAAACAATGACTTTTGTTCACATCATGCATGCTGCTCCTTCTAAAAGACCCAAAACTATAAAAAAAAATAGAACAGACTGTATAATCTAAGATTGACATTGAACCAAGAACACCAGTCTGCAAGTGTGTGAGAGAGAAAAGAGAGATTACATGCATGGAGGCGGGCCTTCCCCTTCAGGTTCCAATTTACGCCATTCATAAGGCTTGGCAGCAGTGTCCAAGGCCCATACATCAGCCAAAGGTCGCTTTCCTAGAAATGATGCACCAAAATTTTTCAACAAAGAATTCACTAGAAAATTTCCTGACAATCTGTTACATGTAACAAAAACATAATAACAGATTACATACCATCATTCCCACCAATCGCCATGAGATACCTTTGCCCCACCAAAGCCAATCCATGTCCATAGCGTGGACCTGGGCCAGGGCCTTGAACAACAACTCTGAAATATCATTGAAAATTCAAATCAAAAGACCAATCTTAATGGTATAAATAAGGTGCAGGTACAAGCTTTGTTCAGAATCAAACCTATGCCACCGTGGCTGTTGCTGTGTGAGGTCAAGAACTTGAAGATCCTCAGCAGACAAACCAGCTGGTCCAATCCCACCCTGTGTTAAAATAGAATAGATCCATGTGATGAATTACTTATTGCAGAGGGAAGAAGTTTGAGAAAATAATGTGGTAAACAGAGAAAAGGTATACTAGTAATGGTTGCACTGTACTAACCTGAATAACGACCATAGTTCCGACAGCAGTTGCAACATGTGCAGCCCTTGGTGTAGGTGGCTCCCCCAAAGGCGTGATCCTGTGAAATTAATTGCATGATAAGCCAAGAAGAATTTAGGGAAGTAAAATGGCAGAAATGAACCTTTAGTCATAGGCTTACCTAGACCATTTATTAGTTAACACATCGTAACAGTGCACATCAGCAGTAGCACCTGCTAGTCCTGTAATTTAATTGGAATTAAAATAAAAAAATTTAGGCATGAACATCATCCAAAAACATATACAAAATCCTTAAGAATTAACTGGTTCAAAGAGGATTAGGGGCAGCAACAACAACAAGGCTTGCCATGCCATATGTTACAAACAGATTTCTAGGGGTCCTTAAAAAAATCAAGTCAAACAAGGTCATAATTATTGAAACCAATAAAAACATTATCAAGTTTTTACACCATAAAAAATATGAACGATATGCAGTTGACTCCAAACATAAAAGATGCTACCATAGCAATGCCACTAGCTCCCAAATATTTCGATTGATTATTTCAGTTTTAAATTAAAACTGTAAGCCAAAAACAGACATCTCTTACAAGCAGTTTTAAAAAATCAATCAAAATTAGCACCATAAAATATCTTTAAAGAGAATATTGTCTATTTATATTAACTGCACTTCCAGCTCTGTCAGTAAAGCCTGCTCTAGAGACATTGGAACAAAAAGGGTTTTGGAACAGATACTGAAACATCAAAGGCAGAAATTAAATCACTCCTAGTCTTCCGCCATTCTGTAAGACAAAAATAAAATTGAACTGAATTGCACTTAGTAAACATAAGGTGCAGACACCACCTACAATGCTACAGCAACAATAAATTCAATTAACTTGGTACTAAACAAAGAAGAACCTACAAGACAAATATATCACTTCATCTCTTATTCCTTAAACATCTTCTACTTTTTAGAAATAACCTCTTTACTCTAGTGTAGTTGTTTCTTCACCAATTCCATAAAAGAATAAAGACAGTTATATACTTTAATACAAATAAAAAAGATAAAATTAATTGGCTATGGTTTCTCACACTCATACATCAACATATATAACTGAGCTATGTCATCTTTATCACCCGAGGACTTGGATAAAATGGTACATTTATTAACCTGTTTTTACATTTCTTTTGTATTTAGGACTTGGTAATGTATAAATTATAGAACATTGATCATCATTCTTTAAACAGAAGTCTAATGGTCTGAAATGTTCCATTTATTGAACTGTTTTTTATGTTTTGCGGACATATTATCTCCCAGGATTCACATCCTACACTTCAGTCCAATACTTATGACCTTCCAAATATTCAAATAGGTGTAAAATCGTTAATATTTTGAACATACTTGTGTTAGACACATTATCTGACGAGTGACACCCAGACCTAAGTCTGCGTAATAAATGTGGTAGTAGTCTCTCGTATTTTGCTTACTTTTTGATCATTCATCATTATCGTCATCTTCTTCTGTGATAAGGTCACTGATTTAGCCGATAATGGTGGATTTTTCCATGCTCTTATGTTAACATCTTTACTTCGGAACACTAACTTTTTCCCTGTGCAGATGCGCTGGATGGATAGGATCCAGAGAGGAGCCGAAGGTGCGAAGAAAGCAAAGAACTGGTTGCTCGGGAAACCCGGTATGATTCTGGCAATATGCATGCTTATCTTGGCAGTGATTCTTCACAGGTTGGGCTTCATTGGCAGTTAGAAATGGAACCAATCTCCATTTTGATTGTAACAGACCCCGGCAATTCTAATTCTAATCAAGTTAGTGTTGGAAACTAGCATGCTTCTTTGGTTGCAAGTAGACTTGGCAAATCTTGTACCGTCTCGTGTTTATGGTTTCTTTCCCTCGTGTCTTAATCGTGTTTAAGATATATATAAAAATTTTGACACATTAATAATTTGTATTATGTAGACTTTAACACATTCATGTATTCGTTTCTAGTTTTAGTTTTTTCTCGTCTAGTGTTCTAAATTGTCAGGTTTAGTTGCTAGATGGTAAGAGAGACATTTCAAGCAACATGTCATTAGGATCCAATTCATTATTATTTTTTAATCAAGCAATACATTATCATTACTATTCATGTGTGTATGGATAAGTTGAGCATTGAATTTGATTTATCTTAACAAATGTTTTAAAGGCATTAATAATTGGGTTAAATAAATATTGGCCCTCGGAAGTTGTCATTTTTCTCATTTTGGTTCCTAAAAAAGTTTTTAATAATCACTTTAGTACCCGAAATTGCAAATTGTTATAACATTTCATTGTATCTTTTATAAATTTGGTACTTAAATTTGACAATAAAATATTTGATGTGATGACATGATATTATCATTTTTCCAAAACCTCAAATTCTTGATGAAATATCAAACGAAAATTATCACCTTGTTTTTTCCTTCTAAAATCTAATTTCTACACATGCAATAAGACATCATGGATCGTCAAACTTCAACCGTTATCCAAACTTTCTTGAAGAAAAAAAAAAAACAAATAGTTAAGGGTTAGTTTTTTTTAATCATAAAAAAAATTGAGTTATTCGAGTTGACTTGTTATATTTTACAACTCAAATTTTATTTAAAAAAAATTTCGATTAGAGTTGAGTTTAAGAAATTTGAGTTGAGTTCGAATCAAGTTTTTGAGTTTTTATACGAATTTAATTATAATTATTTATCATATTATAGTACAGTTTAATTACAATTTAAATAATTTTCTCTAATCATATAATATATACATCTATATTTAGCCAGCTTCAAAAAAAATAAACAACTTATCTTCTATAAACAAAGAAAATGACTTTAAAATAAGTTTTTATATTTATAAATATCAGTCATATTCATATTAAAAATAAATAAGCTTTGTAATATTTTTTCTTTCATTTTGATTATATTTAAAAATTTCACATTCATTTTAAAATTAAATATTTTTTTATTTTGATAATATATATTTTTTAATTTAGGGTTTAAAGTTTTGGGGTTATGGTTGTAGGGTTTATAATTTATTTTTAGTTTTTAATAAATTTAGGTTTTTATTTAAAGTTTGGGGTTTAGTTTTTTAAGATTTAGGTTTAATTTTGATTTATAATAAAATTTGCTTTAAAAATTTATTTAAAAAAATTAAAATCAAATTTAAACCCTTGATAATATTTTTAGTACAATGATTCATGTCAAATTTTGATAAAAAAAAGAATGAATGGTCAAAAATATTACAGTGTATTTGCCACGTGTATCACAGGCGCCACTTGACCCGACCCAGCTTGAGGTTTGTTTGGTTTTCACCTCCCTTGTCCATGTCTTAAACCCCCACTCTTATTAAAATTAATCAAAACTCATCCCTTTCATCGATTCTTCCCAAAGAACCCCAATTTCAAAATCTTCCCCTTTGCCCAAATCTACCCAAAAATAATAATAAAATTTGTACGGTCGTTTGGCCCTTGTTTTATTAATCGATCTACTTGGTTGTTTCTCTGCTTGGAGGTAAATTGATTTCTGGGTGTTTCTCTATTTTTCTTTTCTGGGTTTCTTGTGTGGTGTTTTACTGGTCAGAAAATTGAGGTAAAGTTCAAGAATTTGTGGGGAAAAGTTGCTTGATTTTTATGGATTTGTTTTTTTTTTATTTATTGTGCATTTTGGGGTTTCTGCTTGGTAAAGTCTTTAAATTTATGTATGTGTGTAAGGCTTAATTTGTTGTTCTTTTGTTAAAAGTGAGCTTTTTTTTTATCATTTTATGCTTTTGACCAGTGTTGAATCGAGTTAAAATTTGAGAATTTGTGGGGAAAAGTTAGTTGATTTTTATGCATTCATTTTTTTGTATCTATTGTGAATTTTGGTAGTAAAGTCATTTTGAAAAGAAAGTTTTAAGGCTTAATTTTCTGATCCTTTTGCTAAAAGGGTGTTGATTTTACCATTTTATGCATTTGATCGGTGTGGTGTATGTGTCTTCCGTTTTGATTGTATATGAACTGTTGGTTTCATTCTGTGCTTAAGATATGATTTAATTTTATTTTCTATTTTTCTTGATCTTTAGGAAGTCTGGATTTGAGATTGGAATATGATGTTTTGGTGTTTGGACTTTGTAGAGGATGGAAGATACCAATTCTGAGGCACGTTTAACCTTGGCGGCGGCTTTTGTGGAAGGAGGAATCCAGGATGCTTGTGATGATGCCTGCAGTATATGCCTCGAAGCATTCTGTGAAAGTGATCCATCCACGGTATATATGTCTGAGAATTTCCTTTCTCGTTTTCTGATACATGAATGTACATTTCATTAATAATTTTTTCGTTGCGACACAGGTGACTGGCTGCAAGCACGAGTTCCATCTTCAGTGCATACTTGAATGGTAGTATAACCCGTGTCCATTTTGTCTTGTTCATTGTAGTTTGTATTAGTTTCATCTTATAATTTGTCTCGGCATATGTGTATAGTAATGGCCGAATTGTATGGGTTTGAGCTTGAATATGTCTCTATCTGCTTACTTTTATAAATCATTCAGTGAAATGGCTTGTATGAGTAAAATACTCGACTTGACCGGACTTGTAAAACTTCGAAAATATTTACCAATTGAGTTCATCTACTTGCTAAGGAAAGATTAATTTGTCATTTTACTATTTTGATCTTTCAGGTGTCAGAGGAGTTCTCAGTGCCCCATGTGTTGGCAGCCAATTAGCCTGAAAGATCCTACCAGGTTGGTATTTCATCTAGTTTTATTATCATTATTATTCTTGCTCCGATTCTTTTTTGCCATTTTATATTACACGCTAACAATTTGCTCTTGCTATGGCAGCCAGGAGCTGCTTGAGGCTGTCGAACGGGAAAGGAGTTTCAGGTTCAATCCCACAAGAAATGCTGCCATATTTCGTCATCCAACTCTTGGGGATTTCGAACTACAACATGTTTGTATTTCTTCTCATCAGCTAGCCTGAAGTCTAGCATTCTCATTCTATGATCATTAAATTGAATCGAAGCCAAATTCTTAAGAAAGAGCCATTCTCATCTGGGTTGCTTTCAATGCAGTTGCCTGTGGGCGTGAATGAAACAGAGCTTGAGGAGCGCACAATTCAACACTTGGCTGCTGCTGCTGCTGCAATGGGGCGAGCACGCCACATTTCAAGAAGGGAAGCTCTGAGGAATAGGTCATCAGCTCAAGGGCGTCGTCCGCAGTTCTTGGTATTTGCTCATTCGAATGAACCTTCCTCGAATGATCCTGTATCTTCGTTATGTCCAACTCAAAGTGAAGGTGAACCTGCCCCTGCAATCATTGTTGGAACTCCATCCTCTCCTACGAGAAGAGTGAGGGAAGAGTCTTCGGCATCAGTTACTCCTCTACCTTATGTCCAAGTTGATCGGCACTCTGCCTTGGCATCTGGGCCCGGTGCTCTTCGGGTCAATGATCAAGGGACTTCCTCGAACACTAGGTACACACTATTCTCTACCTTGCTTCTCCTTATTTTTCGGCTTCTAGGTAGTTCTTTCTTATCAAATTCTTTAAAACACATTTTTCAACCTTTCTTTATGTCTTATCACAATAATATCTTGTATTGCTATCTTTCAGAGGGTCTCCTAGTCAGTCTTCTCCAAATAGTCAAGATAGAGCTGGACCTTCAGAAGTTCAGTCATTTTCTGAATCACTAAAATCACGGTTTAATGCCGTTTCAACCAGGTATCTTTCGTGTGGAAACATTTGAGATTTTAATTATGGTGATATTTGTATTTCCTTCTGCATGGTTTATTAGTATATATGTTTGTGCCCTTGTTTTGACTTCTGAATCTCGTTAGATACAAAGAGTCAATTTCAAGGAGTACAAGGGGCTGGAAAGAGAGGTTTTTCTCTCGCAACAATTCCATGGCAGATATGGGTTCTGAAGTTAGGAGAGAGGTTAATGCCGGCATTGCAACAGTCTCTCGCATGATGGATAGTCTAGAAACCCGAGATAATAGAAACAGCACTGATACTATACCAAGCAGTTCGGAGAATAGTTCTCATCCAGAACCAAATAACCACCAAACTAGCACCACTTCTGTAATTGGCAGTCCTGAGAATGGTTCTAATCTGGAACCAAATCACCATCAGATATCAGATGCAAGTGAAGAAGCTCCTTTAACCGACACCGGTGCGCAAGCTTCATGTGCTACGAGTTCGACATCCAAATAAGTACCGTTTCAGCAATTGCATCAACTGAAAGTGTTTTAGCATCAAAGGTAGGATATGGTGTTGAAATTTTACTTGATTTTGATATCTGCATGTAGATGAACTTTTATCTGATATTCATTCCTATCTAAAGCCTACCCAAATTGACAATTGCTATGATGATTGGCTCCATGTGGACAATATGAATCCATTCATCAAATCTTAATGGCCGTTGAACTTCTGAATGCACCATGTTAGATTAGCACTATTCCTATCATTATCCGTCTTTTATACTAGAGTCGAGTAACATAGGTGACGGTATCTTAATGTTTGTTCCCCATGCAGATATGTTTTTGGTGGATGTTACCCAAGTACCTTGACTAGAAACAGTTGGTGACTGTGAAGTGCTTCAGAATAAAGTTTATTTATTCAGAAACCAGGAATCAGCAGATTATGTAAATGAGTTTATAATTTTAACTATGAGAAGTGCTCTAGCTTAATGAGCATTCGTCGGGATTATACATTTTGAACAAGCACCCACAAATTTATTGAATACTTTGTTACTTGTTCTGCCATTTAGATGACTGTCTCCTACAATAAGTTTTGCATTGAAAAAGTGTGACAAGTGATGATTACTCATGCATTTTGACAATTGTGTTTTCTAGCATACAAAGTTATGAATCAATTTAATCAAGTTGACCTGCCAAGAATGCTGGAACTTCACGAATAGGCTTCCTTTCGGTAGATCGGTTTGCCAACACCGGACTCGGTATCGGTGGCTGCCCCTAGACCTGTTAAACTTGACTCGAAACCCGAACGACTCGTTTGCAACCTCTAGCCCTCCCTCTCCCACCTTCCCTACCTTTTTCATCCGTCTTTCTTCTCTTTTTTCTTATATCCTCTCTTTCGCCGTTGCTTGTCAAACCCTACATTCATGATGTTAAATTACATTTATATAGTGGTTCATGTTATATTAAAAAAATTATATTTTGATACACAAGTTATGTAAAAAAAAATTTACACAACTTTTCATATTTAAACTATAAGATTTAAAATTTTAATTTCTAGTCTTAAATTTTAAATTTTAACCATAAACTTTAAATTTTAACCATAAACTTTAAATTTTACACCATGCAACCTAAATTGTAAACTACAATTTAAATATCTAAACTCTAAAATTGAAAGGATTGTGTAAACTTTGTATATCAAAGTATTTTCTTAAAAAATCTCTTATTTTATTATAAAATAATATAATGTGTTATACATATAAAAGTTTGTACAACTAATAAATTGAAGTATGTAATCACTAGGGATGATCGTGGGTCGAGTTGGGCCAGATTTTTGGTCGATCTGGATCTGACCTGAAAATTTAACACATTCAAACTCGACTCGACATTTTATGATGTTTCGCTCGACTTGAATTCGAACTTGACATAAATAAAAAATTATCAATTTTAATTATTATTCGATAAAATAAGGAGCTAATTGAAAAAATACTAATAAAGAGGGAGCATTATAATAATTATTTTATTTTTATTAGACAAAACTGTGGGATAATTGAAACATATATATAAAGAGAGGGCCATTGTAGCAATTATACCTAAATATTTAAAATAAAATTAAACTATTATTTCAAGTCGGGTAGGGTATTTTTCACCTTAAACCCAAACCCGACCCGACCTAATCCTCAAAAAAATTAGACCCGAACCTGATCCGAACCTAAAATTTTCTTTAAAAAACCGAGCCTATAAGATCGGATCGAAACCCATCGAATATGGGTGAAATGGCCCTATCTTGTAATCACCAATTCTCACCCGTCAACCACACAACTGGTTGTTTACATAGTGACGGTATCATGAGTTCTAGGTGAAACTATATTCATTAATAGCCTTGTCAAAATGGTCAAAATAAAAACTTCAAATCATTTGCCAACTGTGATAGAACTGCAGCAACTTATTGGGACAAAGTATTGTGATGTAAACAACCGGTTTCACCTAAAAGAAAAAAATAATCATTTTGAATCATTCAAACTTGAATACAAAATTTCAAAAACAGCCCAAGCATCGAACCGAATATTACGTTTTTCGACATGTGACCATTATTAAGCAAATGGAAACCGAGCATAGGTGCTGCTTGCAACGGCACTATAAGTTTTAAGATCGCCTTCGGCACTTCTTTTCCCACCATTCCATGAATTTGACTTGTGCAGCCATCGTGTCCAACCTGTAGAGTTGATACCAGTGGTTTGCGATTTCTTGTCCAAATGTCCAACCAAAAACGCCTCCTCCTAAGAAAGCCAGTCCGGCACCTGAGAGAAAAATGGGGTTGAGAAGCTTAAAATAACTTCCCCATTTCTCATAACATTAACCAAATCAAGTTCTAACACCGAATTATAATAGCATAAAAATGCGCGACCTAGAATGTTCTTGTGAACGAGCAAAGGTTATTTTTCTTCAAAGCCTTTTCGTGTTACTGTATCCAGGAAACCAGTGGGGAGAAGCTTAAAATAACTTCCCTTTGTCTCATAATATTAGTCAAACCAAGGTCTAACACCGACTTACAATAGCAGCAAATCTGCAACATAGCATGAATAGCATTTTATTAAATGCACAAAAGTTAATTTTTCTTCCAAGTCTTTTCGTGTTATTGTATCCGGAAAACCAGGCTAATTGTATTTTCCTTCAAATTTTTCTGTTTCCCCTACGGATCTACTTTAGTTGTAGTAGTATAAACCATAAGCCAGGGAACAAGCTGGACCATGCTAGTACTAGTAGTGCTTCGAAGCCAGCAAAGAAAGATATTAGTAAGACATAGACAGGCCACCAAGAGACAAAAACTTGTAAGAAACTAAAGAACTTCAGTTCACAAGGAGAATACCAGAAACACGAGCGTTATGACTCATTGAAAACAGTGAGATCATTTATGCACTTACCATTGCCTCGTAAACTTCTTTGACTACCTAGGGGGAAACATATGTGAATTGCTTATAGTTTTGTATATTTGTGTATTGGCTTAATGATGCAACGTAAGGAAGGATCTTCCACCTATACACTCACCTAATTCTTAAAATGAACTGGGATTTTGATTGGTATTCAGACCGAACCAGATTTTGACAGTTCCATCACTATTTTATATAACAAAAAACATGACCAAATAGAATAAGCAGTATGTTACCATGTAAACTCCTCGAGTATTTCCAGGCAAGACCTGCAGTTGAGACATCTCCAATAGCACTTCCAGCTAAAGCAATGTTTGCCGCTTCCCTAGTAGTCTTCAACTGAAAAGCGAAACAAATGAAATCAAGCATTTTGAGACTTGCTACTGCAATGAAATTAGCAGAAATGAATTCTACAAAAGGGATTAGAAAACCGGAGTTACATGACTAAAGATGCTTCAATTAATGCTACAAAAGGGACTCAATTCCACCGACAAGGAAGTTGGAGGGATGATTCAAGCATAAGCAAAAATTAGCAGCTGTTCCCGTTCCACTACCAATTACACCAGCACCGAAATAACGTCCTCCAAATTCATAACCTTGCTTAATTTCCTTTCTAACTACTGGTTTCATGACATTATTCTATCACATGAACTCCAACGATGACAAAAGACGAAAATAAACTATTTTGTCAATGAAAATCAGTAAGAATGAAAGAGAAAACGGAAAGGGTACCAGGGAAACTGATTAGAATCCCAACATATTCAGCTACAGAATTTAAGTGGAACAAAAGAACAATCAAAAACGAAAAAGGGTATCTGTAGAAAACAATTTGAACTAAATCAGAGAAACCCAATACGAAAAAAGCATCAAAAATGGAAGGGAAAAAAACAGTGAAGGGGGAAGAAATCATTACGGTGGGGGCCATAAACTGGATCAGAAGCGATGAACTCATGAACATCGGATTCAGACCATGATGGAAGAGACTCTTGGCAGGTGAATAGACATGAGTAAATGGAAATCGCTCAGCCCAGAATTCTTTGTATTCTGGACAGTGTTTCTTCAAGAACGACTCTGATGATGATGAATCGCCCATTTCCTTTCAGTTTATTGTTATTTTTAAAATAAAATTAATTCATCTCTCACTCAGATTCCTCGGCCTTCTTCCATTAAAAGATGGTTTGGATTTGGATGACCAATGGGTTTTATTTGTTTTATTTAAATTAAATCATACTAGTATTTGTCAAATTTTCTTTTTAATTACAAAATATGTTTATTAATTTATAATTGAAAACTTTATACATAAAAAAATAATTGTTCGAGTTGATTTTAATTTTAAAGGGGTTAGGCTTGAAAAGTTTATAATTTATATTTTAAAAAAAATAATTTATAATTTAAAGTAAGTATTTTAATTTAGTCAATTTAGTTTAAGGTTTAGGGTTTATTTTTAGGGATAAAAATGTTTTTAGTATTTTGAGTTTTTTTTATAGTATAAATGCACATCTCGATCCAAAATTTAGTTTGAACAAGATCATGTATCAAAGTTTTACCCTTAATTAATTATAGAAAATCATATCTTACCAAAATTAATTTTATATGGTTTTTTTGTAGAAAAGTTTAAATAAATTTTAGTTATAAAAAGAAAAATTATCTAAAATTACAATGAAAGTGTGTACTGTGTAACCATTAACGTAAATTGAACATATAATTTGGACATTTTCTTATGACCGTTGAAATAAAAAAAATTAGCCACTTAAGATCTAACAAAAATCATATAAAAAAATTAAAAATTCAAATAAAAGACTCAAACAGAATATAGATATAAAAATATAATTAATAATTGAGTGTTTGTTCAATTGATATGCTTATATTTATAATTGATGTTGATAACTATATCTTAAAATGAAAATATTTGTCCCAGTTGATTATAGAAAAAATTATAAATACAATATAACATTATATATACTTTTTTAAAATAAATTAAAATAAAATGATTAATTTTTATTTTTCATAAAAAGAGGGTTTAAATTGATTCGATTAATTAATTAATTATTTAAAATATATTTTTGCTATTTTTAAGTTCAAACAAAAAATATTTTTCCAGTGTGGATGCCGTTTATTAACTGTCATTCTTATTTACACGATGGAATTTCGAACATATGCCCAATTGAGTTATTGTTTCTCTCCATCAAAAAGATCATCGAAGTGTTGGTTAGGGATGATTTTCCTTTTTAAAAAGATTATTTTTTTTGAATCAATTTGAGTGAAAAAAATTTGTCTCAACTCAAAAAATTTGTTTTCAAATAAAGTTTGAGATATAAAGTGAGTCTTATTTAAAACAAAAAATTTTATTTTGATTTTTTTAAATATATAACAATACAAGTTGAGTCGAATTGTTAGAATTTATATTCCAATTTAATTGTTAATATTAGGATAATAATTGGTTCAAATTTAATTGGCTTTCTATAACTATGTATAATATACATATTTTTTTCATATATGATAAACATATATTAGACAAAATTGAGAAACTCAAACTCAAACTTGAAATCTGGTCCATTAATTACTAAAAAATTTAAAATATTCAAGTATCATGTTATAACTCAAATTTTATTTAAATTTTTACTCAACTCTAATGTTATGTCAATCAAATTTTTTATTTTTGTAAAGTATAAAGATCAAATTCTTATAAATTAAAATAAAATGATTACTTTTTATTTTTATATTATTAAAATATTTATTAAATCATTAATTAATAAATTCTTTTTAATATTTTTGCTGTCATTTTATTAACTGTAAAAAAATTCTTATCATACATGATCTTTATTTGCTTGAACATATTCCCAATTGAGTTATTATTCCTCCATCAAAAAGCTTTGGAAAGTGTTGGTTCCTTTCCTTTTCCTTTTCCAATTATCATTTTTAATTGCAGAATATTTAGATGCAATCAATTTATACATGTGTTAAAATTTTTTAGTTTTTTATTAATTATAAATTTTATAATTCAAATTTTATTTAAAATTATTTTAACATTTTACTTTAAATTGATCCTTAAACTTTTAATATTTTTTCTTAAATTTATGTTCAAATTTAATTGATTAATTTTTATAATTTTATGATAATAATTTCATCCCTAAATTTAAACTATTTTCTATACATATCTCATTGTATATAAATATTTTTTAAAACTATTAATTATTATATAAACATATGTATATTGTATAATAGTATGATGCAATATAAATGATATTTTGAGAACAAAAATAAAACATTTAAAAGTTTGAAATTTTTTAAAATATTCAAGTCTGATGTTATAACTCAAATTTTTTTTAAATATAAATATCCAATTTTTCCTACTCAGGGAAAAAAATTTTAGTTGAGCAACTCAAGTTCGACTCACTCGACTACTTCTAACTCCAAAATCTGATCGATTGGATTTTAATACAAATATAATATTAATTAATATTTATTTTTAATATTTTACTAATAAACATTTTAATATTTTTTCTGGCATTATTCTTAAAAATAATAAATATATAAATTAGTACATGCCTTGTCTTTATTTGCTTTGTGGCATGTCTTGGTTGTAAAAAAGGTCCAAAGAGTTCCTCTCAACTAAAATATTCTATTGTAGCATTTAATCATCTCATTCATTGTAAAAAAAAATATTTAGAAAAACAATGTTATAGGAATTTCTTTATTAATTATATAGAAGTTTATTGCACCATACATTTTTAAACTATAATATTCTCTTTAAAATTGGTTTTTAAACTTTCAAACATTCTATATATAAAAACGGTTCCTAAATTATTAAATTAATCTTTAAAGATTTTTATCTATATAATTCCATCAATCAAGGGCCCTTTAGCATATCTCATTGTAATAAAATTTTTGTAAAATTTTTTTTCACTCATAAGTAAACTAAACACTTTTAAATTGTATAAAAAATCATGTAAAAATGTAATTTTTGAGGACAACCTCAAATTTTAAATTTTTAGCTTTCAATTTAAAATCACTTTTAAATGTGAAGTTTTTTTATGTTAATTATTAACTCATTAAATATAAATAATAAAATTTAAAATAATATTAGGGATGTTAAATGATTATAATAAAATAATATTTTTATACTAAATAAAAATAATTATTAAAAATAAAAATAAGTAATAAAAATTAATACTATAAAATAAGTTATACAATATAAAAAAATAAATAAAATTTTTAAAGATTTTTTTTTTTATCAAACAAAAATTTATATAATTATAGAGTATCGAATCGAATCAAGTATTTTAAATTTTTAGCATCTAAGTTAATTTTTTCCTCTAAATAAAAATATTAATAAATTTTATGATGTTACAAAAAATATCATTTATGTTCATTTATTTTTACTTTCTAAAATCACTTTATTTAAAAAAACTAGTAATAACGATCTTTTGCATAAAAAAATTTTATATATAAAATATCCCTAAATTATACCTAAATTATTAAATTAATCTTTTTAAAATTTTGTTTTATAAGCTATCAATTTATTTAAAGATTTATATTTTTAAAATCTCGCCAAACATGACACGTGTTATGTTTTTATTGGATGGCGTATACTTTTGGAGTGAAAATTGAGAATAAAAGATAGTTTAGGTACCAATTAGCATAGAAAAATCTAAGGATCAAATCTAATAATTGGAATAGTCTAGGGACCAATTTAGTAATAAAAAACAAATAGAAGTAATCAAATTAGTGCGGAGAGAAGGAATCAGATGCCTGACTGCATTGGGCCCTTTATATACACTTGTTATCCCCTTCTCTATTTTCCATATTCAACACATCGACCACTCTCTCATCTTTTTTCTCTGCGATTTTCTCTCTCCCCAAACACCTAATTTCCGAGAAAAAGAGAAGGTCCAGTGAAGCAGTAGGAGAAAATGGCCGATCAGCTTACCGACGACCAGATCTCTGAGTTCAAGGAGGCCTTTAGCCTCTTCGACAAGGACGGCGATGGTTCCTTCTCTCATCTTTCTCTCTCGCTTTTATTTTCTTCTTGATGTTTTTCGTTTTTAATTATGCTTTAATTATTTTCTTTGTTCGGTTCAGCTCTGGTTTGGCGGATCTGTCTGTCGTTTTTATTTATTATGCTTGATTTGATCGTTTTCTTTTGTGATTCGAATGGTGTGACGGATCTAGGATTCCGAATTATGAATTTATGATCCTGATTGATCTTTTTCGGTTTCATTTCGATTGATTTGGCTCTTGCTTTGGTTCAGTTTCATTCTTGTTGACTTTTATAGGTCATTTCATTGATTTCTTTTATTTGACTTGCTACTGTTAGATTTTTTTTGATGCACAAGAGACTTACCTAGATCGCCATTTCTTTTGGTATTAGCTTATGCCTGAGATTTGATTTGTGATTAACTTATGATTGAAGAGTGAATTTCTTTTCTGTAAATTTCAAATCATATTAGCTAAGCTTCCATTGATTATGAATGCAAGTCCCGTAGATTGAATCTCCAGCTAATTTTCTGATCTATAATCCCATACATGGAAAATTTATGTTTGGTACTTACTACATGAACGTTATTGAACCATAAATCATATATGGTTTGCATGTATTATTGATCCATGAGTTGTTGAACTTCTAATTCTCAATGTTTCCGCATCCTGGAGCTTTTATGGAACAATAAGTTTGATTGAATACGTTGGAACACTGGAAAAATGTTCACAATCCGCATTCTGTCGTGTTTGGTTGGCTTTCATTTATGTCTGTTTTTCTTTCCAAGTTTATTTAGTTGTCTTGATTGTTTCATAGCAGATATAGTAGTCTTATTTCATTTGCATTTCTATTCTCATCCTTGTTGTAGGTTGCATTACTACTAAGGAGTTGGGGACTGTGATGCGATCACTTGGACAGAACCCTACCGAGGCAGAACTCCAAGATATGATCAACGAAGTTGACGCTGATGGGAATGGGACCATTGATTTTCCTGAGTTCCTTAACCTCATGGCTAGGAAAATGAAAGATACTGACTCGGAGGAGGAACTTAAAGAGGCTTTCAGGGTGTTTGACAAGGATCAGAATGGCTTCATATCTGCTGCCGAGCTCCGCCACGTTATGACAAATCTTGGTGAGAAGCTCACAGATGAGGAAGTCGATGAGATGATCCGTGAGGCCGATGTTGATGGTGATGGGCAGATCAACTATGAGGAGTTTGTCAAAGTCATGATGGCCAAGTAAGGATCTCTCCAACCATAACCAAGATCCCCAAAAAAAAAATAGGGGATAAAACAGAGCAGATAAGTTTGCAAAGATTTCAATTTCTCAACAGGACATCTATGTTTTTCGTGTTTCTCGGTTGGTCATCTGCTTAATGTTTGCATTATTTTGTGGACTGGCTTGTTTGCTCTGTTTTTTGTTCAGTAGTCCGGGTTTTCATTAGCAGTGTCATCTATCTTTTTCTTACCGTTTGGTGTTTTCTTTCTATTCTGTTGCCATGAAACCTAGAACAATTTGCAACAAGATTCCATGTTTTTGCTTATGGGTGACTAATTTTTACCATATTTTAAAATTTCAGTATATAATTTTTTGTTTTCAATAGTTTGATTTGCTTTTTCAATTCAGCATTTCTCGTTGTGTGCTATTGTTTTGTTTTGCCTGGTTTTAAAAAATCAGGTTAACATTATTCTGCTAAGTATTTGATCCGTTTATACAATCCTAAAGAACTTGAACTAGAACTAGAAGTGTCAATCGAGCGAGCGGGATGGTTTTGGATTGGATCAATCGTGATGGGGTCAATTTTAACTTTCAACATTTTAGGATAATTTCTCTTGGAGTGAAGTTCATTTCAGATTCAGTCTTGAATGTTTTGAGTTAGTCCTGAAGAGTTTCGGTCACTTTGATTTGTGTTATTTCGAGTTTGGATCGACTGAACGAAGTTGGTGAGTTTCTATGAGTTGGGTTGGCGTTGATTAGGTGTGTATTTTCGAATCGACAGGTCAGGTCTCCTTTAACGGGTATGGTAAATTTAAAACTAGTGAACTCAATATTTAAATGGGTTAAAAATAATAATACTTATTAAAACCATGATTAAATAATTAAAATTAAAAAGTAAAAAAAAACAATATATTTTTTTGTCTTTTGATTTGTCACACAAAAACGAGCACAGCGGCCAATATTAAAGATAACTGCAGCAAGCAAATATCCTCGTAACAGTGCGATTATATTAGTTAATGTTGGGGGTTCAACGTCGAATGGCTCTCTCAAATTCCTTTATTCACCTTTTGAGTTTGACTAACCACGAATATTCTTCCAAATAACTCCCTTTTTCATTTGGTCTAATTTTCCCCTCAATCCCTGTACTCTTTGAATTCTTCAAATCTGGTCCTTCTATTTAAAAAAATGAGTGTAGGGATTATTAAGAAATCTAACTTACATTTATCGTTAACTGAAAGCTCGAACAAATCATTTTCCACTCCACTCCTAGTTTATTTGACATCTCCATTTACTTGTAATCTCATGAATTTATTCTTTTTACTTGTATGATTTAAAAAGATGAACATTAAATCCATAACACTATCAATTACTTGAACAAAACTACAAAAGTTCATTACTAGTGTTGTCGGTTCAACTTCAATTTTTTAAAATAGACAAGTGAGGGGATTAAATCTCAGGAGTTTGAAGAGTACAGGGACTTCAGGCATAATTAACCCATTTAATCTTATTACCTTAGTTTTGACTTAAATCTAACTAAAATCTGAACCTCCTTTGGTGTTTATTTGTTTTGACAGAAGGAGAGAGAGATCAACCTCATATGTCCCCAACAATAATCGTAGCCAAAAGCAAACCAAGTCAAAAGATGGGAAGAAACGACGTCGTAAGCGGGATTGTGCTTTCCTCTAGACCCATCTCATGTTATATATATGTTGTAACTTTATAGCTCAAATAAACCCTAAACCCTATATGTAATGTGTATTTATTAAGTTTGAAATTTGGAATGTTTTGTCTATTTTAGTTCAAGTATGTGTTTGTCAATTATGTGATCTCATTGAATTGTGTGGCTTTTGTTTTTGTTGGAGCATCGGATGTTTTTTTTTTTTTGGATAATATAAATCATTTATAAAACAAAATTATTAATATAAAAATATTTTAAATAAGAGTCTGACGGTTATCGTGTGTTGGTTAATTGATCATAGTTTTATCCCTTTTGATTTGAACTAAAATTTATTACTACTAGTAGTAGTTATATTCAGAATAATGATGAATGTTTTTTGAAAAGAAAGATAGTTCAAGAGAGATTTTTAAAGAAAAAGAGAAAAAATTTTATTTTTTCGAAAGGAAAAAAGAAGAACTTTTCCATATTGTTGTTAAAATTATAAAACAATTGTTGATGATGATGGTAATCAACCAAAAATCTTTTTTTTTTTTTATGGTTTGACAAATTAACTAAAATTTAATTTATTTAAAAGTTTAGTTTAAAAGGATAGAATTTAGGGTTAATTTATCAAAAGATTTTGCTATAGGTGTAGTTTTTCAGGTAAGAATTAGTTTAAAATTTAGAATTTATTTTTAATTTTAATTTTTAATAAAATCTACTAAAAATGTTAGATAATTAAATCCAATGGATATATTCCACTCATTGAGTCTCTAAACTAAAACCTAAACGATAAAATTATAAAGCAAATTAAATGGTAACAAATGCAAAGAAAATTATTTGTTTGATAAAAATTCAAGTATATTTTCGAAAATAATTTAAAAGTAATTTTATTTTGAATGGTGTAATTGTTGAATGGACATTGCCCTCAAAGTTAACACAGTACTTTCACTTTCGTATACCCGATGAGAAAGATAGAACTCAATTCAACATTGTTCTTTGCATTATTAACAATGCCATGTTAAAATATAGCAAGTTCGACAACATGGACCTTGAATTCAGATTCTGAATATTAATATATATATATTGTAAATAATATTTTTTTTTTATTTCTTTCATTTAAAGAGCTTTTGTGTTTTTAAAGATATGCCAATTTACTTGTAATTAAGGACCAATATTATTTTTTTTTGGGTGTATTTTGTTTTAAATGATGATTTAAATGTAATATTTCTATTCAATCAAAAAAGATTATACCCTTATAATAATATTAATTAGCTTTTTAAAACACAATATTTTGATCATTTCTCAACTCATGTATTTTAGTAATTTTTCAATTGGGTTGATATAATGAATAAACTATGCATATAACAAAAATTCTAACTGCACTGAACCTATTGAGTAGCTTTAGTAAAAAAGAAAAAAAGTATTGTTATTTTTAAGAGATCTTGGCTCAAGTAACTTGCATGTATGGTGTTTGTGCATTTTTCCAAAGGGCTAAAATTTAAAAATAAATGCTACCATGTAATCACACCAAAATATTTAATATTTTTTACTACAATGGTGTGACAAATTAATCGAATTTCAACTTATTTAAAAATTTATAAAAAGGACGAATGTATTATGATTTATCAAAAGATTTTACTATATGTTGACTGTCAATAAGAATTAGATAAACCCTTATATCTTTTAATGCTTATTTTGTTTTTCAATGAAATCTACTAGAATGTTATTAATTAAATCCCTAAAAAGTTATATTTCATTCATTTATGGTGTTTAAACCATAAACACTAAAATCATAAATCCTAAACAATAGACATATAAACTCTCTTAAATAAATATTAATTACATTAAACACTCTAAATTAATAAAAATAAACAAATCCCGGGGAGAATATTTTTCCTTCTTAAAAAAATATATTTATAATTTAAACTCACAATATTCTCCCTTGTTTAAGTTTAATATAAAAGTAAACAAATCGGTATAAAGAGGGAGAATATTGTGAGTTGAAATTATAAAAATAATAATTATCCAAGCAATCTGTTGTTTTTGGAAAAACCATGAGAAAAGCACTAATGCTGAATAACCGACTCTAGCCTCTCTATATATACACACATAAATTCCCTTGGAAGAAACACCTAAATCTTATTAACCGGTACCACTTGTTCTCTTTCGAGATCACTGATTTTAATTTGGAGGACGATCGGCGACGACCACCATCACTTCCATGGCTGCCATTGAAGCTAAGTTCTAGTAAGCACCTCCACTCTCCTTTTTTATTAATGTCGATGAACGTGGGATTGTACTTCTTGTTCAACTAGCGGGAAAGTGGTAATCGAGGTCCATGTGAAGGGGAATTCTTGGTCGGTGATGAAGAAGCTTATTAAACCTAACTCTCCATCAGAGGACCACATTCAACGTTAATTGCTTTATTTTTCAACAATATTTGTTAATTGCTTTCTTTTTCCCCCTTTTTTAAGCAACAATTGATCGCTTCTGATCATCAATGGCTGATTTTCTTTCTTTTATTTTCTCGGATTCGTTTATGAACCTAATACAACGGTTGAATTCTAAAACCTCAGAGAACAAGTGCATGAGAGAAAAGAAAAAAAAAACGACTCTGACTTGGAGAAGCTAAATTCTCATAAAAGTACAAAATTTAATAAAAATATTTTATTATTTAATTTAAATTTATTTATATGTTTATCAACATGCGATGAGCACACGAACAAGATTCATTCTATTTTATTTTTTTTTTTAAAAATATTGAATTTAAATCTTAAAGATGATATTATTAATAGGAATGAGCAATACTCTGCTTGAAAAAGTTAAAATTTTGACTCATTCAACACGAAAAAACTCAACTTACTTTAAATTGTGATTCCATAAATTCAAAATTTTATTAAATAAATTTTTGTTTTAAAATGAGACTTGATTAAATTTGTGTTATTAGTAACGAATGAACGATTTTCAAGTTCAAGTTATGTCTCCTAACTCATTGCCTAATATATGTATACTTATATATAAATAAATATATATGTATATATTATATAGTTATAGAAAATTATTTTTTAATCTTATTTAAGCAACAATTACAAGGTCATCAATGAATGAGTTTCTTTCTTTTATTTTGACAATTCATTTATGAACTTAATAGAAGAAAAGCGATTTGATTTAAAACCTCAAAGATGAACATCATTCGCTTTTTTCATGAGAGAAAAACTACTTGTTGGGTTTAAAAAAGCATTTAAATTGAAATCAATTAGTAACATAATATTATAATATATATTTACAATTAAATTCGAACAATTCAATTTAAAAATAATTTATAAAAGAAGACTTATCAATTTAACTAATTTAAATTTCTTTTGACTCGACTAAATAAATTCCACTAATTATTAGGAGAGCTGGTCACCAATACTAAACTTTTTACCGATATGAATTAATACCAAGCCAATATCTTAATTAAATGATGACAATATCTTACCTTTAAATGTAATAACAAAGAGTAGAAAAAGATATAAGAAATAAACTGATTCGATTTACTGTATCTTGAACCAATAAATGCAGGTTGATACGTACTGGTATAGGCAAATATAAATCTAAACATATCTAAGCTTAATCTAATATTGCTTTTAAAAAATACGATGAAAAATACTTTTTAAAAATATTTTTAAGAGTATTTTTGAATTTTTAGATATAAGATTTAAATATTTAATTAATTATGTCAAAAATCTTACCTTCAAAAAAATAACAAATATATAAAAAGTTAAAAATATATACTTAAATAATATTCGAATTCTTTAATATTATAATATATAAATTATATCAACTTAAATTATCACAAAAATATAACAATATTTTTTAACAATTATACATATTCTATCAAAATATAATATATTTTATTTAAAATTTTGACATGAAAAAATATATATATATATAATTTTTAAACTAAAAATAATTTATTAACTATATAATTATAAATTTATAAATTATAAATAAATACAATAACAAATAAAGGTTAAAATTGTAATCTAGTTTCCAAAAGCATTATTTTAACCGCAAACACTAAAAATTTCAACTTTTGTATTTAAGTTAAAAAGTACTTTTCAAATGTAACTTTTTATTCTTTTAGCATTGTTTCTACCTCCAGCAATGTTTTTGAAGCCAAAAGTAGTTTCTAAACGGGCGGCCCCTAAACACATTTAAGTTTTAAAACAAATCGAAACTTGGTCCATCACCCATTGTAACAACTTCGCATAAATCCTTCATTCTTTGATGTTATTTTGATCTTAGAATTCCAAATTCATTTAATGGCAATAAAAAAGTGTTGGATGGATAGAATCGAGCTGATATTTCAGAAAATACAATCATAAAACTACCATATCATATAAAATGAAGATTAAAATCCGATGGATAATATTTTTGTATGAATTTGATCAATAATGGCGAAGCAGGATATATGTTGGAAGCTTAGAGGCATATATAATATGTATCATACCAGGTGTTATGTCTTCACCTTTGAGTCAATGCTGCGTTTACTATGCCAGACAGTTATTGTTCCTATCACCATTCACCGGGTTCTTGGCAGCAACTGAACACCGATCACTTCGTCCTCCTTTACCATTCATCTCGATCTGAAGTCTGCGTCGCCTCATTCTATTCTCCAGACGTATTCCTCTTAGGGCACAGGACCTCTGCTCAATTTCTAATGCTTGTGAGAAGTTCCAAATACGAACGACACCTTCCTCACCACCACAAATGATTCGATCTGCTCCAATATCGACCGAGTATAAATTGCACCCGAATCCATGCAGCATTCTCTGGGGTGGTTCTATAGTATTTTGGTCAGATTCTTTAACCCCTAAAACTCTTCTCTCTAACGACTGTCTACTGGCCCTCAACAACTTTCGAACATCAATTAGAGCAAGTTTCCCATCACTGGAAGCTGAAACAAGCCAAGGAAATTCAAATGCAAGGGTATAAACAGCTCCTGGGTGAGGAATCCATGTTGCAACCTGCACGAGTCTATGATCTTTAGACTCGGTTATGATCTCAAACATATGCACTGCCCCATCTTCTCCTCCGGTAAAAATGAAGTCTCCAGTGTGGCTCCGTGCTAAGGCGTATGTATAACCGACATGAACATTGTGAATCGCACTTAACAGAGTCCCACTGTTAGTCTCCCAAACATACACATCCGAACCTGATGTGCTAGCAACAGTCGTGTCGTGAGGAACAAGACCCCAAACCCAGTCACCATGCCTCAAGATCTGTGTGCACTTCAGGGTCGACCGGTTCCAGACACGAACAGTCATATCCCAAGAACCGCTATAAATCCTAGTAAGGTCCAAAGCAAGAGAAGTTATAGGCCCCTCATGTTCCCAAAGTCGAAACTCGGTGTTCTGTTTATCAACACCCCTTAGGTCAAACAAATGCTTAAGACCCTCAACTACCTTCCAACAATGGATAAATCCATCAGTACCCCCAGCAACCAATAGTTTAGTATCAGCTGCAACTGCCCTAATAGTACAACCAAGGGGCCGGGATGATGCGATGGACAACCCCTCTTCCAAATCCCACATTCGGACAACCGAGTCATATCCAGCAGTGAAAATAAGCTTGGCAGAAGCCAATAAAAACACGGTTCGAACAGCTTCGGTATGACCATGTAGAACATCAATGCTATACCTTCCTAAAAATGTCTTGCTCCTATACTCCCTCTCCACAAACAATTCCTTCCACGACTTCTCATTCGAAAACCAAGTGGCAGTCGGTAATCCCCACCTCTCACAATAAAATTCCTTCCAAACCCCATGCTCGGACACTATGTTATGGAGAGTGGTGGACACACAAGACACAACACCGAGCTCTTTAGGGTCAAGACAATTCAAAATCTCTGATATCAAGGCCGGTGGGAGATCGATGATAGAACGCCAGACATTCGAAAAACATCATTAGGAGGTAACTGTTTCGAACTCGAAATCCCTTTCTTACGATTGCAATCCAATGACAGTTTCGAAAGTCCTAAATCCTCAGTTATGGAATTGGAACTAAAAAGATTTTTCTCAGAACAGTTTGATAAATCGTCAAATACCAGGGTGCTTTCTTGGCATTCAAATTCCATAAAATGAATGAGTTTTCAACCTAAAACTGTTAAATTCAATGTATTAAAAGCTCAAAATAGGAAATTTAATCCAGAAACTCAACTTACTCCTAAAATCAAAGATGCCCAAATCTAACAAATCCTAGAAATTATAACCAAAAGTGTTCAAAAAATGCAGAAAACACCCAGATAATTTGACTGCAGGATCTAATAAAAAATCAAGAAAAACAGACGATACCTCTGCCGATTGATGATTCGTCCTTCGGATCAGAGAAGCTGTTAGAGATTTTTTTTTTTCTAATTAAAAAAAAGGAGAATTCGAGAAATATGCATTGTAAATTTGGGGCCAGAAGCGGTGAAAGGGTGAGAGGATGAGACTTTTTTATCACCGTTTATTTCAAGAAGGATCGGACGGTAGACATGACGAGATCAGAAAGTCATAGAATGTTATGAGACATTGGATTAAACTGTACTTTTGAACTTTTCAATTTTATTTTAAAATTATAACTCTGGTCTAAAATTTTTGAACATTCAAATCTCATCCTCAATCAAATCATTGCATTGTTAAAAGGCGTCATTACAAAATTATTAGGAGTATTAATTACTTTTTATGTTACATGTGAGGGTGTCATTTGTCGTTCTCAAAAATCAAGAGATTTGTTCGACGATAAAAATAATGAAGAATGTCATTGGTGAACATATCCGTCGAATGAAGATTCTAAAAGCCTCTAAATTTTTAAAAAATTTATTTTATCCCGCAAGTGTATTACCAACAATAACAACCATACTAAATCGAATGAGGCTCGACCAGTATAAAAAAAAACTAAATCCCAGGTCCACATCAACAGTTTCAATAGAAAGAAAATGGGGAATCAGTGAGTGCAGAGCTTTCTTGTCTAATTTTCATCTCTTATCCTTTGGGTGGCCACAGTCTTTGATCTCTCAATCAATACACACACATTCATTTGTGTGCTTCTCAACAGTGGTATTTTGGGAAATGATTAGAGAATTAGACAATCCGGGGAACTAAATTGTTTAATTTCATATTTCACGTGAATTTAACAAGTATTTAATTTATTAACAATCAGTTGATTTAGCGAAATGAGACGTTAAATTTTTTAAATAAAGTTAAATATTCGAATACTAATATTATAGATGGAATAAATTAAGTTAGAATAATTGTTTTATAATAGACTTCTATAATACATGATTTGAATTAATTAATCAATAATTTAAATACCGTTGTGTTATAAGAAAAACAAGGTTTTAGCATTGGGTTCTATAGTGCGGATGTTGTGTTTTTATGACTGTTTCCTCCACTTGATTTGATTGGCATTGGAGAAGGCATTCATCTCCATCGACAAATTGCACACTGTATGATGTCATAAGGATGAGTCATTAATCACATATTGATTTCGTATATGTGCAACAATTCAAGTGCCAGGGAAAGCTTTATCGGCACGTGAGAAATAATATATTAAAAAAAAATTTTATTTGATGGTAGAGGAAGGGGATTGACGAGAAAAAAATCAAAAGGTTTTTATTCGATTTGTAGAGTTCAAGATATTTTTTGACGAATTAAAAGTAGATGTCAAGATGAAGCGACTGGTGAAATTAATTTTTTTTAAAGTGTGGTACTTAAAACAAAAACATAAAACAAAGTTGAGTAACCAAAACAGTAATTTACTCACATATATTATTTTATTTTTGGTGAAGTATTTGTGTTCATATTTGTATTCGATAAGTGTTAAGATGTGAGTGAAGGAACTGTGTTTATGCATTTTTGGTGGTGATATGATTGAAAAATGTAAAATGAGTTCAGATTCTTTCGAATTCTTACCAGATGAATCGAACATATTTTACGAATAATTTCAATATAAATATATATATATAAATAGAGAAAATAAATTAGCAACTTATAACATAAAAAAAATCCAACCGCAACCGGATTCATGGACATGTTTATCGAGGAGGGATGAATTAACTGGCTAATTTAAATTAAATATTATAGAAGTGTATTATAGATTGACTTTTAAAACTTAAATTTATAGAATTTAACGTTTTATTTCATTAGACTAACTGATATTTTGTTATCGGATATGTCGGGTAAAAAGTTGAATGAAATCCAGCAGGGATTTGCAACATAGAATTAACTGTTGATTGCACCTTCCCTAGTGAAGCATGTCTGCCAGTGTTCTGATTCTCTTCAAAACAACATAAATTTTTGTAAGGAAAAAAATATTTTTGTGTATTTATTTATTTTATAATAGATTTCTTGACTGCATCTTTGGATTAATATTAATGAAACGTTTTTAATTTGTGAAAAAAGAATAAATATCAGAGAATGTAAACTATTTTGCTTTCAGGGGGCATCTGGTTCTATAACTTGCAATGGCATCTCTTTTGATGTCACCTTCTTCGATTTTCTTTTATGCACAGTCCGGTAATATCCGTTATATCTACAATCGTAATAAATGGTATAATTTGATGTCATTTTTTTATTCCATATGTTTGTAATTACGATAAACCTAATGAAATCGAAAACGAGTCCGTGGATGAGATTCGAATAAATAGTTGTGTGAGTCATCATAATTCTTTGAATTTTTATGCTGCATATCTTGGCTTTGATTATAGTCTTTTCCGCTGACAAGGAGAGAAGTAGAGAGAATTCAAAGAATATGCAACACCAAAGCTTTCTTGGCATTCTATAAAAATGGCTTCCATTGTGTATATTATTATCCAAGCTCAAAAGCTTCAGCTAAACATTGTGTTTGATCAGCTGCAATGGGCGGCGAAGAAGTCTCCGGCAACGGTGAAGCACAAATGTTGCCGGATTCTGCTTGCAAACACGGCGGTTGGACTACTTTCCCCTTCATTGCTGGTCTCTCTCTTCCTCTCTTTTCTCGAGTGTTGAATTATGCTACGTTATCCGACTCTTTATTTTTTGTGTCTGCTGCCTATCTCATTTAATATTATTGCATCCCTAAAGAATCGAACTCAAGATCTTGGTTAAGCTGGAACAATTCGTAACTTTTTGTTACCCAAAATCTTCATTTTCTCTAAAATAACCATGTTCAAAAATGTTTTCGACACACATTAAAATGGGTTTTAATCGTTTCAAATACATTCACATCGGAGACACGAGTTATTCTTTGACATATAATCATATCGGACACTTATTCGAGTTCGGGAAACATAAGAAGTGTGTGATGAATTGTTGGATCAAGCAGGGACGCTGATAGGATCAAGCATAGCAGTATCAGGATGGGCAAGCAACTTGATTGTGTACATGATTGAGAAATTCCATGTGAGAAGCATTGATGCAACTCAGACATTCAACATTGCTGCTGCTGCAACCAGTTTACTTCCCATGGTTGCTGCAATCCTTGCCGATTCTTTCCTAGGTTGCTATACCGTCATCTGGATGTCTTCTCTCGTCTCCATCCTGGTAAATCACTTCTTTCCGGTTCCGGTTCTCCGATTTTCTTATAAGTTTTCATGTCTGATAACTATGTTTGATGCATATTTTGATATAGTACATGATATGATCCTCCAAATGTGTGACATGTACTCGTATTCGACATTCACAATCAAATCTGAATAAAAGGTGTTAGCTTACGTATGACTAACTTTATTACTTTTGAAATTGTTCTTAAGGATTAATATTTAGAATCTTTTTCCGGTTTTCATCTGATTCGATTCTTTGAATAGTAATTGGAAATCTTAGAATATACCTAAATGGCTAAAGCCCATCTCTAATGGAATTAAATTATGTTAAAATCAATATCAGATTTATAGTTTTAATTTCGGATGGGGACGATAAAAAACTTAACTTGTCCCCGTCTCGTTACTATCTCTATGTATGTCCAATATATATCCAAATATGAGTATAAATCCCCTGGGCACATAGAAAATTTTTATTTTTAATCCTTTTAAGAATTAATAATTAATTTAAGCAGATTAACTTGTAATAATCTTTAACTAATCAAAAATTCATCTTCTAAATATACGGGAAAAAAATCATCACATCTATATCAAATACATAATTGTATTAGACATTCGTCTTATATGTCACACTGTCAGGTACAAGTTACATATTTTTATGTGTTTGTTTGACACGAATAATAAAAAAAATGAAAAGTCGGAACAACATAGCGAACCGTCTAAAGCAACGTTCTTACTATCATTTGTCGCTGCTTGTGCAGGGGATTATCCTCCTAGCTTTAACAGCCATGCTTGATCCCTTAAGGCCACAACCATGTCCAAATGGATCAACAATGTGCCCAACGCCATCAAAAGTTCAATTCTGCATACTTTACTCCGGCATAGCTTTAGCATCTACTGGTGTGGCCGGCACTCGTTTCACCATCGCCGCCATCGGAACTAATCAATTCGACGATTCGAAGGACCAGAGGGCTTTCTTCAACTGCTTTGCTATCACATTGTATACATCAATGGTGTTAGGTGCCACAGTGATTGTTTACATTGAGGAAAACGTAAGTTGGGTATTCGGATACTGGCTATGTGTCGCGGTGAATGTCGTCGGATTAGCCGTTTTCATGTCGGGAAGACGCTATTATAGACATTTGAAGCCTACAGGGAGCCCATTTACAAGCTTTGCTCATGTTGTGATTGCCACCATTGCTAAGAGGAAAGTCCCTCTTTCATCCAGAGCTGAAGATTACTACCATCCAGACAATGGAGCTATGGAGAAACCGGCTTCGTTGCCTTCTAAAAGCTTCAGGTATACAATGTTCGAACTTGTTGTCGTCGTTATTTCGTGATTTCAATGTTGAACCGATCGAGTAATGCAGGTTTCTAAACCATGCTGCTGCAATGGAAACAGAGGGGGATGCCAAGGTGAATGGATCAGAAGCAAAATCATGGAGATTATGCTCAGTACAACAAGTTGAGGATTTTAAAAGCCTATTAAGAATTTTCCCTCTGCTTTCGAGTAGCATATTAATGTGCACCACACTACCAATAATAAGTACATTAACAATCCTCCAAGCTCTCACCGTTGATCGCCGCGTAAGACCGGATATGAAATTCCCGGCAGGGTCCATGATCGTGTTCGTATTAACCTCAACAGCCATCAACCTCACCTTGATCGATCGGTTCCTTTTTCCGTTGTGGCAGAAGATCACACGAAGACTGCCGATGCCCCTCCATCGAATCGGACTTGGTCACTTGTTTAACATGACGGGTATGGCCATTGCTTCCCTGGTTGAATCGAGAAGGCTAAATTTGGCCCACACCCACCGTGTTTCAGACCATCCAGGGTCCGTTGTTCCAATGTTCGTACTATGGTTGGTGCCTCAGCTAATATTGGTTGGACTGGGTGAAGCATTTCATTACCCGGGGCAAGTTACATTGTACTATCAAGAATTTCCAAAGCCGCTGAGAAGCACGACGTGGTTACCGGACAATATAAACGACGGAAGACTCGGGAATGTGTATTTGATGTTTGCCATGATGCAAATGTTGAACTTCTTTTATTTTTTGTTTTGTGCAAAGTGTTACAAGTATCAGAGTGTGGAAGAAAGAGATAAAAGCAATAATGAGAGTTCCGAATATAATTAGGCTTGGTTCGAAGAATTGTGATCATTTTACTTTTTACCGGTTAATCGAACTGAATATTTTTATTTAATAACCTAAATGAATACTTGTAGATACTACATTTCAAATTGATTTTCGATTTTTCTCTATTTCTTTTGCTCAACCATAAAGGCCAGGGTCCTTGGCCACCAATATTTTTCAAAATAATCTTTTTATATGTATTCATATATTTATAATACACGTTCAACAAGTCAATAGAGTCTTAATTTAGTCACAGAGGTAAAGTCATCATTTCATTTTAAGGTGCTAAAATAAGAGGGGAGGGGTTAAGATATAAATTTGCCATTAAAAAAATACTTGAATTGAATTATAAAAGGTTTATAAATACTAGAGTAGAAATTTATCCATTTGAAACAAGGGGCCGGTCGTTGTAGGAACCAAAAGGTTATAAGTTCAAATGCATAATATTCTCTAATCAAATGGTATCAGGTTGGACAAGAGTATTAAGTTTTGTTTTCTATTTTGACTCCTCAAAATTATACTATCTTTACCTTTTGAACATGTCTTAGAATTCATTAAAACATTTTTATCGTGTCCTTCACTGAGTTGTAATCTTACAGCAAGCCCGATAGATTTATAACACAACAGTTACTATCTCATTTTACTCGTTAACAAAAAAAAAAAAACTCTTATTATATCATGATATTTATATTTAAATATATTCTACTCTAAAATATTAAATCGGCTCTATATATTTCAATAAATTATTAATATATGTATAGCTGGGAAAAAATTTCTGATGTTTTAATTTTTTAATCTATAACATTTACTACAATAAAAAAATCGTTAAGAATACAATCTGATTTTACTGTATATTCTATTTTTTATTAAAAGAAGTTTATGACGGAATACTTACATTCTAATTTTACTGTACAGAGTTCACCTAACATTTTTTTCATTGGCTTCACTGCAGTCGTGCTTCAATTTTTTAATTAAAAAATAATAAAATTATATCATATTTCCACCGACTTCCCTTGATATTAAGTACAATAGATTGAAAGATTAAAAAAAATAATACAACATTTAGGTTTTTTTTTTCAGTGCAATATTTTCTCCCTATGTATGGTATACGCAAACGGAAATACAGTAGGTAGTAGGTAGGCGGCAAAATTCAGGCAGACAACTCCATCAAAAGAATCAATAAGTCCTATCTCATCAACATTCAAGCAAAAGGTAACCCACACACTCTCTCGGTCTTGGAACAGTTGGTTCGATGGTCCACACTAAGCAATTACTTTTTTTTTTTTTTTTTACATAAAAACCTGAATTCCATAACATAACGAGCAGTTACAACAGATTCCTCAATTCGAGAGGTATAACAGACAGTCAGTTCGCAGGACAGGAGTTACATCGAACGATCTTAACAACTCAATCTACGGCTCTATTACAGATTCGTTTCACAAAAGAAAAGGATTTGAGATTCGAAGAATATCGTTTTCAATAACAGCAGTTTTTCATGTCGAAAGAGATTTTTTATTTAAACCAAAAATAAGTCCGGTGTTATCCGATTCCACAATCATCTTTCAAAAACTAACAAAAATAACAGTTGTGGTACCTAATCGAACTGCAACAAATTCAGCTGTAGTAACAGAAATGTAACCACCGATATATATATAAAGTTAGGATTTGAGGTTGCAGGGTTCAAACCCGCGACCCTTTTGTTGTTTTGGCCGTTGCCCAAACATTTGAACTAGATGCTCTTAGTGTCTTGATCCCCAAATAATTTATTTGAAGTAAGTTTAGTTTAGGGGTGGTAAATAAAAATGATCTGACCCTTCATTCCCTCATTTATTCGAACCAAATACCCAGTTTACACCTCAAACCCTCTCTCTCACCGTCCGAATTTAATCTCGTCGTTGCCACTGCATCGCCGCCGCCATTTTGTTCCCTGTCTCCGCTCGACCGAAACCCCTCAACCCACGTGCCGCCTAAGCTCACCGTTTGCCGGCAATCAAAGGTTGAATATCCATCAAGTTTTAGGGTTAAATCAGATCTTTTTGACTTTGATTTCGGCCGCCTTGAACCTACGTTCGAGGTTCCACCGCCGCAGCATCCTCCCTCGTGTTGAGGTGAACCCGAACCAAGCCGCCGATCATCCAACCGAAGCCGTTCGGGCCTTTGCCGGAGATCGATCCGACTAGGTAAGTCTGGTAAGTTTCGTATGTTCTTATATATGTTTTGAGTGAATTCTGGTTGTTTTGGTGAGTAAGGAACGAAATCTAGCAAATAAACGATGTTTTATGCCATTTCCAGCCATTTTGGCCGCGCGTAGGGTGCACGCGCCGCCCGGGGCAATTTTCGGCCTCCCTGGACGGTGGTCGTGGTGAATCAGGACTAAACCGGCCCTGAACCGGTTCTGCTCTAAACCGATTCCGAATCGACCTGACCCGTTGACCGATCCGACCCGACTCGTTGATCGATCCGACCCGACTCGTTGACCGAGTCAACCCAGTGAGTCAACCGGCCGAGTTAACTCAGTGAGTTGACCCAGCCGAGTCAACCCAGTGAGTCAACTCACCCGAGTTAAAACTGTTGACCGCTGACGTCAGCATTGACTACTGACGTCAGCATTAACCGTTGTTTGATGACAGCAGCATGACGTCAGTGTTGGCTTTAACTGTTGATGTCAGCGTTAACTTTGACCAGAAAGTAGAAATTTTCTGAAAACCCTTATTTTATGTTTTTCGACGTCCGAATTTGAAGTCGGTTTTGTGAAATTTTAAATATGATATTAGACCCGAACATGCTTTTGTACTTCATTACTCAGGTTAAAGACAATGTGATTAAGGACTGATTTTGGATTGTGGTTAATTGAAGGCATTCATATATCTTTGGATTTGGGAGGCTGTGGGACGTCGAATTCGAGTTCAATAGTGCTCGAATTTTGTTTCAAGGGTCGACTAATATAGCAAGGACTTAAGGTAATAATTTACTACTTTTTGTATGCTTTATGATACATGTTGGTTCTAGGCTAAAGTTTGCATGAGTACGATTAAGTGTACTTTTAACTCTGCTTGAGTCAATTAAATTATGAGATAATAGAATGGTAATTTGGATAAGATCGAATTATTCGAAAGAAGAATTTAATAGACCGAAAGAATTCTTAGTTCCGTAAATGGTTAATAAGACATAATCTCCCGATCTGATAAATAGAGTTAAATGATTTAATATTTAAAATATTTCGTTAAGAAATGACGATAATACACTCGATAAATAAGAAGGACCTAAATACCCCTAACAAAGGAAATGTCCTAAAATTTTACACTCGGTCTGATAAATGATTACTTTATCTAAAATCCTCTTTCTATTGGGAAGGAATTCGGTATCAAGATTGCAAATATGTATGATAACAAAACACTTGGATTACCCAAAACTTTGGACAAACACCTGAAGATAAATTTACTGGAAGATTTTACGTATTCTTGAACTGATCTAAATAACAGTAGTGAAAGAATTGATTGGGATGATAGAAATGACTGAAATAACCTCAAGCACTGAAATTTAGCAAATTAACTGAAAACATGGATAAACCCTCGAGAATTGAAATGAATGAATTGTTTGGAATTGCTGAAAGTATCTTAATGACTAAAATACCCTTGGACATCGAAGTGTCTGTAATACCCTCAAATACTAAAATGACTGAAAATACCTCTAAAGCTTAGAATAAGAAATATCAGTAAAGCCAAACAAATAGAATAGCTTTGAAAGTGGTAATATACGGCCATGTTTGTTAGTCATTTCAGATACTAATTTGATATTGGAAGAATACCATATGAAGGCATGTTCGATTTATTTGGGGAAAGTACATAGTTATTAGTAAGAGTAATCTATTCTTCAAGGAACTTTCGATGTTATGGAATGAGTTCGGGTGAAATGCACATGTTCAAATACTTGGAAAATACCATTTGAATACATGTTCGATTTCTCGTAGTTCGTGCAGGGTTAATTAGTGAAGGTGATATACTTTGCAACACACTATAGTCAGTTCTGAGAAACGAATACTTAAGGTGTACATATCTGATTGAATGGTTTGCTTTGTATTTTCTGCTGTCATTATTTATTATTAATTATTGTTATTACTGTTATTACTGATTACTACTAATTAATACCGATTTCTATTAATACTGATTGCTACTATTGTTACTATTATCACTGCTTAGACTGTTACTAGGGTACTTGGGATAGAGTATGAAGTTACCGAAAGTTCAGCCCTGATCCAGCTGGTAATTCCTTATGACTACTGTATCAGGTTCCTACGTTTCGGCTAGGGTAATTCCTTATGACTATTGTATCAGGTTCCTACGCTTCGGCTATAGGTTCCTACGCTTCGGCTAGGGTAATTCCTTATGACTCATCAGATCAGGTTCCTACGCCGGCTATGGTAATTCCTTATGACTCATCAGATTAGGTTCCTACGCCGGCTAGGGTAATTCCTTATGACATCAGACGGGTTCCTACGCGCCGGCTAGGGTAATTTCTTATGACTCATCGTGTCGAGGTTTCTACGCCGGCTAGGGTAATTCCTTATGACTACTGTATCAGGTTCCTACGCTTCGGCTAGGGTAATTTTTATGACTACTGTATCAGGTTCCTACGCTTCGGATAAGGTAATTCCTTATAACTACTATATCAGGTTCTTACGCTTCGACTAGGGTAATTCCTTATGACTACTGTATCAGGTTCCTACACTTCGGCTAGGGTAATTCCTTATGACTACTGTATCAGGTTCTTACGCTTCGGCTATGGTATTCCTTATGACTACTATATCAGGTTCCTACGCTTCGGCTAGGGTAATTCCTTATGACTACTGTATTAGGTTTTTACGCTTCGGCTAGGGTAATTCCTTATGACTACTGTATTAGGTTCCTACGCTTCGACTAGGGTAATTTCTTATGACTACTATATTAGGTTTTTACGCTTCGGTTAGGGTAATTCCTTATGACTAATGTATCAGGTTCCTACGCTTCGACTAGGATAATACATTATGCATTCAGACTTTTATGCTTCAGTTAAGACGATACTTTTAGACCCAATACACCTCTTTAGGTCAGCACCTACGCCCAATGGGCCTGGGTAAATGCCTTATAGATGCACTCTTGGAAAACTGCCCATTAGAGTTCATATGAGGGATAAATAAGAATTTAAAATGAACCGTAATTGGAACCTGTGGATACCCAGAACACCGTGATAGTTTTATACTATACCATGTATATGTTTTACCTTACATGCATTTGTCTGCATCGTTATTTGGTAGTTTTGTATTACTGAGCTTTCCCAAACTCACTTTGTTTCACCATTGTAGGTTAGAGAAATTCGATTATAGATTTATGACCGATATCAGTTTGGAGTTCCCTTGACTTTGCGCGTGGAGTACGGTACCTATGTATTAGTGGGCATGTATGTCACTATTTATTTTACGATTGAGTCCGTATTTTGTTTTCTAGATTTTAGTTTGTATGCATGAAATTTTACTATGGTTTTAACAGAAATGTTATTTTACACTTTTAAATGTATTTCTAAGAGTTTTTTTTCTATTTTTTTGTGGGTCGCTCCAGTGACCCTAATGTGACTTCCTAGATTTAGGTGTGTCGCATAGCCGGGTAGGGGGTTACAGGAAGCCATAAACTTCTTCACTGCTCCACCAACAAGACGACCTCTGTCATCACGAATAATTACAGCTGCACTAGCATCATCGGATATGGCTCGGTTTCGATCTATATTATATATATATATATATATATATTAAGATATAAATGATACAAATTAAATCGAAAATATAATTTATGTAATATTTAATTTGAATTAATTAAATAAGATAAAAGATGTAAGATTTCCGGCAAACAACATCAAAATTTAGTTAGTCAAAGTCTATTCTATGTTTTAGACTGCACCAACCAACTGCTTGATGTAATGCTTGACCATCGGCTATTCCTAAATTCAAGATTGCTTGTGGTCCATCCATTTGTGGCAACCTAACTTTATATAGCTATGGTAATACCACCTAATTTTATTTTATTTTTTATTATATGGGTCTTGATAATAAATTCAAGATTTATTTATTAGCCTTCAATGAAAAATAAGTGTTTAAAGTATACATTTTTTAAATTTTAGGTGCCTAAAGTATTTTTTTTAAAAATAGGTTTTTAAAGTTTTAATCGTTATAATTTTAGGTGTCTAAAGTTTTAACAGTTACAATTTTAGGTGTCTGGCCGTTAAAGGGTGTTAAAAAAATTATTAACCAATCAATGATTGACACATGACATATTTAATTTATTTTTTTCAAAATTAAAAATTTAAAACAAAAAAATAGTTTTTCATAAAATCCCGAAATTTTGAAAATTTTACAAAACAGTCACAAATCCTAAAATTACCTAAATCCAAACTCTCAAATCGCCGCCCCTGAGCACACCCCTTTGGTCGTCGGAAGAAGGCATTCATTTCCTCCAACACGGTGTCGCCGAAAATGGCGAACGACGTGTCAGCCGAAAGTCGAGCATCGATACCTTGTTGGCATGCCGTTCGACATTTTCGGCGATGTGTTGAGGGAAATGACCGCCTTAGTCCGACGACCAAAAGGTTGTGCTCAGGGCGGGATCGGCAGCGAAAAAAGTCAACGATTTGGGGGGTTGGATTTGGGAATTTTAGGGGATTGGGGGACTATTTTGTAAAATTTTCAAAATTTTAGGATTTTATGAAAAACTAATTTTTTGGTGTTTTTCTTTAAAAATTAATAAACAATGCCACGTTTCAAGCATTGATTGGTTAAAAAAATTACCACCCATTAACTGTCATTCACCTAAAATTGTAAATTTTGAAACTTTGGGCACCTTTTTTTACAAAAAAAAAAGACTTTAGGCACTTAAAGTTTAAAAAAGCATACTTTGGGCACCTATTTTCATTTAAGCATTATTTACTAAGAAACAATAAATAACCCACCTCCTGAGGGATGTATAAACCCATATTTGGTTCATCGTTAGTAAATTATTTTGATTGATCGATAAATTTGGGTTATTCAATTTTTATTTTTATATTATACCAATTAAATCAGATAATTGATTAATTAAATTATTTAGTTTGGTTCAGGTACTGATTCTTTTACTTCGCTCATTAAAATACAAAATTTAATAATTGTTCAATTTAAGTAAAAAAATAAAAAAAATTGAAAGCTTATGTTCTCTAGTAATTGAACTCATGACTAATGTGTGTTTAAAAAATGTAGAGGCCGAGTTAAAAAAATATGTCAAATTGCAAAAACTAATGCATGTTAAAGAATTAAAAATCAAATTAAATACTTATAACTTTATCATAAATCGAAATGAATTCCGAATTTCTTTTCCCCTATACCCCTAGTGTAGGTACTTGGGAAGTTCAATTCGGAGGGTGAGAGGAGTCCCCTCCTAAGTATTTGGGCCAAAATGCCGACAACGTGTCAATTTGCATTTAAGCTTTGGGTAAAACATTGCGCCCACACTCGTTAGCTTAGCATAGGAAACACCGCCATGCTAAGTTGCTAACCTTACGTCCAATCCATATTTATGGCACACAAACGATCGCCTTTGGATCTACAACACCATTGTGATTGAATCATGTGCCAAATACACACTATTATTAATAATATTTTTTTATATATACTATTAGACACATATATATTTAAGAGAGGTAACGGCCACTTCAAGCAAAGAGTGACTTCATCCTTTATGCAAATAAAATATTAAAAAATCAAGCTCAAAGAGATAAAGTTCAAATGTATTTATTTAATTTGAGGTCTATTATATATAGGTAAATATTTTATTGAGTAGTTTCAGTAATAAAGGATACCTTAAATAACTAAAATTCAAATAATATAATCTACAAATATACGTAAATTTATCAAAATTTAAAATGGAACCAAGATATCACCTTTCGTTTCGATCTTCACAGTTTTCATTTCGTTTTACTGATTTGTAACGTTTTCTCGAATATGGTGTTTGTGTTAACCGTTTAGGTGCATGCACTTTTAACGTTTGGGAAGCTAAGAAAACAAGTAACATAACACATACGTTACGAATTAGGAGTATGATTTTGTTGTTTTATGGAGCGTTGGAATAGCATAAGATACCAATCATTTGGTAACGGCTGTTTGTTTCGCAATTCAGTTACGGTCTTTAAAAAAAACTATTAAATATACTCGACACACCACATCATTCGTAATCTAGTTAATAATATTTATTATGTTATTTTTATTCAAGATAAATTTTTATTTTTTTTTACATATAAAAAACAGATAGTTGTTTGGAAATTTTTTCTAATATTAATAAAATTTATTAATTGATATCACAAATAACATAATGAGCCGAGTCTATTTAATAATTTGTTATGCGCAACGCAAAAGAAAAAATCGAAAGTCCGTTACCAACCATTACCGTGACGCCATCGTGCTCCCATCACCGTCCACTTTCCTCTCGTGCCTCGCGTGAACTTTACAAATATAATTCAAATTTCACACTATATATAAAATCCAATAAATGGTGAAAATTAACAATAAAAAAAATTTGAATTGAGGAATTTTTGTTTTCAAAAATAATTGTTTTTAATTTAAAAATTTTAATTACAAGCATTAAACTCAGTTAATTTAATGATCATAAATTAAAGTAAAATTAAATAATTTTATATTGTATAAGTGAATCTTAATTCTATAAAAAAAAATCAGATTTATAATATAAATTATTTATACTAGATTTTGTCACACTTACAATATAAACGAACAAAAAAATTTTATGTATAGAATATATTGTTAAAAAAATAAATCAACAAAGATTGAGTGCAAACTCAGGTTTGAACTTTGGAGACAACATTATTGGGAGGGAGAACGACGAAAACATAAATCATAAAATGAACATATACTATACCAAAAAAATTAAATCAACAAAAAGATCATAAGTGAAATGAAAAAGTGAATACAAATTACCAACAATCAAGAGTCTAGTAGGATAAGGCACTAGATACCTTAAACATTGCTAGGAGTTCGGATACTAACGTTGTGATCAGAGCAAACAAATTAGCTTAGGAGGGTCATCCCATAACAAACCTTTTGAGTATTCAATTTATATTAGTCAATTAATAAGTTAAATACCAATGATTATAAAAAAAATATAAATCCATTTGCCTCGTCTTTGATTCTTAATTAATGATTTTATGTTGTTTTATTTAAATACTGCTATACAAAGAATGAATAGATAAAATATACATATAATGATATATGCCATACTTTAAAATTAGGATATTTGAATATTTTTAACTTAATTAGTGTTGAGTTAACTCATGACACAAACTAATTTGTTAGAAGCATTATATAGTACAAAAGATTATTATTAGATAACATTATAAAAAAACACTTTTATAATAATTATAATTATACTTTAAAATAAGAGTATTTTGGTCATTTTTCAACGGAGTTGAAGTTGAGTTGCGACACCAACTCAATTAAAAATAATGTATATAAACTTAAGTTTGAGTTATAACATTACGTAAAGGTTGTGTATGGATTCTTGTCTAAATTTTATTTTAATTTAAATCCCTACATATATAAATCCTATTCAGTTTTTTTTTTCTAGTGTATATAGAGAGAGATATTTCGACATTAGTCCGATTTTTTTGTAAATTTGTAATGATTATTTTTAGTAATAATTATTCGAATATCTATTATTTGTACTTACTACAATAATTGCAGTACTAATGACTTTAAAAATGTCATCTTAAATTCATAGAGTCATCGAAATGATTACGTTTAATTATTTTTTATTAATAAAAACTATATTTTTATGTTGGGATCGAATTTATTCAAAATGAAGCAATATAATAAAAAATATGTTTAATTATTTAAACAAATATTATTTTATAATTATCTTTAGATTATTAAAACATAATTTTTAAATAAATGGATAAAATCATGATTTTAAAGCTAATTAATTATCGGTAATAATAATTTAATAAAAAAGCATAATGAACAACGGGCTGTTCGATAATGATGTTCTTTTATCCTAATTGAAATTGAGATCGTCTCTTATTACATTATATCTGCCACGTGTTTGGTCTTACCACTATAAAAATTCTAGCCCCCATATGTCTTATGTAATATGTATTGTCCTTTTCTCTTCTGTTTTTTTAATATCGATATGATTTTTATAATTCAACTTATTTTATTCATAATGTTAAATTTTAAAGTCCTAACATTTCAGCACACTGTTTAAGAAAGAAAATTTGTAATTTTTTTGACCAAAAAAATGAGAATTCATTCAAAACAAACAAACATTACAGAAGAAAAACCAGGCAAACAAAGCCTGTACAAGCAAGAGGCCAACAAAACAACAGGAACGAAGGCCCTAATTGCAAAACAAATCTTTCGAAGCAGAGATAAGAGAAACCAAATGCATCGAAAAGAGTGGGACGTCTTAACACCAAACAGTCACTTTGGACAGTTAAGGTTACCCGCTGTTGAGCCCAAGGGCCAAGGAGACAGAATCGACTGAGAAGAGGCCATTAAAGCCTTAGATCCATCATGCACCATTTTCTTTGCACAGCCACCATCAACGACGGCCGCCACTACTAAAAGAGTTGTCAAAGAGAAACTCCGAGCGACCTGCAACCGAAAACACAAGCATCCATGATCCAAAAACTAAAAAAAGAGAAAAAGAAAACTTCGATCACAACTCACAACTTGAGAGCAAGGAGCCTAAATTCTTCTTTAAAAAAATTTCTTTCCTAAACCGTTTGAAGATTTACTGGAGGGTTGCGACCGATGTCGAGAGGGCCAAATCTTCATCAAACGGCTGAAAAATTTACAAAAAAGCCATTTAAAACCCAAAAGAAAGAACAAGGACAAAACAAAAAGGAAAGGGTTTGGGGGTGGCTGCCACTTCAAAAAATTGAAGCGGCGCCACCCATGCGGCCAACAAAAGAGAGGGAGGGTAGAGAGCGGCGAAAAAGAAAAATTTTAAGTTTAGGTTAGATAGCCTTACTAAAGAAAATCTGTAGTTTGTGATGGAGATTCCTTGGAGTGGGAATGCAGATGACTGGATTCTTTTCTTAACTGAAGATGCTATCAATAGGGCACAGTTTTCTATTCAACTTTTACTTTTCTCTTCTTTAACAAAAAAAAAAGAAGAATTTTTATTATTTTAATGACTGTCATAAATTTGACCGGTCAACTAATTTAATTGATTTCATATGGACATCTAATAATCACGAATTTTGGTATACTATATTCTCAAAATAAATGTGAGTATTTAAAATTATATAAAATAAAATAATTTAAATATTAAATTATTTAATCAGAAATTTAAAAGTTAAATAATTATTTATAAAAAATAAAATATAATTTCTTTATCAATGCAACATAGGGAGGTATTGCCAAAATTTAACCATCAGTCAAAGGCGCACTATAACCGTGACTTTAGCGGCATTTATCTTATATTATTATTATTTTGGTACAAAAGATATATCAGTTTGATCGATATTACGAGTTCTAATATTATACGAAAAATGCAAAGTGATAATTTTATTGGGTAGAGAGAATAAAATTTTGATCGGTAACATTGATTTTCTCGCCTGTCCAAGAATCTTGCTTCATAAACTATAATAATAATTAATTTAATCTCTAATTGTTTGATTGACTGAATCATTATTAATTTCAGTTGACACTTCTTTTGTTGTGGATTTTTTACGATATAAAATTCATCTTTTAATCACTCATTTCCATATGTAAATCTCTTCTGCATGCTATACTTTTCTTTAAAATATGACTTCAACGACCATATTCTATCGTACCTAATAAATTCACAAATTTCACTATCAAAATATAAATTTACCATGTATTAATTTTTAATTTTTAATTTAAATTATCTACTTATTGACTGGTAAAATAAATAAGAGTCGATTTTCAACTGTGGCTCTCGGTCTAAATGATAAAATCAGCTATGAAGTGACGTTTTAGGTTTGCTTTTTCACTAGAAGCAGTCACATGCGTTAACACGTGGCCGCTAAACAGTGTCGCCTCAAAACGTTCACCGGTTATTCTTATTTGTTCGCCTATGTGGAGGGCTCACAAGAGTAGATTATGGTTGTTCGCCTTCACTCGCGATATGTGTTCACAGGCTGTGGCTTCACGACACATGACAGTAGACGTTCGCAGTTACTAACAGTACTATAATTTTATTACTTTAGGGGTTCAAATTACTCGTTTTTCTAATACATATATGATCAAAATACACACCGAGGTATATGGTATATTTACCGAAAGCAGAAGAAAAATGTTGGGTTTCTTTTGTCGTGATGTTTGTGCTGCATGCATTTGCAGGTGGATCCGCACCAATGCCTGGCGATGGGTGGTGGTGGTCGGCTCGTGGGCCCCCACCTCCTTCTCTTCCTCAGCTTGACCCCACACTGGGCGTAGTTGCATCCAACCCAGAAGAAAATGGGTCCCACAAACACAACCAAAAGAAAACAACTAGTGGTCTGGTACTGATAGTAACCAAAGCTAAGCCAAGCTTAGGTTGTTTTTCCTTCTTTCTTTTGCAGATAAATATAAGTTGTGAAAGCTTTGTCTGCGTGCAAGCCAATCACAATCCTCTTTGGGGGTTGTGGGGGTGCATGTCTTTGCTTTATATATTAAAGGGGAAGGGAATACCCCTATTTTCTCTTCACTTCACTTTTTCATGATTTTGAGTTATTACAGAACACAAAACCATCTGTTTTCTTCTTCTTCACCTGCTACAGCTTCTGTTCTTGCCCGAATAAAAAAAAAAAAACAGGTTGGATTCGTATATCAGTGTGTTGGGTTCTTCTTTGTTGCATGGATGGATCCATCAAGCAGACAATATCAGGTATATATATATATATGATCATATACGATCATAGTGTATATATATGTGTGTGTTACGATGAAGGAAATAAGTTTTTCTTTTCTTTTGTTTTTAATGTTTAATGACGTATTTAGTGACTTTACCTTTACTGCTCTTTTCCTTTTTTTGTTAATTATTTTTGTTGTTGATTGAATATTCAAAAGAGATGAGATTTTCTAGTATAGTATTAAATTGTAGTTGCGACCATAATTTAATAAATTTTTTCAAGTACATTAATCGGGGTGAGACTCGAATTTTGGTACTTGTTTGTGAGGGTGTTAACGAGACTCGGATTTTCAGGAGATGCCTAACCCTTCAATGGTGGTTACCACAAAAGGAAATGAACAACAAGAGAGGAGACCAAGGCCACAACCGGAAAAAGCTCTCAAGTGTCCAAGATGTGATTCCACCAACACCAAGTTCTGTTATTACAACAACTATAGCCTGTCTCAGCCAAGGTACTTTTGCAAGTCATGTAGGAGATATTGGACCAAAGGTGGCACACTTAGGAACGTTCCGGTCGGCGGCGGCTGTCGAAAAAACCGAAGATCATCATCATCGATAAGGACCCAAGATCAACCATTAACACCCAACATCACCCTCCCACCGTTGAGCTATGGTACAGGTGACCTCAGCTTAGCCTTTGCCAGGCTCCAAAAGCAAGCCAATGTGAACTTAGGGTTTGATACTAATGAACTCTCCATGCTTGGAAACCCTAGTGGCCTCGCCTTCGTCGGGAACCCGAACACTTTTCAGGGCGTTTATAACTACGGGAGCTTGGGGGAGGTCGACAATGGCGGTGGAACCGTGACCGGTGTTATTAACGACAGGATGACGATGTTATCGTACAACAAAATCGACGACGAAAATAAAGAAATCACCGGCAATGCTGCGATAACGACGACATCGGACGTGACGATGAAACGAAATGAGGATCGGTCCGTGTTATGGGGTTTGCCATGGCAACTCGGTGGTGACCATGGGAACTATAACATGGCTGAGCTTGACTCGGGAACAGAAAGCTGGGGTGGACTCGCTTCATCTTGGCATGGACTCCTTAATAGCCCTCTAATGTAGAAAAATGTAATGTTTTTTTTACTTATTTATTTATTTTTCTTTAATATTTGCAAGATGCAAGCAAAGGCATAGAATTTTAATTTTTTTTTAGTTTTTGTGTTAGGAGATTTGGTTTAATTTCCTTAATAGCCTTCTCTATGTTATTGGTTGATAAACTAATGGTATTTGCATGGATTTTGGAACATTAGATCTGCCCAAGCTAAATCTAGTTTGAAATTGGTCCCGAAAGTTTAAAACGTTCTAAGTATTACATCAATCAGATCTTTCGATTAGCCATTTAAGTGATACTACAATATTGATACTTTATGAACTCAATTGAAAAAACCGAAATCTGGAGTTTGGGCCAACTTTGGATTCGAGTCATAGTTTAAAAATGTCTATAAAATTAACTCATTTAAAAATATATATTCAATTATGGGATCAATTTAGAATTTAAGTCATAGTTTAAGGAAATCTATGCAGTTAACCCATTACTTTGTTACTGAGAACAAATTGTCTGAAGTTTTTATGGGGAATTAATGAGTCCAAACTTCAGGCCCAAAAATAATGAAATGCAGTGGCAACTAAGGTGCAAACAAGGCCTACGCACTCTCAAATTGTTCGGGTTTCATTTAAAAACTGGTAAACTACGGCAAGGTCACTGATCTATTGACTCAATTTTGTTTTGACCACTGAATTAAATATTTTGTTAACTAGATCACTAGAATCTCAAATTGGTTTCAATCAAACCACCAACGGTTAACTACTAACCGAATTCCTTACATGATAGTTAAGAAATTTTATATAATAACATATTTAGTCCTCATTATTCACACATTCTATTAATTTGATCCTAATTTTAGTTAGAAATAAATCAATAAATTTAACCTTCCAATAAGATGACAAATGTGTGAATAATGAGGAAAAATGTAGAATTATATTTAAAATTAAGATAAAATTGATGAAACGTGTAAATAACGAGGAAAAATGTCTTATTATACAACTTCATTAACAATTAATGATCTGTAGTCTGATTGAAACTAAATTGAAAATTTATTGATCTAATTGATAAAAGAAATTTAGTTTGTTGATCAAAATAAAATTAAATCAATAAATTTAATGTCACTTAGAGTGACTTGCCCTAGAAAAGTCTTGTACTCTAATCATATGAGATAGCTGATTGAGCAATAGATCACCTACTAAAGACAGACAAGCTCGTTTGATGTATTCATATATAAAAATTGTCCATTATACAAGCAAACTAAATTTCTATAAATTTTGATTTGATCGGGTCCAAACCGAATATAATAAATTCGAATAATTCGATTTTTATCTTCTTATTATATGTTCACATAAATTTTATGGCATACTATAGTAGTTGCAAAACTAATATCATCCCATGCGTGTGAAAGGTACCTAAAACAATTAGCTTACATCCAAGACTTTCCCCCCACAGATAATACACACATTATTTCTTAATAGAAAGCGGTCAAGCTGAACCTAACTCAATTATAGGAATCAAGACTTTCTAGAGGGTCACACCTACACATATTCGGATTAAATATTCAAATTCGGATATAGAATATGATTCTTCAAATATAAATAAATTCTTTGAAAAAAATATACTCATACGATTGACATTTATATCCATCATTCTCGTAATAAAATAGGTTTAATTATGAACTTTATCCCTTTACTTTATAAGATTTAGAACTTGGTCTGTTTACTTTAATTTTTCGTAATTTGGTCCCCTTGTTTTGCAAAAGTTGAGAAGCTAGTGCGGTTGTTATAAACATGTGAACTTTTTGGCAAATTCTTTTTTATATAAATTGTTGAATTGCTGATTTTCATTGATTCGTTTCGTATAAAGCATTGAACTATTGATTTTCAGGTCATGGTTTAATGAGAAAGTTTAACAATGCTAAACAATTGAACTATCTTCACAAATTTTATATAGTACGAAGACTAGATTCCGAATAATTTAAGTAGAAAGATTAACTTATCAATTTCCGTAAAGTAGAAGAATAAATTCATAAATCGATAAGGAATAATAAACTATATATAATTTTTACCTAGGGAGGGGGAATGAGAATTTTACTCCGAATGGGTATCTAACCCACAACCTAGGAGAAAGGGGAAAATAAATTTTACTCGTAATAGGTATTGAACCCACAACCTAGGGTAGAGGGGATAATGTCAACTGAGAGCTTTAACCACATGCACTAGAAGTTGTTGACAACTATATATAATTAATATATATTAGTTGGGAAGTCGTATTTGGAATTATAAGGCAATAAAGGTCATAAGTAGGTTGTTTTTTTCATATGCAATGGTACGTTAACTTTGACATTGTACTTAAAAAAACTATTAAAATTTCTAAAGTCTAAGCCCAATAATTTAATATAATGCCCGTCATTAGGGGTAAGACTTCTCAATTCTATAAGTAACCAAAAGTTAATACGGATAGGATAATACAGAGTTTCGCTATAAGTTGACTCTTTCAACTAATTTTTTTATTCAACTTGATCTAAACTACAAGATTAACTGGTTAAATCGACCGCTCCAACTTTTTACAACCTTAAAAAAAGTTATATGAGTCAATTGAATTAAATTCGGTTGGATTCTCGGAATATTGCATGGTTAGCTAAGAATAATTCAAAGTTGAACCAGTGGGGAAGACTATTCCTAACCTATACTTCTAGATAATTGTACACCACTGTCTCCCACGAGTTCAAAGCATTTTCATCATTTTAAACAATAAAAAACAGACCAATTTGCTCATTTGTGTTGTGTTGTAAGACTTTGGAACATGTCACCATTGACATGTCCATGGATTTTTTTTCAGTCTTCCATTGTTTTCGTACCCATATCTCACCGTTGTCTGAAAAATTGCAACACTCCTTTCAGCATCGAAATTGAAAAAAAAAAACACACAGAACGGAGAATTTTGAGGACGTTGAGGTTGCATTTTTAAGCCGTTGTTAGTGTTTTCCAGTGTGTTTGGGAACAGTCTTGAGTGGGAAAACTCGCAATCTAGCTGCATTCAAATTAAGTCCATTGTTGCCCTAAAACCGTGTGGGTCTTCTATACAGATAAGGTATAGATATTAGATAATCAATTTTGTTCTGAAAATTCTTCTAGTTCAGCTTCCACTGGTTTTTGTTGGTCATTCACGAGGCCCATGCACCATTCATTTTCTCAACAATACATACATATAAGTGTTGGTCGGATCATCAATGCAGCTACTGCCCCACTCGCATTTCCATACCCTATTCATTTGATAATGGCTGGTTACAGGGACGAAGCTAGGATCAAACATTGAGAGAGACAAGTCTTTAAATTTAAAAATGAGGAGCGACGGAGACCTTATTTGACTCATATTTAAACTAAAATGACTAAAAATACTATTATACCAAAAATTGTTGCCTTTCCCAACTATCACATGGCTTCATCCCTGATTGATTGTTGCATTTTGAAGTAGAGGTTTATTATGAGTCAAGAGTTCATATTAACTTTAATTTTTGTTTATACAGGTTAGATCGAGTTTGGATATAGATCTCTTAATTAAAAAAAGGTGAAACATGTTAGGATGTTTTCGGGCTCTTACAAAACAAACGTCAGTCTAAGATATACTGAATGTTATGTTTCGAGATACTTTCCAGTCTACAAATTTATAAGGAAGAAAGTAATTGATTTAGTTTATAATTGTTGGGCATTTGTAACTACTTCTCCAATGAAATATAAATTTCAAAGGTTTCAAATTGGTGGTAGAGTAGTTGCAATTTCACTTGCAAACTTCTACTCCACTTCTGTCTCGATAAAGAGTCTTTTGCGCGTGGACTTTAGGCCTAAACATGGTCAGCAAAGGCCAGAAGCCAGCTTTCGCTATTTTTTTAGGGTTTTTTATTCGAAAATCATAAGTATTTCGATTCGATATAAGTTTTATGCACTGATAATATATAATTTTATATGTATAACGGATCAAATGATGACAACTTATTAAAGATGGGTTTAAATGAATTTAGTTTTAAAATTTTATGATGACACTAGGGGCGGATTTAAGTAGAATTTAGTGGGGTCAATTGATTTTAGAGAATCTTTGTGAAAATAAAAAAAAATGAGGGTAAGAGAGAAAATTAAATATATTTGAACCTACTTGACCTTAGTTTATTTAACTTTAACTTTATTAAACTTACTTAATACGAAGTCTAAATCCTTTACTGGATGACACATTATCATCTATTTCACCAATATTGCATCAAATTATACATAACCAACCTATTGAATTGTAAAAATAAGACAAAATAAGACAAAAGCGTGGTGGATAGGGGGTTTGTTTAAAATAAATAAATTATGCTAGTATTCACTAAACTTTTAAGACGTTTTCACTTTAGTTATTGAACTTTTAAAATTTGTGTTATAGTTATTGAACTTTTAATATATTTATAAAATATTTTCTCATCGATAATGCATAAAATAATAATTCGACAATAATAATAATAATAATAATGATAAGAATGTAGTGTCATTGTCATGGTCATAAGGTAGTTAAAATGATAAGATTTTGTCTAGAAGATGGCAGCTCCAAAGCTAGCCTATTAACCCAACTCATCTCATATTTGTCAATGATTCGACTATACAAGTTCCCTATGTGCCTAAGTTTAGGCCATTAACAAATACTCAACCGTGGACCGTGAACTACTTTTTTTGTTTGTTATGATTTCTTATTTTATTGCATTTCTTTACCAATTTAAATCATCTAGCCGGACTTGAAATAGAAAAATTAGGTCTACAAAGAAGAGGGAGGTTTCAAACTAGAAGAAGTCATTTTTATAAGACAATTTTTTATTGAATACCAGTTAATCCAATAAGATAAAATGTTAAATTTTTAAGTAAAATTAATTTTTTTTGACTAATAAATTTTTATAATATTGGATCAAGTTTAATATACTAGTGCAGATGATATAAGACATTGTTGTTTTTTATCGACCATATTGGTTAAAACGTAGAAAGCAGCCAGACCAGACACCAATGTAGAAACAATTTTGGACTAATGATGTCATGTTTCATACTACAAAATCCCACCATCTGACTTTATTATTATTATTATTATTATTATTATTTTGGCCTCAATTTTCTTTGTTCTATAAATAATACCCTCTCATTGCAAGAAAACAAATCCCATACCTCCTTTGGCCAAACCACCCATGTTTAAGATGGAATATAGTGCAGCAACCCCGTCCGCCGGTTCTCCGAACTCATTGTCTCTTTCCCCTCCTCTGACTTCAAGTTCGACATCTCCACCGGTCTTCATTAGTCCATGTGCGGCTTGCAAGATATTGAGGCGAAGGTGTGCAGATAAATGCGTGTTGGCGCCTTATTTTCCTCCGACCGAACAGGCTAAATTCACCATTGCTCATCGCGTGTTCGGTGCTAGCAACATAATCAAGTTCTTGCAGGTAGTTTCGTTTATTTGTTTTAGGGTTAACTTGATAGGTTAACAAATGAGGTTTTCATGTTTAGTTTAAATTAAGGGTTAATTGTATTTAACATCCTCAAATGATAACAAAAATTTTAAAATACTCCTCAAACTTTGAAACATCCTAATTGAGTTCTTAAAACATTATTATCATATCAAGCAAGCCATTTTGTTGATTTGGATATTAATTCTTAGTCTGAATATGAAGTGGAGCATACTTAAAATAGTAAAGAAATAAAATGAAAGGGTTGGTCCAACCTGACTAGAGTCATGGTAACGTAGGATGCAGCGCAAGCTCTACCATAATGTATCTAATTAAGTCTATGTCTTATTTCAAACAGCAATATGAAAAGCAATATTGCATGTGAAACCGGCCCCACTTTATTCATCAAATGTTGACACTTCCCCATTCGAATCCAATGAAATTTGTTTACTTCTGTTCTTAGTTTCAAAGTATTTGATGCAGTAGTTATGGTGTGTTCGTAGTACGTAAAATCGAAGATTAATTAAGTTGGTTCACACAGATTTTAAGTCTAAATCTCAAGTATTCGTTGTCTCTTCCTCAGGAGCTCCCAGAGTCTCAGAGGGCCGATGCGGTAAGCAGCATGGTGTATGAAGCGAGTGCGAGGATTCGAGACCCGGTTTACGGTTGTGCTGGGGCGATTTGCCAGTTGCAGAAGCAAGTTAACGAACTTCAATCACAGTTAGCCAAAGCTCAGGCCGAAGTGGTAAACTTGCAGTTGCAACAAGCCAACCTCGTCGGGGCATTGCTTTGCATGGAGGTGGCACAATCTCCCCAGCCGAATCCCAAGAAACCGATCGGTGACGACACTTTCGTCCGCAGCCCACAAAGCTACCATATCAACCCCAATTTCTTGGAAGACAACTTGTGGGAGCCTCTTTGGACATGATTATTATGGTCCCATGAAACTCTTCTAAGGAGAAGATGAAGGGCATAAGATTAACAAATAAGTTAGAACTTATAGGTTAAATTGTGAACAAAAATATGTAATATGGGAAAATTTAAGCTTAGTATCTCATCATCGAGATAAAATTACAAATTTTCAGAGGTAAAAAGGAATTATGTTAGAGAAAATGAAGTATTCTACTGATTGAGTTTAATCCAGTTAATATTATCGTTGATACAATATATAGAAGCTCGATAGAAGTTAAATAATCATTAGTAGATGTGAATACGAGATAAATGAATATTATGTGGCTCGGACTATTATTTAAAAAAAAATACTCACGTACGACACTTGTTCAATACATGAATACAAAGATGCGACTTCCAAGCATCTTCCAAATACATGAAAAACTTAACAAATCTAATTATTCATGTGTTGGATACGTGCTCGTATCCGATACTCACATTTGAATTCACCTAACATAGGTCAATTATATTCAGATTAACCATTCCCTATGTACCAAAAGCTTCACAAATGAGTTAAACAACAGTCCAGCAACCTGCCTCCAGTAGATTACACCTTTTGCAGAGCCAAAAAGATAGGAGACCGAAATTGATATAACCCAACCCGTCTCCAAGACTATTTGTTCCTTCCAACTCTTCGGTTTTCATGAAATATGCATATGTGACTCCACGTCCGATGCATATTTAGACATGAGTACAGAATATGATCCTCCAAAGAAAAGAAAAATGTTAACAAGCCCGTCTTGAAAACATAACCACACCCGGCATGTCCCAAGTAACATAGCTCCGAGCCATTGAATCTATCTGGTAAGCACAGAGATATACAATCATGATGGTGCATACTACCAATGAGAAGGAAATGCAGAAACTATAGGGAAAATTAGAAGATGTTTTGTTTATCTGGAATGCCGTACGTTATCGTAGTCAAAAAATACATGTAATATTGAAAAACGAGTGAAGGTTAGTCGAATCCTGTGGAAATTCACAACCAATGAGTCTGCTAAAAATGTTGCTCAGCCAAAAAACACAAAAGAAGTTGGTTCATATATCAAGTCAGAGAATCCTTATTTCGATTCCATTTTCTATCTGAAATTGAAGTGCCACAGATGACAGAACTCGATGGATTGTAAATTAAATTACCGCAGCCTATATTACTCTGACTCTTCAATTTCTTGAAGTATATGTATTTGACACTAGTGTCTGATTCAAAAGATGAAAGACGCCAAGTTAGACACATATTCGCGTTAGACACGTCATAATATCCAACAATGGCATCCAAGTCCGAGTAACAGACTGCAGCATATCTTTAAAACATGGTATGAGAATGATACTACCGAGTAACAGACTGCAGCATATCTTTAAAACATGGTATGAGAATGATACTAAGAGACTAATGGGAAAATGACACTGAAAACTGTTCCATTCATGATAATGCAAATCTAAATAGAACAAACATGTTTAAACAAAAGAGAGGGGAGAATATTTAAAAGCATGTTTTTGAGTCTTCGTAGAGCATCATTGACATGAAGCGAAAGCACATATCCTTTTATCATAGAATTCAACGAGAAAATATCCGGGTCGATCCCATCATTGACCATTTGCCTGAACAAACACCTAATAGTCCCCATGTACGTATGGTTTATATAAGAATCTCTCCCCCTACTCAACATCGCCGTGAAAAGAATGTTGTACGTTCTAATAGACGGCCTGCAATCGAGTTTCCGATTGTTCCTCATATGCTTAAATATATTCACAGCTCTACTCAACTTCCTAGCTTCCGTGAAAAAGTAAATGATAGTATTAAAAAGAGGCTCGGAACCGAATGAACGAAGCTCGAGCACTTGGTTAACAACATCCATTTCTTCATACATTTTTGCAACACCGAGCTTCTTTATGGTAACATGATAAGTGGAAACATCGTGTCGGAAACGAGGCTGCTGAGCCGCCCAATTGAATAACTCCCAACATAATAAAGGGTCTTGTTCTAGAGTTAGGGTATTGAAAAGCTCTTCAGCAGTGAATCTAGGTGGGAGCTGTGAAATGGCATTGTGAAATTTAGCTTGGTCAAGGACTGGTTTACTAGCAGCTTTTAATCTCTTATTGTTTCTTCGTCTAAATGATCTAGATGGGGCTTTATTTGAGTAAAAAGAACACAAAAATAGGCTGTGAAATTGGTGTGGAATTGCAGAGAATTTTGTGTCAATTTGTTTAGGCAGATAACTGTAAAAACCAGAATAATAACAAAGATGGTGAAAAGGGTTCGTGTGGGAAGCGTTTCTGAAGCAATATCTACGGAGAGCAATCATATTCTGTTCATCAAATGAAATTGCAGTTAGATTGAAGCACAAAAAAGATAACTTTCTGTTTGTTTCTCGGGAAATGGACATGGGATGTAGAGATAAGAGGGGTGTTGAGAATCTAACCTCAAAACATGTCGAAGCAGAGGCAAAACAGACGAAACTGAACAGTGAGCAGCGTAAATGAAAGCTTCAATGGCGGAAGACTGAAAATTTCAGCTTATTTTCTGTTCACTTTTGCAGCTTCGACCTGATGGGCCTCAAGTAGTCAGAATCATAATCTACAATTTTCTTTTGGGCTAGATAGTCTGTATTCTATCAATTTGATCTAAAGATATTTGACTCTTAAATTGACCGTTTGATTGTTACAATAATTAACATGTTCAGTGCAATTAAATTAAGAAAATTAAAAAAATTATTATAAAATAAGTGTTTAAATTATATTATTTTTAAGTATATATTTTATTAAAGTATGTGTCTAATATTTTATTTTGTATTTATTTATAGATTGTTTGTAAAAAAATTGTTCAATAAATATGACACGTGACTTTAAATCATCTTCTTCCTTTTTAATTTTTTTTAAAAAACAAACAGAAGAACCAAAAGAAGAATATAAATAATGGTTCGTTTTTAAGAAATCATACAATCCTAAATTGCAGTCACTTCGATTTTAATAATACATCTATTCTCGATGCATCAATTATGATTTATAATTTTTTTTTGTTAATTAAATTCCAAAAAAAATATTAAAATAATATTCAATTGTGAAATTTTGATTTTTTATGTTTTTAAAGTGAAATCAAAAGAAAATCTAAAAAATTATTAATTTTATTTTAAAAAATGGTTCGATAAAAAATTTAAAGTTGAAACAATATAATTTATGAAAAAAATATTTCAAAAGAATACATCTATTTTTGGTATATCGACTTTCGATCTATAAATTGTTTCTTTGTGCAAATGGAAAACTCTAAATCTTAAATTATCTAAAAAAATATTTAAATTAATATTTAAAATTTAGGGTTCATTTAAAATTAGGTTTAGCTTTTTTTTGTTTAAGAATTTAACAAAATTAAAGTTTCTATAGTGTAAAAAAAAAAATTGTGAAAAATTAATTTTAGATAATATCAAACACTAAGTTAATTTATTTACTCATTTTAAACTAAAAACAATAATTAGAGGGAGTTCTATATAAGCGAAAGACAAAATAAGAACACAAGTCAGAGCAGAGTCTTGGAAACGTTAGGGGTCATTTATGTAAATTTAAGGCTTATATATATCTCCTCCTTAAACCCTACTTCTCACTTCTGATTGCTCCATCATATTCTACTTCCATCGGAGAAAGAAGCTTCTGAGTCTTTTCAAATAAACAAAGGAAAATGTCGAAGCGATTGATTCCATCGTTGAATCGCATTTTGGTAGAGAAAATAATACCTCCTTCTAAAACCAGTTCTGGGATCTTACTTCCTGAGAAAACCCCCAAGGTATATTATTTTCCATTTTCACTGAATTCTGGTATTTTTGTGTAAATTTGTTTATTTTTGTTTAATTGTTTCAGTTGAATTCTGGGAAAGTCGTAGCAGTTGGACCAGGGGCACGAGACAGAGATGGGAAATTCATCCCACTTAATCTAAAGGAAGGAGATACCGTTCTTTTGCCTGAATATGGTGGCACTGAAGTCAAGCTTGCCGAAAAAGAGTTTGTTTTTTTTCTTCTTTTCAATTCTATTTGTTATACGTATATATCCATGTTCATGACTAGAACAAAGTGATTGTTGAAATTGCTTTATCTCGTTATCAAACTTTGCATTGCCTGAATATGGTTGCTTTCTTTTACTTATATTTTGGTGCAAAGTTGGCTCATTTATGCCGGTTGGTTCTGGTTTGGGTCAATTTGGATTGGGTTAATTCAGTTTTTCGAATTCTGTAGCTCAATCATTTAGATCATTACCAGCTCTTTGCTCTGGTTTAACGAAATAGAGTTGGTTTAGATCTTTTCGTTTTCATGTCCTTTTTTTGTTCTGGTCATCAAGAGTTTTGGTCGCTTCAGGTTCGACATGTTTTAGATTTTGGTCATTTCGAGTTTGAGGGTTGCTTTTTCAGTTTGGATTGAGTTTGAGTCTCGTGTTATCCAGTTTGGTTCGGGTTAGGGTCCGACGGGTTTGTTTGTTGGTTTTTATGGCTATATCGGGTTGATCGGTCTGAATCTTAGGTTCAAATAGATGTAATTTATGGCCCTATATTTGTGTACTTATCTGCTTAGAAGTTTTGTAAGTTTTTAGATACTCATTTGCTTCTTTGAACTTTTGAATGATTTCAGGTATCACCTATACAGAGATGATGATATCTTGGGAACACTTCATGACTGATTTCAAACAGGGTCCTTTTTTTTTTACTTTGAACTCAATTCTTATTAAAATGTGTTTGTTGTTGGCTGCTCTTTTAAGGCACAAATTGTGTTATGCCTTCAGACATTTTTGGATAAGCCATGTTTTCTAGGATCAAACCAGCAATAAAATGTTGCTTATATGTCCCATCAATCAAACATGCATTGCTGACTAGTTTATGCTTACTGAAACCAAATTAATATGAAAATCAACACACCCATGTAGTTTCTTCTGTAATGCTAATGATCATATTTTACTCATTTAGATTCGAGACTGTGTTGAAGTACAGCTTTTGAGATCAAAAGCGGTGCCGACCTCGATACTAAATTGGTCCACTTAAAATAGTACAATACAAAAAGGTAGAATAAAACTTTTCGTCAGGAATTCAACTACATAGGCCATGTCGTTGCAAAAGTCAATTGACAACATCATACAAGGATGGCAAACATTAGCCACCAATGGTATCATCAGTCGTTTTCTTCTTTCTTAATCTGAACCAAAGCTTTCTTCCTCTTAACTTGAACCAAAGAAGAAAAACATATATGCATATAGTACCAGTTAAGAGAAGGAAAGAAGACTGATATCTCCCCAACTCTGAGCACGAATGGATGCTACGGCCGATTAGCATGGAGAAAAGAAAAAAACAGTCATTGTATGGTAACACAGCGTCTACAAAAAACAAGTGTTCTTAAGCACGAAGCATACCACCGCTGCAATTACTTCTCTAAGTTTATCGTCGCCAGCGCCGGAAGGAAGAGGAAATTGCCCACCTCCATTTTTTTCCACCTTTGTCTTTGTATATAACTTTTTTTGAAAAACGGTTTATTTCTGAATTTACTTCAACATTTAAACATTTATATTTTGTCTCTCAATCTTAAATTTTGGCTCTGTCTCTAGGCATTAGTTAAACTCTGAGATATGAAGTTTGAACCTAAAAAGATATTGGACCTTGAAATTGATCGTCTTTCGTCTTGATCACTATCCAATCGTCATTGCATCAAGAACTATTACTAATTCATGATCTATGGTACCTTTCAAATACCTCAATAGGCATCATACAACAACCTGATGTCTGTCTTTAGGGGATATATGATTCAACTCAAATTTAAAAATTGGTTTATTAATTATTAAAAATTTTGAGTTATGAAGTTATTCAAAGTTTTATTTTATAACTCAAATTTTATTTTAAAAATATTTTCAAGCATAATTTATAAAATTAAAATTCGAGTCAAATTAAATAAATTTTTTGGTATTTTCAAGTCAAATCAAGTCAAAAAATATGATTTTTCAAATTAATTCTACTTTTGCTCATACCTAACTCCCTACTTATAAGAACTAAAAAAAAGTATTTTCACTAATAATTTAGTAAAAATAAAACGAAGAAATTGGGCCATGAAGATTGATTTTGGATTGGATTTATTATATTTCGTTTCATTAGCCCAAATCCATCATCAAACCCGTATGGAATTCATAAATTTGTTTGATGTTTGCTCCAACCCTAGAATCTCCGTTCTCGGTAAGCCGCATCCGCTGTTCACAAACAAGAGGTAAATCCTCCTCACACCATTTCCTTGCAAAAATATGTGTTTTCAATTTACTGTTTCTTCGCATGCGCTTTGATTTATTTTCTTAACTGTTCTTAAAATGACGTGTTACTCGCTCAATTGCCATTATAAAAATGTGTTTTTTCTTCCTAAATATTATGGGTTTTGTTCAGTAATAAGCATTATGAGTGTAATCTCTTTTTTTGTCAGTGTTCTAATATTAGCTGTTTTGTGTCAGCTGGAAGCTTACTTATTTTGTAGTATTTTGGAGGATCATATATATTATTCATGTTTGAATATGTGTTCGGTGAAGTGCCGGACACGAGTATGTATGTTCTGGGAGTATACTCGGATTGCCATCGTATTGTAGGATCATATCTATTATTCATATTTGGACATGTGTTGGATTGAAATTTTTTAATGAAAAGAAGAGTCCTGGTAATCTAGGTTAAATGTTTAAAACTTGTTTCTCGATTGATTTTGGCTAGAGATGGGTGAGGAAGCTAAGGCCGTGGTTCCTGAATCACTCTTGAAGAAGCAGAAGAGGAACGAAGAATGGGAGCTTGCCAAAAAGCAGGAGCTCGAAGCTGCAAAGAAGAAGAAAGTCGAGAACTGCAAGCTGATTTGCAATATGCAAAGGAGTACGAGGCTCAGGTAAATATGCTGTATCTGTTTGCATCCATGTAAATTTGTTTTTTTAAATCAAATTGTGAAAGTGTCTGAACTTGCATTGTGTTGCTTGCAACTCTCAGGAGAAAGAGTTGATTCAATTGAAGCGGGAGGCTAAGTTGAAAGGAGGATTCTATGTTGATCCAGAAGCTAAGCTTTTGTTCATCATTCGAATCCGTGGGTATGTGTTGAATGTGACATTTCATTTGTTTTTCAATATAAATTCTAAATGGTAACATGTTATGTATGTTTGTTTGCAGTATCAATGCCATGCACCCAAGGACAAGAAAGATTTTGCAGCTCTTGCGATTGAGACAGGTAGTTTGCCAAATCCATTTCCTAAACTAAGAGGAATGTTTGATAAGTAAATGCCTAAATTTGGCTTATGGGGTGTAGTTTGCAAAGTTTTGAAGTTATCAGAACTTTATTGGGACAGTGTCATTTTGATAGTGCACTCAGGAACTGAAAGTGGTTGTTTTCTATATCTGAAAATGGGTATAAATGCATAATTTTCCATTGACAAACATGAAAATATTGAGAAAAATAGACATATCAGTATTCAAAACACACATGATCTCGAGTAATACATGTGGTGATAGGCTGATAGCTTCTTACTGATTGTGAACTTACTGTCGGTTTTGCATATCTTCTTTCCAAAACTGTGGGGAGATGGGGGGGGTTAATATATTGGGAACTAGTTTAATACTTTCTTCAACTAAATCAAAAAAAAAATCTGAACCTAAAATGCTGTGTTTGCTCTTTACAAAATGCAGATCTTCAATGGTGTTTTCCTTAAAGTAAACAAGGCAACAGTGAACATGCTTCACCTTGTTGAACCTTATGTGACTTACGGGTATCATTTGCTTTTCCTGTTTCCTGGCTTTCCCTTTTATAGTTTTTATATGTAATTGCCCTGTCTCATTTCTCCATCAAAATATTCTTCTAGATACCCTAATATCAAGAGCGTGAGGGAATTGATTTACAAACGAGGTTACGGGAAGTTGAAGAATCAGAGAATTGTTTTGACGGACAATGCAATTGTCGAGCAGGTCCATATGTTTTTTTGGTTTATCAGGGTTTCATATTTGGTGCCAAATGATTCCTGAGCATGCCCTTTTCTTTTGTGCAGGCTCTTGGCAAATTCGGTATCATCTGTGTCGAAGATCTCATCCATGAGATCATGACAGTGGGACCTCATTTTAAGGAGGCCAACAACTTCCTTTGGCCCTTTCAGCTGAAGGCGCCGTTGGGAGGTCTGAAGAAGAAGAGAAACCACTACGTTGAAGGTGGAGATGCCGGGAACCGCGAGAACTATATCAATGAGCTAATTAGAAGAATGAATTGAAGTCGAGTCCTTTTGTTATTAATTTTTAGTGGTATGAATTGAAGTCGAGTCCTTTTGTTATTAATTTTTAGTGGTTAAAAATTGTGGCTTTGAAGAAATTTTGTTGCCAATATATAGAATAGCTATTCAGTACCTGGAGCGTGTTGTTTGCTATTTCATAATGTTTTTCTTTTGAATCTTTATAATCTGCTAATTTAGTTTGTATGGAGGCATTTGAGTATTACTATTTGAATTAAAAATTATTATAAGTCGGATGTTGAAAGGGAAAGGCTGCAGTTTCACTGTGAATTTAGGTGTTGTGATTTTGTTCCCTCTTGGATTAATCTAGATTTGTTTTGTAGATTAGTCTTGGTGTCTACACTGTAACCAGTGTTGGGGCTCCTGGACAAAGACCCGTTTAGCCTCAAGATAACCGCAAAAGTTCTGGAAACAGTAATGAATTCCGAGGAGAGAACTGTTGTCGAAATCTTAGATGAGAATAAGATCGACCTCGCCAAGTATACGAACTATGACAGTGCCCCGGAAGCTGGTGCCATAGCCACGTTTTCCGGCACAATGCGCAACACTTTTGAAGTGATCGTCCTGGGATCCCCGTTCTATTGCGGTTGTCCCCCGTTTAGGCACGGTTCTTGTAGAAGAAACGAGTGTGTTCGTTGCAGTATCGGCCACTCATCGTGCCGATGCCTTGGACGTGTGTGAGCTTTTTATTGACTAGTTGAAGGCATATGTTCCGATATGGAAGAAAGAGGTTTATTCTAATGGGGAGGACTGGAAGGAGAATGTGGAATTTCTCGAGTGGAGGTCGGAACTCGGTAAGCATGGCTGCTGTTGCCGAAGGAAGACCGAGACTGAGGAACATGATAAAAAGGGGGGTCGTAGAGGAAAGGTCAACTGGTCAAGGTGGAAGAAGCCTTAGATACTAGCAGCTAAGATATTTAACGACGGTCGATCAAATTTAGAGTTTAATTTAGTCGGTTAATTCAGTCATTTTTAAGTTTTGTTACCGTCTCGATCTTATTTGAATTAAAAAGAGTATTATCAAACTTCCATCTAATTCGGAAGTTAAAATAACTTTTATTCGAAAGTTACAGGTTGAGAGAAAACACTAGCCGCGTAGAAACAAAATAAGCCTCTGCGCGAAACCAAAACCCCTAGTTGCCCCTTGTTTTTCCTCTTTCGTTTCTGATGAGCTTTCGGTGGCGTCCTCAAGGTCCGGCCGATCGTCATCGCTCTTAACTTTTCAGGCCGTTTATTCTCAAAGACGGGCCACGTTTTTTTCTCCATGATTGTTGTCGAAAGATTTCGGTGGTCGTTCGTTGAAAATTAATTTTTTTGGCGGTTCTTGACGTTCTCCACGAAATCTTAGCGGTGGATCGGAAGTAAGGGCGTTGTTTTCAGAGATAAGAGGCACGGAGACTGAACTCCCTCGCCGAAGTCACCTTCGGCCGGTTCCGCTTCTACCTCCCTCGGCCATGGTGGTCGTCCCGAAGCCATCTTTCATTTTCATATGGTTCCTCTTTTGTCTTGGTCGGTATTTTGCTCCCACCATTTTTCGGTGGTCGTCTGTGACGAAGGATGGTTATTATGTTTACAGGGTAAATGAAAGCTTTGGATGCTTGTCACCCCCTATCTCTCTCGCTCACAATCGGGCTCCCACAGTATTTCTGATGACAAAATTCTTATATTTTTTTTTGAGAAAAAAAGCATAGTTCTGAATGAAGCTCTCATAGAGATATCACCTGATTAAACCTTCCATGTGCTTAGTTTTATAATCATATTTTCGTTATATTGTTTGTTTTTATTTTCTGTTATCTTAATTTTTTTTTTTCATGTTTTTTGTTTCGGTTAGAACTCGATGATCCCTTTTGATTGGTGGTGGTATTGTGGTCTGGATGGTCGGTTTATACGAGATCTTTCGTTTTATTCTTTTGTTATATTGTTTTTTCCTTTGAATGAATTGAATTTTTATTCTTTGTCAAAAAACTTCCATCTAATTCTGTTTTTTACTAATCATCTTATGTATATATTGAATTACGAAGTTGGGCTAATTTGAAAACATTGGGCAATGTTTTAAATATTTATTCTAGTTTTCTCTATTCAAAAAATAAGTTTTCTATATTTTTTCCTTTTACTATTAATTTTTATTCTTTTAAAATGAACATTAAATTATTCTATTATTGTTAGTACCAGCGAATTACGATAACACAAACACTCAATTATAACTTTTTGTGAACGTACGAGCAGACTGCGATGGTGCGAACAACCAATTACAATCTTTCGTGAACTCGACTTATGAATGCTACTTCAGATTATGTGATGACGTTTGTAATCTATATCAACACCCACAACAACTCACCAAAAATACTTGTATTCCTCGTTGGCTCGTGTCCTTAGCTCTCCAAGCCCGACCATGCAATCCAAATAACCACTCAGCTCCCCATAACTCAGACTAAACTCCCAAAAAAATTCATCGGAACAACATCATCTCCATAACCAAGAGCTGTTGCACACTTATGCTGTCACCAATTATAAATTATTTTCTTGTACGACATATATTACACAATATATAAAAATAAAAGGTAAAGCATACCTATAGTCGTTACATTATGAAAAATCATCGTTTTAATGACCTTTAAAGGCTTATGTAACAATTTGATTGTTTTAATGATTATTTTATAAAAGTTTATTAAATTCAAAAATCATTTTATAATTTTTGAAAGGCCAATGATCAAAATAATATTTTACACAAGCTTGTGTATTTACACTATAAAAATCTAAATCCTAAGTTTTTAACCCTAACCCTAAAAAACTAAACCCCACACTCTAAACCTTAAACTCTAAATTCTAAACACTAACATTGAATTCTAAACTCTACAACCAAAACCCCTAAACCTTAAACCCTAAACTAAAACTCCAACCCCTAAAACTAAAAGACACGTGTAAACGTTTACACGACCCGTGTATCAAATTTTTTTCCAATTGTATATTTTACCCAAAAACAAACAAAACAATGTATTACTTATAAAATTAGAAAAGGAGTCGAACCGAATTGAACCCGCAGTGCTTGAATCCAGTCTATTTAGAGTATTTTAAACATGTATACAATTTTAACCATATTTTATGACGAATTACACTAATCCTATATTAATTTTGGGTAAACATAGAGAAGAAAAACGAAAATGCATCGTTCTTTGTTTTTAAATATAATTTGATTGTATTTTTAATTTAAATTTAAATTCACTCGATTCATAACCAGTCATAATATAACTAAAACTTAAATTTAAGCGTAAATTGCGTCGAAAAAAATATCAATTCTTTCAAGAAAATTGTGTTAGATAAAAGTACTGCTGCAAAATAAAATTTGTTAGAATTGGCTAACGAATAATATTAAATAAATAAAATGAATGAATGAATAAAAGTGATATAATTATCGTATCCTGGTAAAAATTAGGGTAAAGTACACAAACAGTCACTAAACTATCATAAAAATATAAAATGGTCACCAAACTTTAAAAAATTACATAATGAACATTAAACTTTAATTTTTTTATAAATAGTCATTGAGCCGTCAACTATTATTAACTGGGTAATATGGCAGTTACGAAAATTTGTATAACAACACATTTAATCTTGAATATTTACACATTCAATCAATTTAGACATAAAAAATGAAGGTTAAATTAGGATTAAATTGATTGAATGCGTAAATATGAAAGATTAAATATGTTATTATACAAATTTTCGTAATTGTCATGTCATTCAATGAACGATAGTTAACGGCTCAATGACTATTTTGTAACAAAAACTAAATTTTAATGTCCGTTATGTAACTTTTGAAAGTTTAGTGATCATTTTGTATTTAGGTGTTTTCGTGTTTAAAACCTAAAGGTTGTGATTAGATTTTAGGGTTTGAGTTAGAATTTAGGGTTTATAGATTAATATATATATGCAAAAATCACAAATACAAAACTAATTGCCTTTTTTGGTTAAAATGTTTGCAATTATCTTTTTAATTATTGGAAAGTAAATCATAACAGATAAGCACAGGAATCAGTTTTAAAACCATTTGGCAGGCCAGAAAATATCTTATTAATTAACTCCATTTATTACTAGTAATTAATTCACTATACATATAGAGAGAGACTAGTTGAAGAATAAGATTGATTTTATTTTTATCTTAATATTGTTTTGGTCCAAGGTCCTCCGGTATTTAAAAGAATTCGAATTTTTTATCACTTAATTCAATATATTTTTTAATTAAGCATATTTATAAGCACATAATTGAATATATTTATATATGCGTATAATGTGTATATATTTTATTAAGAAAGTAGATATTGGATATAAATACACATGAAAAAATTTATCAATAAAACCGAAATGATACGTTACAATACATTAATAACATCGATATGTTGATCGATATATTTTATACATAAATAAAAAGATAAATCCACGAATATGATATTAATTACATTCGGTCGTTCGAATGAAAAGTGTCATATTGACCTGATAATCAATTATTTCAAAGTCATTTTTTCTAGTTTATGATACACTATTATTCTTATTGAAAAACGTCAGATTAACATTTACTGAAAATATACGTTACAACACATTAAAAACATCGATATGTTCTTATACATGAATAAAAGGATATATCCACGAGTGCGATACTAACTAAATTCGAACTACGAATGGAAAATGTCATCTTCTTGAGCTGATTATCAATTATTTCAAAGCTTTTTTCCCCTAGTTTCTGATATTATTCTTATTGAAAAACATCAAACTAGCATGCCATGTACTTATCATAGATTCAAGAACTACATATACATACATACATACATACACATATATGTATAGTCATTTCAAATGTATTGAATCAACATTTTTCAAATCAGTTCTATGATAAGAACAGCCGATTTATAATGACGAATGGTGCAACACAGCTAGTTGACAGCCATCATATGATGCAGAAAACAAAGCATAAACAAAAGGGTTTCAGACGCAAATTTCAGTTGAGAAACCTAAAAGATCAGGAAACTAAGAACCAAACATGTAAGAAAAGCAAATGCTAGCTGAAACCCAGAAATCTGTTCTTAACAAACAAGCTAGATTCATAATCAGATTGAGCTCTCATCATTTTCTAAGGCACGTAAGGTTCATTCAGATCAAAATCTAGCAGTGTTTTTGATGAACAAACCTTGCTGCTTTTATGATCAGCTGCTTTCAACAACGGTTGTCCCCTAGGGTTTTTAGGGTACGAAACCGAGTTTTGAGCAACTTTGTCTTGCTCGAGCTTCAATGGGGTCTTGTGAAATCGATCGAAAGATCGATTTTTTGGAATTGAAGCTCGAAATAACTTCATGAGACAGTAAGCAGCCTCGGGTATTTCGTCGTCGTTATCGTTGTTGTCGTGATCAGAATCTGATTTCTTTAACCTTTTGGAGGAGTTGGCAATGGCCTTCCACTTTGGAAGTGATTTCATCATATCAGGATTCGAACCCTTGACCTGATCAACTTCAAGAGCTTCGTCGTTCTCTGACACGCTCGAGCAACAGCTGTTTTTATCAGACGGCGGCGGCCTTATCCCTCTCCAGTTCCTCTCGGGGTGGTTCCTCATGTGCCCGAACAACGATTTCAGCGACTTGAACTCCTTGTCGCATATGCAGCAGCTGACTTTCTCGTCGCCGTCTTGCTTCAGATCATCGTCCGGGGACGCCGTGTTCGAGATCTTCTGCTTGGACTTTGCACGGTGACGAAGGACGTTGTTCCGCGGCTGACGCTTCGAGATCTTCCGGTGGCGACTAGCTTTGTTGCCCTTCATGTGGATCCTTATGTGTCCACCTAAAGCTTTCCCCGACGTAAACCCTTTGCTGCAAACGGGACAGATATGTTGTTGTTGGCTTCCTCCTCCTCCGCCGCCATAGCTGATTTTCTTGGAGATCTTGAGCTTGACCATGAGCTTGTTTGGTTTCAATGGTGCTGAATCCGATGTCTCGGCTGAAACTAACTCTTTTCCCATGGTGTTTGTCACTTGATCGTCCATCAAACACAAAGCAAAACTAAAAAGAACAAAAAACCCCCAAAGATTTTGTTTTTTTTCCTGGAAAAACTAAGAAAAAAGAACACAAAATTTAGGAATTTAGAAGATTTGAGGAATTAAAAAGGGCATGTAGAGGGACAAAACAGCATAATTGAAGTTATTAGGGCAAATAAAGAGGGGTTTGAGCTATATTAATGGGAGAACAAATGATAATAAAAGAAAGTGTATAACGTAATAATATTTCACTATACACGAAATTAATTAAAAATTTGTGATAAATACCAACCACCAATTGTTTAACCATATAAAATATACATATATATTTTTCATATGTGATATACATATATCGGATATAGTTGAGGGACTCAACTCAAACTTGGCAACCGATCCATTAATTATTAAAAATTTTGAGTTATTCGAGTCTCATTTTATAACTTAGATTTTATTTAAAAAAAATTTGAATCGAGTTTATAAAACTACCATTCGAGCCAACTTGAGTCGAGTCAAAAATTCAACATTTTGGAGTTGAGTTTTGCGCACCTCTAACATAATGAGACATTAGATCTCTTGCTTAATAAAATCAGAAGACGAAAACTTAAAATTGTGAATAAAATAAATTGGTTTGAAAATGTTGCTCTCATTATAGACTTGCGGTAGCGAAACTAGATAATATATTATTAAAAGTAAATTTAAAATCTTTTTCTAAATTTTTTATTTAAGAAATTTAAAACGGAGATTCATTATCAAACTGTTGAGTAATATCTTTAAAAGATATACATGCAAGGTTTGTTTTGATTGGCCCAATTAAGATAATTAAATAAAATTAAAATATTTAATTTTGATATGTATATTTATGGGAAACTTGCATAGGATCAACTTAATCTTTTTAATTTGAAAAGATAAATTCAATATTATAAAATTAAGTAAATTAATTTGCACCGGCTTGTATTATATATAAGGTTAGGATTTACTTATATTGTGTAAAACTCAATTACTTTTACATATTTTTTGAACTGTTGGATGATGGTAATAAATGGTTAAGATTATTTTTTTATTTTTTTCAAATAATAATTTTCACATTTTCTACTATTAATCCCATCCATTTACCTTCATCAAACGGTCCAAAAAATGTAAAACTTCTAAAATTTAAATAAAAATAATTACCTAAAACTCTTCATTTGCCAAAATAATTATGTAAATACTGACGAGGATAAATTTAAGGGTAAAACTTTGATGTATTTACACTATAAAAACTTAAATCCTAAATTCGTAACCTTAACCCTAAAAACTAAACCCTAAATCTTAAACCATATACACTAAATTCTAAACCACACAACCTAAACCCTAAACTAAAACTCTAACCACTAAAACTAAAAGGCACGTGTAAACTAAAGTTTACAAGACGGCTTGTGTATCAAAGTTTTTTCCTAAATTTAATATGGGAGGTGTTTAATCTTTCAAAGTTCAACCCTCTCTTACCTTAAATACATTTAAGAGATAATTACAATACATGTCCTTAAATTATTGTAGCCATTCTAAATTAATTCCTAAATTTTTTAATGTTCCAATTCATCCCAAGCTAAGACTCACATTTTAAATTAGTCAAAAAAATTTGGACATTCAAATTTTATCCCAAAATTATAACCCTTGTTTTAAATGTGTCCCAATTTTTTTAACATTTTAATATGCCAATTCATATTATTTCATAATTCACATCAATGTTTACGGCACATGTAACAATTTTTAGAACGTTTTGTTAATATGAGGCATGATTAGGACATACTGATAATTTGATGATAAAAATAGAATGTTCAAAAGTTGAGGAACCAATTTAAAATAAGGGTCATAGTTTGAGATGAAATTATAATATTCAAAAGTTTGAGGACTAATTTAATATGAGAGTCATATTTGAGGATGAAACTAAAATGTTTAAAAATTTTAGGGACTAATTTGGAATGGAAGTCATACATTGAGGATGTTTGATACAGTTAACTCTATAATTAATTATATTAATCAAGTAGATCTCGTTTCTTTTATTCACTTTTTTCTTTAATTTTACAACATGCTTCATAAATTAAAATAAGTTGTCACTCCGCCTTACATTTGATCAGTATCAACAAGTGTTAAATATAATGATAGAACACATTATATCATTTTTATATTAAAATAAAATAATATTGATATCCATATCACGTACCAAGTAATTATGTATATTTCTAGATTAATCTAAACCAAATAGTATAAAAATTTATTATAAAATCAATAAAATATAAATATATCAATCGAATCACCTTGAATATAATTATAGCAAATTAAGTTCATAATATATATATCATTAATAATAAGTAATACATATATAATTGAAATCACTCATTTTCACTTGTAAATATATTAATATTGCGTGTATATTTATTATATGAATGTTACTAATATAAGGTGATGTGTGCATGTATAAGCTATGTATACGTATTAGGGGTGTATGTATGTCGCGTATGTATCTAGAGTATAAGCGTATTTGATTAATATATAGATGTTATGTTAATTATATGTATGATTATACGTACGTATACTAGAATATTATATTAATTAATGATTGTATAATATAAGTATATATTTTCGTATGTATATGTATTCTTTGTTATAATTATACTATTCTTTGTTGGGTGACAAAATGAAAAGAATTAAATATATTAAACCCAAATAAATTTGGTCCAAGTCCAATTACAAGGCCCGGTTGGCCCAAATCTAAATCTTATCTAATTACAATGTGCGGTAGCGTGGGCGTTGGATCAAGAGATCGATCCAACGGCCACGATGCAATGGAAGTCAAAAATATACGCCGGCGCGTGCTCCACACGTATGGACCGTTCGAGTGCCACGCGCGCGTGTGGTCCACGCTGCGGACGCTTTAACATCCCACGCGCGTAAGATCCACGCGTTCGACTCGACTCGATCTGCGGAGCTCCACGTGGCGAAATCGAAGCCGTCTCATCGAATCGAGGCTTCATCCGGGCCGATCGTTCTTCAAGCCATCTCGACCGTTAGATCGGATCGATCTAACGGCCGAGAACGTGTCCGCCATTGGCGAATCGTCCATACCGCCACCGCGCGCCCGATATTCAGTCCCCGTGTTCAGAATATGCCCAAGAAAACAAGCAAAAGTGTCAGTTCAGATCTGAAAAAGAAGATGCAACTTGCAACAAACATGGAATAATATATATGAAACGGGGCTTTTGTAACAAAGGAAAGAGGGGGGAGGTAAAAAAAAAAGAGAACGGAGATCTTGTAATACAAAAAAAAAATCTGAAAGTTGTAAACATCCAAGATAATCAAAAGACAGTCCAGTGGTAAATTTTTTGTCTCTTTTTCTTACTTGTCTTCTTTACATGCATATACGAAATAGAACAAAAAACAGAAACAAAAAAAAGGAGAGTAGTCTTACCGGCGTTGTTTGTGGGTCTTCCCTTCCTCAGTGATAAACCTTTCGGCTCCTACAAGCCAGATATGGTGAACTAAAGGGAGGAGAAGACCCTTTGTAGTTTTGTTTTGGTCTAAAAAATTTTTTTTTTTGGTTCGTATTTCCTAGATCTAGAGCGAATAGAGGTATATCCTCTGAATCCAACCTAAGATTCGTATTGAGGACGAAAAGGAGGTTGTTTTGGTGTATTTTGGAGGCTCGCCGGCGCCGGCGACTCGGGTAAGTTGAAAAGTTGAATATCCGAAGATAAGGGTATCTTCATGAACAGTATGAAGAGAAGGCTTCAGGCAAAAATTCTACACCGGTTGACAGGGTCATGTATCATTCATATCGAAGATAAGATAACATAGGCTTATAATGAAACAAGATATTTCGGAGCATTACTATGATTTAACCTTGAAAATGCAGGTGATCAAAGAAAACGATGTTAACTCCGTCCTCTAGTTCCCTGATGGCTGTCGATAGGGAAGGCGGGAAGCTTCAAACAACCTGGTAGGATAACTAATGGCACATGTCCTATCTATTCAAGAAAGCATACGAGATAACAAAAGAGATCTTTTGGGTGAAAACCAGAAGGGCACCCTCTCTAAAAAAAAACTCTAAAGTGAAAACCCGAAAGGGCGCTTTAGAATTCCAAGTCGAAATTGAAAAAAAAAGGGTCGAGATGGTTGAACTTGGCAGTGAAGCGGGGTATCGATGCCCGTAAGAAAGGAGAAAGCGAACGTCAAGATCAAATAAGGACCAGAACAAGCCCACCAAGATATTGAATCTCATGCATCATGAATAGTCAGACATCACTAGGATTAGGAGCATGTCAATTCATTCATTTGTCATAGCATTTTGCTTTCATCCCAGACAGGTATCTGCAGATCCAAAGAGACATCGAGGGCCATCACGGTGTGAATCCCAAATGAGAAGACAATGTTTTTACATATAAAAGGCACATGTTTTCAAGCTCCAGAGAGAGGTTCTATATAGGAAGAATCCTCCGCTCCGAGGCTTCAGAAGCTGAAAGTTCTATATAGGAGGGACTGACAGCTCTAGGGTGAAGACTAGCAGTTCTATATAGGAAGGACTCCCGGTCGAAGGAATTCACCCATGACACGCAAGATTATATAGGAAATCCTGCTGTGTCGAAAGCAAAGAGTTCTATATAGGAAGGGCTCCTAGCTTCAATGTCTTAGAGTGAAATATTCTATATAGGAAGAATCCGTAACTCCAAGATTTCAAGACGCCGAAAAGTTCTATATAGGAAGGACCGAGCGGCTCCAAGGTGAAGACTCATGATTCTATATAGGAAGAACTCCCGGTCAAAGAAATTCACCTATGACACAGGGTTATATAGGAAACCTGTTGTGTCGATAGCAAAGAGTCTTATATAGGAAAGACTCCAAGCTTCATTGTCTTAGAGTGAAAGGTTCTATATAGGAAGAACCTGTAGCTCTGAGATTTCAGACGCCAAAAGTTCTATATAGGAAGGACTGACGGCTCCAGGATTTGAAGACTAGCAGTTCTATATAGGAGGAACTCCCAGTCGGAAGAATCCATCAGTGGCGCAAAAGGTTTTATATAGGAGAAACCAGCGTTGAAAGCAAAGAGTTCTATATAGGAAGGACTCCAAGCTTTATTGTCTCAAAGTGAAAGGAAGGACTCATAATTCGGGATGTCAGAGCGAAGGGTTCTATATAGGAAGAGCTTGTAGCTCCAAGATCGGAAGGTGACGAAGCTCTATATAGGAAGAACTTACGAGCCTGAAGATTCAGCCAAGGAAGAGCGGAGATGTCCAAAAGAATTCGTTTTTCCAAGGCTACAAACAGGGAAGTCTGATAAAAATGAGTGCTTATGAATCTTTGCTTTGTTTCCCATTCCATGAGAACAAGCAAAGAGGGCAAATTGTAATCACTCATTTTCACTTGTAAATATATTAATATTGCATGTATATTTATTATATGAATGTTACTAATATAAGGTGATGTGTGCATGTATAAGCTATGTATACGTATTAGGGGTGTATGTATGTCGCGTATGTATCACTAGAGTATAAGCGTATTTGATTAATATATAGATGTTATGTTAATTATATGTATGATTATACGTCACGTATACTAGAATATTATATTAATTAATGATTGTATAATATAAGTATATATTTTCGTATGGATATGTATTCTTTGTTATAATTATACTATTCTTTGTTGGGTGACAAAATGAAAAGTATTAAATATATTAAACCCAAATAAATTTACGATCCAAGTCCAAGTTCAATTGCAGGGCCCGGTTGGCCCAAATCTAAATCTTATCTAATTACAATGTGCAGGTAACTGTGGGCCGTTGGATCAAGATCTGATCCAACGGCCACGATGCAATGGAAGTCAAAACATCTGCCAGGCGCGTGCTCCACACGTATGGACCGTTCGAGTGCCACGCGCGCGTGTGGTCCACGCACGGACGCTTTAACATCCCACGCGCGCGTAAGGTCCACGCGTTCTGACTCCTCGACTGCGGAGCTCCACGTGGCGAAATCTGAAGCCGTCTCATCGAATCGAGGCTTCATCCAGGCCGATCGTTCTTCAAGCCATCTCGACCGTTAGATCATATCTGATCTAACGGCCGAGAACGTGTTTGGCCGCTGGCAGAATGTCCATACCGCCACCGCGCCGATATTCAGTCCCCGTGTTCAGAATATGCCCAAGACAACAAGCAAAAGTGTCAGTTCAGATCTGAAAAAAGAAGATGCAACTTGCAACAAACAGGGAATAATATATATGAAACGGGGCTTTTGTAACAAAGGAAAAGAGGGGGAGGTAAAAAAAAAGAGAGAGAATGGAGATCTTGTAATACAAAAAAAATCTAAAAGTTGTAAACATCCAAGATAATCAAAAGACAGTCCAGTGGTAAATTTTTTGTCTCTTTTTCTTACTTGTCTTCTTTACATGCATATACGAAATAGAACAAAAAACAGAAAAAAAAAAAAGGAGAGTAGTCTTACCGGCGTTGTTTGTGGGTCTTCCCTTCCTCAGTGATAAGCCTTTCGGCTCCTACAAGCCAGATCTGGTGAACTAAAGGGAGGAGAAGACCCTTTGTAGTTTTGTTTTGGTCTAAAAAAATATTTTTTTTGTTCGTATTTCCTAGATCTAGAGCGAATAGAGGTATATCCTCTGAATCCAACCTAGGATTCGTATTGAGGACGAAAAGGAGGTTGTTTTGGTGTATTTTGGAGGCTCGCCGGCCGCCGCTAATCGGCTGCCGGCGGCGGAGAATACGGTGGCCGACCGCCGGATTCTGGGTTTTAGAAGAACAGTTGAGAGAAAACGAAGAACACATTCTTGTGAAAAACCAGAAAATGAAACAAATGGCCAAAATTTTGATTTCGGCCTTAAAGGGGGGCTTTTATAGTTATTATTATTTTGCTAAATGGGTAAATTACACACTCAACCATCCCGCGTTTTCAATATTTTCATTTTTGTCTCGCCGCATGGTATAATTACAATCCCAGTCCTCATGATATTTCAAAATCTTGTAATCCAGTCCCTAAATCACACCGATTCAGATTTTAAATAGTAAAATTACGCCTTTAGTCATCCCGCGTTTTTGAACTTTTCGTTTTGGTCCGCCCTTGGTCTAATTCTGATTCGGGTCCTTTTAGGTTTTGTTTGTTTCGCAATTTCGTCCCTAAATTACATATTATTGTTCTTTAATTTCTGCCACTGACTTTTATTTTTCTTTCATTTCAGTCCTGTATTCTTTGTAAATATTCATGTTCGTATTATAATCGTATATGCTGTTATTCTATTGTTTTATTTTATGTCCCTCACATATGACTCGTATTTTATATTTATAGGTACATATGTGTTAAGCTTATGTTGGTCATGTTTTTTATCCGGTTATTCGCATTAAAGTATGTTATGTTCTATTTTACTCGTAAAACAGCATGTTATTGTATTTTTGTATGTGTTGTATGTTTTCTTGGCTTTTAGGTTACGTGTTAGTGTGTCTTCTTTTACGTATGATATATTGTTCATATATGTTGAAATATGTTTTATTAATAGCATGTATGTCTTTTTAATATTTGTTTGTCTATAAGCTTAATTATTCCTACCTTGTTATTCTGTTTTGTTAAAGTTGTTATTATCTATTATTTAGAATAATATGTATATATGCATGTTTTAGTCTAGAATATCATCTATGTTAGATTAATATTCTGTTATGTCAATATTTATTGCATTTAAACATTTTGCCATATTTTATATTTTTGCCACTAAGATTGCATATGATTTATAACTTGTTAATGCGGTGTCCTTTTATCCGAGCGTAAACGGGGCCAGTATCAAGCGTAGTGATAGTGGTTGGGCGTTTATTCTCGGGTAACGGGACCCTTAAAATATATTCGCAATTATGACCGAATTTTAAAATAATCGTCACTCTAATCCGGAAAATCCAATATTAATAAAGCGGTAATTATTAAAGTACCAATTTTTGGGCGGTGTTGGGGTGCTAATCCTTCTCCATCCGTAACCGACTCCCGAACCCAATCTTTTTGAATCTCTGGTTTTATGGTGTCCGGCCTACCTAAGTGGCCGGTGGCGACTCCATTTTTTAAAAAATGCGGTTTTTTAAAAAACCTCACAGAATAAATATTTTATATCCAAAAGAATCACAAACACCTTTCAAAAATCCTTTCAAAAATCCTCGTTTTTTATTTTAGCGATAAAAAATGAAAGACATCGCTACAATAATATATTTTTCACTAGTTGTATGCTATATTATAACATACTTTTAGTATATTTACAACGGAAAAAATATCGAAATGTAGATGAGATTTCATTAAATGTGTAATTTTTATATATGAACTTTTATTTTGTGTAATTTAATATATTAAGATTTTTATTAGATTGCTTTTTACAAATTATTAAAACAATTATCAGTGTAACATCGTTTTATGTTTATATATTGTATATATAAATAATTATACTTATTTAATGTAAAAATAAGTAAGTATATTTAGGCTTAAGGGTTCAATAAGCCCTTAAACTTTTACCAAAAAAATAATTAAGTCCCTAAACTTTTTTTGTTCACAATTAAACCCTCAAACTCAAGAAAAAAAATCAATTTGGTCCTTTGACCAACGTTGACCATGAAATTTATTTTTTTAAATCTTCTTGGCATGTGTCGCAACAGGATAATGCCAATTGTCATTTTCTAGGAATTTTTAAACTTTAATTTTTAAAAATATATAAAAATCCGAAAAAAAAATCTTAAAAATTCTCACCGGTCATTTGATTGAAATAATGACGACCCTCCTCCACTAATCCCCATGGCTACAAGCAGATAAAACCGCAAGAAAAGTAACTCCATCTGGTTTTGCATTGGATTGCAGCATTTTATCGAAAAGATCCAGAGCCTCTTGAACTTTACCGTGGGATCCATAAGCAGTGATCATAGAATATTCTATACACTTCATCTACGGAAAATCATGGAAAATTCTATGCGCTTCATCTACGGCACCGCATTTTGCATACATGTCTAGGAGTGTCCCCATAACTACTTCATTTCTTTCCAATTTGTTCTCAAGTATAGAATTATGTATCTCCTTCCCTTTTTCTAAGGCAGCCAATCGTGCACAAGCTGCTAAAACACTAGTAAATGTTACTGCATCCGGATTTATACCAGCTTTTACCATGCTATCGTAGATGCCAAGGGCTTCGAAACATTTTCCAACAGAGACATATCCCGAAATCATAACATTCCAGGAGACTATATCTGACTTGGGCATCAACTTAAAGATATTTTCAGCTGAATATACATTTCCACATTTGAAGTATAGATCAATCAGGGAATTGTTAACAAAGATATCAGTTTCTATCATGCTTCTTATCATATAACCATGTATAAATTTTCCATATTGAAGCTGGGCCGATCTCGAACAAGCCATTATTATGCTGCTTAAAGTAGTCAAAGAGGGTTCAATCCCTTCCATATTCATCTTCTTAAAGAGTTCAATGCATGGCTGGCTATCACCTATTGAACTGTAACCGGCAATCATGGTATTCCAAGTGACCACACTCTTTTCTCGTATTTGTTCGAAAACCACCCTAGCCATCTCTATACGATCACATTTCCCATACATATCAACAAGTGCAGAGCCAAGAAAAACATCCAAAACAATCCCTTTTTCGACCAATTCTCGATGAACCTCCTTCCCTCTTTCCAAATCCATAAGCCTCGCACACGAAGAGATAATAATTGTAAGCGTTACTAAATTAGGCTCGAACCCGGCCTCCCTCATTTCCTCAAACAATTCCAAACACCTTTTCAGCTTTCCCATCTTGATAAAAACAAGAAATAACAGTGTTCCAACAGGCAACATCTCTCTCAGTCATTTCATCAAACACCTTGGCAACCTCATCAAACATATTACACTTCGCATACATACTGACAAGAGAGCTTCCAACAAAAACATCAGATAAAAACCCAATTTTTATCAAATGGGTATGGATCATTTTACCATACCCAACACTCCCCAATCCCCACAAGCCTTAAGCAAACTCGGGTACGTGAAACCATTGGGTTTCAAAAAAGGGTATTTCCATAACTTATCAAAGAGCTCGAGAGCTTCAACGAACATGAAGCTCTTAGTGTAAGCAGCCATGAAGGAATTCCATAAAGAAACATCTAATGGGTTGTCGATGGTTTCGAAAACACGACGAGCCGAGCGATGTAAACAGCGAGAGAAGTCAAAATCGACGAGGGTTTTGCAGAAGGCAATGTTGTGGTGGAAGCCTGATGTGATGATTTTCTGGTGAATGGGCTTACCTTTTGTCAATGACTTGGAACTAATGCACGTTTTCAGAAGGGATAACAGTTTAACGGTGTCCATAAAGAGGATTTTCTCCATTATTAGCCTACACAAAGTTCAAATTCTTAAAATGTTTATATGTGATTCAAAATTAATTTTTGATACATTTTTATAAGTTTGAAAATAAAATATTTACTTTTATAATATCTTCATTTTACCGTTAAAAATAAAAAAGAATATTAATTTTTAGTTATAATTATCACTTAAATTATCTTATTATAATCGGATCATTCAATTATAATTAAATGGTTAAAAAAAGTATATCTTTCATTTTAAATGACTAAACGTATAAATGTTTTATTTTTATCATAAATTATACTCTCATTCTAAATTGATTTCGAAATCTTTATTTTTATATCAAATTACGACTTACATTTTCAGTTGGTCCTCAAACTTTTAAACGTTTTAATTTTATCCTCAAATTATTATTTTTGTCACATCATATCTTACATGATACACAATTACACATTGATGTTTACATAACAATTAACAAATTTTTATAACACTTTTATTAACAATGGATATAATTAGCATGTATTGATAATTTAGGAATAAAATTATAATGTTTAAAAGTTTGAGAGCTAATTTAAAATAAAAATCATAATTTGAAAATAAAATAAAAATGTTCAAAAATTTGAGAGATAATATGGAATGAAGGTGAAAACTATAGTTTGAAGACGTGTGATACAATTAACTCAAAAATTACATATTTTTATTTTTAACGACAAATTGATTTGTTTGCAACAATCAAGTGATCCATTTACAATTTCTTAAAATTTAGTGACCCATCCAAATTCTTACTAATAATTGAATGGCTATGATATTTTTACTATTTTTTTTAACTTTTAATCCGTTTTAAAATTTCAAATCCGAGTAATAATTTTTCCCAAAAATACACCCGCCATAATCACAACTGAAATTATATACACAAAAAGAATATTTTCCTGCAGATATAAGTTGTTTATGAATTTACAAGGCAACTGCTTTCAACAAGAGCCAGCAACCTAATAAAAATATACATTTTTGTCACCCTCAATCCCCTCCCACACATTAAAACAAGGTACCTTTTTATAGGACAAAAATGAAGTAAAATCAAATGGGGGCCAAAAAATGATAAAAAAGATGCAAAAATATATGAAAACCCAATCAAAACCCTCTCCTAATTATCTTCCTTTATACCACTCTTGATCAACAATGGTATGATTTGATCAATCAAGTTCCCAATGTTGGGATCGAATCTCGGAAAGACTATATTGCATGTACATCATATAGTCACTTCATTGTGTTAATGGGCCAAGTCCTCGCTCTCGACACCAACACTAGACTTGTCAATCGTGTGGACATTGTATTGTTTGTATACTCTTGCTCTGTTCTCTGCCCACCATTGTTCCGCTTGTTTCTCACTGAATCGCTTACGACTGCATATATAACCATGAACTGAGTTCATGAGTCAATTTGGGATAGCTACACAAATTAGAATTGCCAGAGAGTAATGCATAACATACCTGAATCGAACTCTCTTGAGATCCTTGGCACCACCTGGTAGTGAGGTAAGTGTTATATACACACCGGGTTCGTCTTGCTCAACCCATTCATTCTCGTTTCGAGATTCGCCTTCTTTTGTTCTGCCTCCACTTTTAGTAGCTGGTTCAGTATGGCCTTGTTTGTTATGGCCTGAACCACGGTTACTAGCGGTGCTGAACCCATTAGAAAGTAACTGGCTGCTTGATACGTTTGAATCCAGTTCTCCACACAAATATTGACCATTCAATCTTTCAAATGAAACACTAGAGACATCATTGGAAGGAGGGCTAGAGCCAAACGAAGTAAGTGAAGGCGATTTGATGTTCCGAGCAGCCCCAACAGGCAGTCTTTCAGCCATATCCTTTAACTGCTCAACATATCAAATATCATTTACATCAGTAGAAAAACATGATGAAAGTTTCTCAAGTACAAAGGAAGGCTTGGTTCATGACTAACGGCAAGCAAAGAGCTCCGGATAAAACAAAGTATAAAAACCCGGAAAAGGACTTAACATAGCTAAGTATAGTTCAGAGCTATGATTACTCAAAAACGTCGCAATGCAGAGATATTGGACTAAAGCTTTATTAAAATAGATATTCGTGGACAACAACAACAAATTAGTCCATCTTACTTGTGCAGTAAGTGACTTGATGACTTCCTTTGCTGCTTTGCATTTTGCAGTCTCCTCCTCTGCTATTGCAATCGCCTCCTTCAGCTGTTTGGTTGTTCTTTCCAGCTCAACTTCTTGAAGCTGTGCTTTACGTGTAAGATTCTCCACCTGAGAGATAAAGATTGGTGAGGCGTAACGGATAAATACTAAATAACCTTGCAAACAAGTGAAGACCCTTGCTTGACAAAGAAAACAAGAGTAAATCTTATAATATCCTGCTTAAATTAAAGCTTCACATCTAGCTTGTCTGGAGCAAACGAGTACTGTGAAATGTGTAGATTTAAATAGGAAAATGCATGGAGCAAGATACCTGTGTTCTTAATCTGATAACCTCTTGGCTAAGGCCATCATTGGTCTTCTTAACATCATCCACAACTATTTTAGGGGAGGTGAGGCCTCCGAGTGTTGGGGTCGGTGTTGTTGAACGAGGAGGGCTAGGCCGTCTTGATATTGGTGACGTTGCACGAGAAATGATTCTTGAGCCAGGAACAGAAGCTGAGAAAAATTTCTTGGATGATCCAAATACTGGATTAAAAGATTTAGAAATATTAAGTGATCCCCTTTGGGAGCCTCCATTTGGGACTGGGGAGATCACGACTACTATTAAATTCTAGCTTCTTGTTTTTCTTTGATCGGCTTTCCCCTTGCTTAAACGACTCCATTGATGAGAATCTAGCAAGTTGAGCATGAAATCTGGAATCCAACTTATCATCTTTATCAACAAATTCACCAGTCCCGTGATTTATGCTTCCTCTTCTACTTATAGAAGATTGAGATGATGCATCAGTTTCAATGGCTTTCTTCAGCCGATTAAAACAATTGTCACAGACACGATAAGGTTTGTTGGGATTTGGAGCCATGGAAGCCTTAAGGCACTTTTTACTGCTGCATGCGTGACAAAAGACTAGTCCACAATTATAACAATTGTGACGTTTTCTTTTGAAATTAAATGGGAGGCGACAACCAGAACACATTGATTGATCAACACCCAAAACCCATTTGTGGAGACATATTGCTGCAGTGAAGTTTGTGCCACATGCAATACTTTTGACTTGCTTGTCTTTCAGAGCTTCTACCAATGTTGGGAATTCTTATCATCAGTATTCCCATGACCTAATCGACCGTTTGCTCCCTTTCCCCAGGTATAAACTTCGGTTCTGGAAGTCAAAACTGCAACATGATAAGCACCACAAGAAATCTCCTCAACAAAACTCTTGGAAAGCTTTCCTTCGACACGGGTAGGAACCTTCCCATCAGCTTGTGGATTTCCTAGCTGGCCATAAACAGGACTTCCCATGGTGTAGACATGCCCTGAAGTTGAAAGGGCAACTGTCAGACTGTGTCCACAGGCAACTTGGCAAAAGTTTGGCTCAACAAGAGCAGCAACACAAGTAGGAACAAGTTTGGTTTCCTTATCCCCATGCCCAAGTCGACCTTTATCCCCATCTCCCCACGTAAATAGCTTTCCCGAGGAACAGTTGCTAGAGCTTGAATTCCCAACCATGACTTCAACAACTGCAGCAGTATGCCACACTCCACAAGCTGCTCGAACAGTGCGGAGCCCCTTTAGGGATTCCACTTCCCTTGGCAATGAGACACTATTCCGATCCCCATGACCCAAAACACCAAATGTGCCATCACCAAAGGTAAACAATTGACCAGCAGAGGTAACTACAGCTGTATGCCAAGGACCACAAGATATTGACGAGACATGTATGCCCTCCAAGGGACCATTCACTTGTTTTGGCACCCAATGACTTACTTCATTTCCGTGACCAAGAAGACCAAAATTATAAGTGCCATCACCCCATGTGTACAAATCACCAGAAAGTGTTACAGCACAAGTATGGTACTCACCGCATGCTACAAGCTCAATGTTAGTATTACTAAGGGCATCAATAAGCTTTGGATGCAAAACGTCAGAGTCTACACCATGTCCAAGCCGGCCTCCAGATTCCTCTCCCCATGAGAAAACCTCCCCCTGCTTGGTTACCAAAGCAGCATGTCGACCACCACAGGCAATATTCTGGACATCAAGTACAACCGCAGATTCCAAAGCTTTAGGCAGTAAAGAATCCATTTTGATACCACAACTGCTGACTTTATTAAGTCCACCACCCAATACCCCATCCCCAGTGCCTTCACCCCAAATGAAAACATCACCCAAGGCATCGCCATCATCATGACCAGATCCTTGGCTGGATGAACTAACTGCACTTGAAAGACTAACCCTAAAAGCATCCATTGCCATTGTCTTCATGTGGCCATGAACACTATCTGATCCTCCTGAAGACAAAGAATGAACTGAACCACTAGTGGAATCTGGAGGAAAGAAACCCTTGGGAGGAACAGCATATAATAGTACATCTGAAAATGCCTTACCCAGACCATTCTTTGGAGGACTTTCATACGGACTATGAAGGCGAAGGTGATCACCATCCTGAATTTTAAGTAAGAAAAAACATCTCAAATTCACTATTTTGTAGTGTTGAAAGTAGATTTTGCGGATAAAATAGGACTATACCTTCTGCAAGCTATCATTACTACCAAATGGGGAATGTAAAGGTGAACTTCTTCGTGTGTATGTTCTAGGACTATTTGCTTCAGAAGGAAAGCCATCACTTCTTGATTCAGTTCTCCATTTTCTTTGGTGGCTACGAGAGATTAATGCTTTTAAACCACTAAACCAGACTTCAGCTTCATCCTTGTCCTTGCATATCTAGAATAATTTTATTAAGAAAAAAAAAAAAATTTAACCTGTCTGTACATGCCACTCGAGAAGAGGTATGCAACAATAACCAGATAAACCAGAAGCCATGGTTACAAAAAAGTAAATGCTTACCAAATCTAGCGATCTGTCATTATATATAAGTGAAAAGGACTGATACTCTTTCTCAGGCCGAGGATATCTTTGAAAGATAGGCTGGAAGAAAATATAGGCCATTTTATAAGTAATTGAAGAAAATGAAAAGATTTTTCAAATATAAAGCCATCACAGCATCACCAATACAAGACAATGAATGATGGAGATTAGAGTTAGACTACCACAAAAGAATATACAATATTTTTTTTGAATATGGATTGAACCTTCACCCAAAGTGGGTGAAAAAGGAAAAGTTAAACAATTACATAGTAGTGTCATAGACCGGATAAGAATATAATTAAAAGTATCTGAGAAAACAATATGTTCACATCATATGTTACAGGCATGTAATCAACTCTAAATATTGTCAAAATCATGGCATAGTAGGCAAAGACAATACACCATCTATACAGAAAGAAGTATATTTTATGCTTACATAATATGTTACAGGCATGTAATGAACTAAATATTGTCAAAATCGTAGCAAAATAGGCATAGATAATACACCATCTATACAGAAAACCACTTACAGTGCGCTGCCCGGATATGATTCTAGACACGTGACTTAGTTTAAGATGTTTCTCCTCTTTCCCCGAGAACCATATTAAAACAGACTCATCCTGAAAGCAGAATAATATTCAACAATTTAGGACTTTTATAAGGAAAGGCATGATCAATGATGTATATATAGAGGGAAATGATATCATCCCCAGCTTCAATTTTTATCTTACACAAAATGGTTTTCCAGCATCCAATTGAGGAACCACTATTAATACATAACAAGTCAAGAACAAGTGATGGTGAGTTATGAGGCAAGTGAACTGTGCCCTCATTAAAACCATTTGAGCAATAAGAGACAAAGGGAGAAGGCATAGGGGCAGTGTTACATATTTGAAGACAAATATAATTTGTATTTCCCAAGTTAGAAATTAGAATTACAAACAGTCTTCATACCACAGTTTTGAACCTGATTTATCTATCTAATACAGGTATCTGAGCCACAGTGTTAAAGACAAAGGAATAGAACCAAATGTTCTGAACAGTAAACAAAGTGAAGGGTTCCTGTGCAGAATAAAGCTCATTTCTATTAAATAAAATAATTAGTTTGGACTTCTCAGGTTGGCACCATGAATAAGTCTTATATCAGCAGCTTTGAACCTCATTTCCTCTATACACTATCCATTCCATAATTCATTGCTTACAATGGCTAAAAGTAAAAACTCCTTGACACATATTGTTTGTTCAATTGAACGTCATGTAAATCGTTACATTTTCAATAGAGGCTAATTGACAATGAAAAAATAAAACAGATACACAATCTAAAAGAAAAAGGTTCAAGCATGTGACATTAAAAAAGGAAAAAAACTTACATTTGAAAGGCGGAAGGGGCAAAATTTTGGCTTCCCTCTTCTTCCATACTTCAGCAGGCAAGCCCCTTTCTTCAAAGCAGTAATTGCCTGTCGCAAAGAGTACCACAATAGCCTTAGGCATATTTAAGGACATTTGCAGGTGGGAAACATAATTGTAGCTCCAATATCAATTTACATGCAGCATAATAATAAAGGAAAATACCCAAGGGACCGCCAAATTATTCAGAAAAATACTCACTCTAAAAGGGCAAAAAGGACAGTGGAAAGAAACTTTAGAGATTTCAGAAAAGGAAAATGCTGTGACAATATACTAAAATAATCAGTCATAATAGGAGCAACTGACAAATCAAAGAGAAGGGGCAGGAGCAATTCTAGCAATCTATTTCCACATTGACTTAAGCACCACTATAATAGTACTTAGAATCTAAGCAATCTACTTTCCAACTTATATTGAGCTAGGCATGTATACATTTACAGGTTACCTCCAGCCTACACTTGAGAAAGCTTAGATCAGGAACTTCAAGTTCAATGATCCAAAAACAAAGCAAGGTTTGTGGCGTGGATATAGATGTGCCATAGAACATAGGACATCAAACTTTTTTTAATCTATGGTTCAGTATCAAATTATTCAGCATTGAAATAGCAGTTATATTTCAACAACCCAAGAAGTAATCTGCATCAGTATTAGAACAACTCATAGTAGAAAAAATTAGTTCCAGTCCACCAACCTTTTCATCTGCCGTAGCACATGTGGCATGTGGAATTGTAATTATCATGGACTTGTTAAAAAACCAGGTCACACCGACCATTGCTTGCATAAGTTACATGCAACTTTGTGTGACAAATGAAATAAATGTGAATATAGCATCATTAAAGCATTAACCACTTATCAACGATGAAATGGCAACAAATTTCAGCAGCCTAGAGCATATTGGTATTTCAATGATTTGTCAAGAGAGGATTTAACTACTTGGTGACTCAACAAGAAAATTCTAAGATCATTGAATCAATATTAGGATCAGCTGATTTCCCCTATTTACTCGCATTTCAAAGTCTAAAAAGTTTCTAGTTATAAGCCGACCAGACTTCATCATTCCCAACCTACAAAAATAGCATGACCCTATTGTTTCTACTAGCTCCTAAAATTAAGCATAATCTAGACTGGCAAACATGTCAAAATTTATGTAACACAAATTATTAGTCAAAACTTACATATAAATACAAATTATGAAACAATAAAATATATGAACACTACCAGGTCTACTAGCTCCAAATAGAAGGCATGAAATCAGCAATTTCAAACAATAATTAGAAGAAAAACTCAACAAAATCAATCAACCAAGTACAAAGAAATTCAGCAAAAAAAGTAAAGTACCTGTTCGATGTCTCTTTCCACAGGGCCAGTTCTGCTAAGATCGGAAGCCATCCTATCGGTTCTTGACATAACCGAAACTACACTTTAATAAACCAAAAAGCCAAGACCCCCTAAATCCCTCCAAAAAAAAAACAAGGGATCCAAAAAGAAAGTCAAAAACCCAGTTAAGAAATGTTAAAAACAAATTCATCCATTTTCAAAGCCAAATCCTTTCATCCAAAAATACCCTTTATTTTTCCCTCCACCTCATAGCTGAACACTAGCTTCGACCCCTCAAATCCCATCCAATCTCCCAATAATTGGGATTCTACCATCGAAGGAAATTTCGCTAACCCAAACCGTACTTCCACTTTTTACACCTCTTTTGAAGCTTCAATGATGGCAATCTAGAGCACATTTGGAGAAAATTTTAAGCTGTGTAGTTAAAGTAGCTAAAGAGAAAGGGAGAGGAAAAGGAATCAGCTTGCAATGAGGTGAGATATGAAGGCAAAGGGGTGTTTGGAAAGAGAGAAAATCTGGGGGAATGTAATATTTGATCTGATTAGGAGTTTAAGAGACAGAGAAGAGAGGGAATAAAGAAATGAGAGGAAAAAGAAGAAAAAGGTGAAAGAGAAAAACAGAGAGAGGATAATGCAAATTGCAAAATACCCATAAAAAAATTTAATCTGAATTTCATAGTAATTACTTCATTATTTCTTTTTTATTTATTCCCTTTGTTACTTTGCAGTATTTTTTTTTTTCTTTTTTCTGTTTGGTGACTGAGAAAGTTGTAAAACGAGAAGAAAGTACAGTGAACTGTAAATGGTAAAATCTTAGTCAAACTTTCCTTCTCGATAAGAAAATAAAACAAGTATTTTTATTGGGTAAAGTGCACAAATGGGTCACTAAACTAAACAAAATGATCTTTTTAGCCAATGAAGTTTCAAAAGTTATAAAATGGTCTTTAAATCAAACTACTACAAAATAGGTCATTAAAAACTTATTGAATTATTGCAAAATGATCCTTAAATCTATTGAAATTTTATCAATATTTTTTATTTATAACAGTTTGATAAGATTAATGATCATTTTATAAATTTTAAAACTTCAATGGCTAAAAGATCATTTTTGATTAGTTTCATGACCATTTATATAATTTACCCTTTATTTACACTTTTTAAAATTATGTTTTACTTTTTTTATGAACAATAAAATTTAAAAAAATAATTTTTTTGCATAAAATTTGATTTTTATTGTGACTAAAATTTTACAATTTTCTATATTTAATTTCACTTTGACTCAAATCAAGGTTTTTTTTTTTGTTTAATCCAAGTTAAATAGATTTTTATTACAAATAATTATTTTGTTAAAAGTTGACAAAAAATAAAGATTAATTTTATAGTACTTATTATTATTAACGTTCTATTTAATATTTTTGTTAGTTTCACTAATTTGGTTGGTTGCATAACTAATAACTAAGTGACACCAAACTTCATTGATCATTGTATGCTTAACTTTCCATTTAAACTTTCATTTTATAATTAATTTAGATTAATAATTACATTGTTCTATTTAATATTTAGTCTTTTATACTCCCTTGAGGATGTAAATTAAAGGGTAAATTAGGCTGTATTCACATAATTTTTAGTACGCTTTCACTTAATCACTAAACTTTTAAAATTTGAATTACAGTCATTATATTTTTCTGTTTTTATTTTAATCATTGTCAATCGAACTTTACTCAATCAACAATATTAATATAATATTTATATATTTATCGACCCAACCAATTACAAAAGGAATAAAAGAAAAATAAAACTACTAAAAATGTTGGTGAAGAAGTAAAGACGAACCCACATATACATTGGGAGGGACACTTTGCCCATGCAGGGAATCTTTTTACTTTTATTTCTTTTGTTTAGAAAAATAGATTAATTATATATTTGTTTCCTACCTTTCAACATTTATATTCTACCCTACCCTAAATTTTAACTTCGTCCCTCTAAAAAAATATATGACAAATGGTGGGTTGTTGATTGAAGTTTCTCATATACATCCACAATGGCTCACCCCTTTTGTTTTCCCAATCCCTTCTTGATTGAGACCAACACCACTCCATATCACAATGAAAGGCCCCGCACACTTCGAAATTACAAGTACGATAATTAAATTATCAATTCGAATAAACAATAAATTTAGTTCATTCGGAATTAAATTAGACTCGATATAAAACATTTTAAATTTAAATAAATATTATTATTTTTTTATTTCAATTTAATTAAAAATTTATAAAACATTGATACATAGCATGTAAACAAAATGGAATATGTATCTTTTGAATTTGGGCTATGTACAACATGATGAAACCCCCTCTTCCATAAAGAAAGCAAAATTATTGAGTTGGTAAAACATCAATTTTGTTTTTCTTTTCAAGAGAGGTTGTAAATTAAAGGGTAAATTAGGCTGGTAGTTACAAAATTTTTAGGACGCTTTCACTTTAATCGCTAAACTTTTAAAACTTGAATTACAGTCATTATATTTTTTCGTTTTCATTACGGTCATTATCAATCGAACTATACTCAATCAACAATATAAATATTTATATATTTATCGACCCAACAAATTACAAAAGGAATAAAAGAAAAATAAAACTATAAAAATATTGGTGAAGAAACTGGCACGAACCCACATATATATTGGGAGGGACTCTTGCCCCCCAAATAGGGAATTTTTTACCTTTGTTTTTTAAAAAAGATAATAAATTAATTATAAATTTAAATCTTTCAACATTTAAATCCATTGCCAATTCAAACTTTAACCCTATTTGTGAAAAAAGTTTGACAAATGGTGGTGTGATTGAATTTCATAATAATCCACAATGGTAAAAATAATTAATTTTGTTTTCCCATTTTTGATTGAGATCAACACCACTACATATCACAAAAAAAGAAAGCAAAAAGGCAAAATTACATATTAGAGAATTAAATTATCGATTCGAAACTAAATTAGACTCAATATAAAATATTTTAAATTTAAATAGATAATATTACTTTTTTATTTCAAATTTTAATTACAAATTTATAAAACATTGATACATGACATGTAAACAAAATGGAATATGTATCTTTTGAATTTGGGCTATGTACAACATGATGAAACCCCCTCTTTCATAAAGAAAACAAAATTATTGAGTTGGTAAAACATCAATTTTGTTTTTCTTTTCAGAAGAGTTTGCGTGTATATATATAGGATTATTATTTAGAAAAGTTATACAATCATATCTATTTTAATTTTAAAATTTGAATCTTTAAACTTTAAAAAATATAAATTAGATTGGTTGATTCTAAACTCTAAATTTAAGAACTAAAATATTGTCTGGTGGAATAGTTTATTTAACACTGAAACATTGCATAATAATCGATATATATTAAAAAAAACTACTCAATCATGCCTATTTTAACATTAAAAGTTAAAATCTAAATCTCAAATCTCTAAATTCTAATCTTAAATCCTAAATTCTAAATCTATAGATTAAATAACTCTAAAATATAAACTAGGTATATAAAAAATAACCTGTTTTTGTAAAATAGTTTCAAAGTATTTTTTGATGTATAGCATAATAATCTATCTATATATATATATATATATATATAACAATTAATTTAAAATTTCAACATATTTCCAATAAAGGAAAAAAAGAACCCATCATAAAAAAGAAAATAAAAAGGCAAAAGATATATTAGATAAAAAGATAATCTAAATTATGTGTCAAACAATTAGGTTGGATGGTGTAGAATGGGCAAAAGCTAATTTGTCCTTAGACAAGGCCATGTTCTAAACAGGTTCTTTCTCTGGACCACCCATGCAACTTAGTTTAAAGCTTTTTGACCTACATTTTTCCATCCCAACTTTGATAATTTATCGAATTTGAATTCGATTTAATTCAATCTGATAATAAAAGATTGTTGATATAAACCGTATAATATTTTTCTTAAAAAAAATATTTTGGTTCAAATAGATATGCGTGTGGGAAAAAAATACATATGTTGGTACAAATCATTATAGAACGATTGTGAATTCCTGTAATTTAAAATATAACTAGATTGGTTCATGCACCAATTGATTTAAGAACTAACAAATTGTCTGGTCCGATGTAGTATATTAACTTGAGGACACATTGCATCGACATAAATAAAATTGATTAAAAACCTTTTGTTCCTTATAATTTTGATGAAATTTAAACTTTCAACCAGTTAATTTTATACCCAATAAATTAAGTAAAAATGATCATTTGATCACTAAAATTCTGAAAATGACAAAATGGTTCTTAAACTTATCAAAATCGATCACTATTTTATAATGGGTAGGGACCATTTTGTAACAATTTAATAAATTTAATGACAGTTTTACAACTTTCAAAACTTTAGTGACAAAAAGGTTATTTTACTCACTTTAGTGATTGATATGTATACTTCACTAATATATTTACAAACTATATGTAATCAATGCAAAGTTGTACTCGGAATGTCCATTTTATTAATAAAAAATATTGTTAAAGAATAGGTTCAAGTAATTTAGGGTTCCAATAATTCGTAGATCATTGGTCGTCTGGTAAAGGGTCCTTTTGGCAAATGGTAAAGCATATATTTTAGACAATTTTTTTTCTTCAAAAAATAAACATTTTTAGTAAATACAAATTTTTTTTTTTGAATAAAGAATTTCTCAAATATTGAAATATTTTTTAAATATTCTGATGTAATTTCATGACATTGACAGTAATTATTCATAAAGTACACACTGGACAAACTGTAAGAAAGCATATGTAAACTCTTCACAGAAGAACATAAAAGTGTAATATGAACCAACTAAATTAAGCTCCGAATTAATATATTAGTATATTTTTCTGTTAAATGAAAAGGTTTTAAGAAAATAAGCAAAGTTTTGATTTAGAAACTCCAGATCTAGCAATGGGAGATGGGGGAATTTGTACATATATGTAACAACTGAGCACTATTTCAAGGACAAAAATACAATAAACAAAAAGATCTCTCAGCTCGATGTTCATCTCGGCAGCACGTTTTCCAGCGGCAATTTCTGGGCCTCCAAGAAGTCGAGACAACCCCTTCAGCCTTTCTCTATGTTACATCAACCATGTAAGTGTCGTCAGCCCGAGGAAGAACTAGTTTCTGCAGTTTCATCTTCACTGAAGCTAGATGGTAGTGGTACATCCATGGCAGGTCTAGATGACAATAACACAGTTCAAAGATCTTGCTGAGTGTATGCTAATAAATAGATGGATAGAGGGAGGTAAAATATATACTATAACATACTGACCTTTTAGTCGGATTTGTCAACATGGGCGATCTGGCATGTGATGCATTTGAAACATCTTGCTGAGGGAATTCGGCACCAACTTGCTTTGCAACCTTGGAAATACGAAAGAGATGGGTCAAAAGCAAAACACGAGTGCATGATACGACTGAAAACCGACTAAAGGTTGAACTTACTCTCAATTCATTTGTTGGATCAGTTTTTACTCGTACAGGGTACTCCTTTTTCAGCTTCCGCTTTCCACCAAGTTTCTCCGCCTGCATGTATGCACCCGATAAAAACCGAGCCAAAACATTCACCACGGAAACCATTGGAGGACAAAGCATGTGAGAAGAAATACCTTTCCCGTCCTTGCAGATGGCCCTCTCTCAGTACCCAGGGACGTAGACAGGTTTTCTTTCTTCAGAGCCTTATATGTATGGTTATCATCGTCACGCAAACAAGGCTTTTCTCGTTCATCATCAATTTTTCCACCATTGGGGTCGGGATGGTTAGAGAAAGAGTCTGGTTTCATCCTTTCAGCAGCAAGCTTAGAGTTCACCCTACTTCGTTTGCAATCAATGACAGCATCTTTTTCGGCAGAACCTTTGTGGATATCCGATGAAGTGTTCTGGCCCGGGAATGAGTTGGAATAAAGAAAAGAAGATTTGTATTTTAATTGCTGACGAGATTTTTTGTTCTGTCTTTCAGACCCATACACAGTTTTAAACGTTGCATTCTCCATATATGAATCCTGAGAACTCAACTTGGAATTACGTACTTCATCTACCTACAAGGACACGGAAAAGATAAGGCGGTCACTATGAATAAAAGTTCTCTTAAAAGGAAAGATGATGTCTGGCTTGTTAAATATGATTTTCCATTATAACTAATGTCAATATAGGAATAATTCCGGTGACTTCCATGTATCCAAAGCTTTCAAGCTGCAATGTCAAAAGCTAGAGCTTGAATTCATTGTTTTGCTGTCCAACTAAAAGCTCCATATACAGGTCGATCCCAAAAGATTTCTCCGCAAGGATAGAGGATCATTCTACCTTTCGGAGGAGAATTTCTCATTTATTTCCCGACATTAAATAGTGGGGCCGGAGAAAGTTGCTTAAAACCTGAACAACCAGACCTTTTTCTCTACTTTAAACCCCGCAAATACTTGCAGTATCTGACACATAATAATGCTAATAATACTCTCGCACAAAACTCTATAATTAAAGAGAATAACATGAATTCAGCAATCTCTAAACAGGAGTAAAATATGGCACCTTAGGACAAAAAGACTTGAATGTCATCATTATTTCGTATACTGATTGAACATGTACAAAGTGCAAACTACCTCATCCTAGTTTTCGACACTATTTAGCAGGGTCATTTATTACATAATATACTATAGATATGTTTTGGTGTCTGCTAAGTATATTAAAACATGGAAAAAGTGCCTCCAAGAGTCCACTTACAATGTTAAGATTCAGCTGCTTTATAACTCCAGCAATATGAGATGAATGGAGCTGTTGGGAATCTCCAGCATCAACTGGCTCTGCTGAAGCAAACACACGAGATCCAAATATTTCATGACTAAAGAGTGATACATGATCAACTTTAAGCATAAGGACTACAACGGAAGAACAGAAGTAAGAGTGTTCGGCTGATAGAACCAACCAGGACAAGAGGTGTAGAGGTGAGGAGGCCAGGAGACTATATATATATATATATATATCCTACCGGGGCCCATGTGAATCGGTTGCAGTTGGATCAAGAAGGCCTTTTGAGTGTTTTAGTTAAAGGTTAAGCAATATCTCTATTAAAAAGGTTTATATATTCCTTTCTAACCGCACTACTTGTAAGAGACTATTTAAAACAAGAAAATTGGACACATATTAGCCTAGACTAGGAGCATGGAGAAAGGTAGCTAAAACACATAAAATAGAGAACAAAGAGTTCCTTATGTTGACTTACTTTGAGACTTAAGTTAAGGCCTAGGCTCCTTTAATAAGGAGTGATAAACTGCATATCACTATCTATCTTCTGCATAGCTTTTCAAAATGCTATACTTCAGTAGGCTAAATGCATAAAAGGCAGAAGAAATATGTGAAATGTAATTACTATTTCCTAAGTTCAAAAGCCAATTAATGTTTACTAGACCAACAAAGTACCAAATAATATATAAAATGGCAAAAAGAACACAAATTAAGTGCCCCTTCTATCGGAAATGATATTCATGATTCTATAAAAAATGTCAATATAGCAAACTTATTTTTTATTGGACTTACCACTGACAGGCTTGCTACTCGGGAATTCAAATGTGCCATTAGGCGGTGGATCAAACTCAATACCAAGTAGTGGACCATCTTCTAGATAATACCTCCCCAGCTGCCTCTTAACTGCAGTAATCACAGGATTTTCACTTTCACCCTTAAGCTTCAAGTATCCTGATGGCTTATAAACCTTGCTTTTAGCCATCCTTGTGTTTGTGTTTATTGGCAAAGTTGCTCCATTTTGTCTAAGTTTCTTGGAAGTTGGCATGTCATGAGGATCCTCACTTTCAGAAAAACCCATATCTTGTAAAGACGAGCTACTTTCAGAAGATGTATCTTCCATATGAGCATCATATGGATTTTGAAGACTCCTATGGTCAGCTAAAAACTCTTGGCTAGAAATCCTTCCACTTTCAACCTCCCTCGGATCAATATTCCTATAATCCCGCTCCTTAATACTGCCAGAAGAATCTTGCCTGAGTCCACTACCACGATCCTGAATAATGCCACTAGAATGATCCAAATGCTCATTAGCATGTTCGTCTCGCCTTTTGTCTTTTAACCTTCTGTGACAAAACCAACTAGATATCTGTTTTTCTGTCAATCCTACCTGAAGTGCTATTTGTGCTTTCATTTCATCTGAAGGAAATCTGAGCTCTGTAAAACACCCGAAACTCCGTTTGAAACATAGAAAACGAAGAGTGTAAATAAGATGAGAGGTGAAGAACTGGTTACCTTTGTAGAATTTCTCCAGAGCCATAACCTGGGCTGGCGTCTTGACGGTTCTTTTTTTGTTGACATCCGGAGAAACTTTATTCTCTTCAGTCTGAACTTCACCTGAATTTAAAGCAATCGCATAGAAGTAGAAACAAATGTATAAGATTTGATAACATTAACCATATAAGAAGAAGTACAATACATACTAGTCATCTACATAAAATAGCATAAAAACGAGAGAGAGGGGAACTCAGATTAACAAACAGTAAAACAAAACCCTCATGTAATTACTTGGGGCCGGATGAACAATTTCACTATATTCTTTCAGCCATTTTAAACACTTTTATATTTATTGGATCATCCTGGTTATGACACTTTACATTATAAAAAATTCTGCTGGTTTCCGACATTAACCAACTCTAGATGGCCACATCTTATCTTTTTCTCAAACTGATCTCTCACATTTAACAGAAACACCTAGCATTTAAGCACAGTCAATCAATAGTCGAAACATTTCGAATCCTGCTGTCCTTCAACCTCAAATATAAAAAAGAAAGAAAATTATATATATCTGCACTCCCAGATTCTTTCATGTCATTAATATAGCTCCCTACAATATAACATATGGAAAATAATACGACCAAGCCTCCGACCAAACTTGCATCCCTAACCCATTAACTTGTGAACGTTCTCGAATTCGTGTTCTGCTTTAACAATAAACCTCTTGCAATCCTCATCCCATTTTCCCAAAAAAAATGATCTTTAAAAATCCTTCAGTCTCAGTTCAAGTTAGCCAAACGCACAAGTTCATGGATCACTTAAGCATATAAAATAACTCAAATCAATCAGCCGAGCATAGTAACATAAATTTCAGACTTGACATTCAAGTCCATGAAAGGAACCGGAGATGTAGCTTTATGCAGCTAACGTTCAAAGACTAGAATGGATTCAAAGATGAACCATTCATTGATACATCACCTATCAATGCAAAAACAAAACATTCTAAAGGAGCCATGCAAACATTTGAAACAATAATCACACGAATATTTAAAGCACAAAAAACTAATTCCATGAATAAAGGCATGAGCAAAATCTTGCATATTTCCAATTGATGAAACAACATTAAATCATAGCAAATTAGGCTTGGCTAAACAAAATTAAATAATTCGTAAACAAGTAAAGACAAAAGAGGAAAATAACTAAATCCATAGCTTTTTTATGCTGGAAAATTAGATCGTGGCTAAACTTTTATACTGCATTTTCTAATGAATCAAACACTGCTTATTGACGGAAAATTCCTCAATGCATGCAACTTTCTTTACAGTTTCCAGCAAGCAGAAACCAAACGTTAAACAACCTAAAATCCCAACATTTTTAAATGCCAAAAACTCAAAATTGGGATCATTAATCAACGCAAATTTTAGAACCCAAATCTCAAAACTTTGATCTGAGATTAAGAAACGAAAGCATTTACCTTCCATTTTGAAATTTTGTATATTTTCCCCCTCCGGGGTAACCCTTTGTTTTTGTCCTTCAATTCCAGGGATCCACCATTTCAGCCAATGCAAAATCTGGGTTTTCGATTCTACAAACCTCTTTTTACAATCCTACCTTTGTTTTAAACATAACGTTTACGTTTCAAGAGATTGAGAGAGAGAGAAAGGGAAAGATTCTGAATGAAGAATGGAAAGACAAAAGGGGAATTGTTTGTTGTTTGGGGGTGGGGATTTGTTCTTTTCTTTTCTTTCTCCCCCTTATTTTTCCTGATGTTCATTTCCATTTTGATCCGATTTAAAGTATTCAACGGTTGTGGTTTTAGATTTAATCAAAACCCAGATTTGGGTTTCGGCAGTTTTTACATTTTGTGATTTGTCAATCCTTTTTTTAGTCACCATTTTCTGGGCAAATATGGTTTTTGCTTACTCCTACTAGCAGAAGATCAAACATGAAATCACAAAAAAACTCGTCATGTTCTTGGGGCTGGACAGGCCCATTGGACCTCCATGTTAGAGATAATACATGACAATGAATTTAGGGGGTAAATAAATGGTCCTGAACCCTAAACGAACATATAAACAAATAGCTTAAGGGTGTTTAAAGCCCTTAAACTTTTGAAAAGAATCAATTAAATCTCTAAACTTTTTTGTATCCAATTCATCCTCCGATCTAAAAAATTGAATCAAGTAAGTCCTTTGATCAATGTTGACCTACAATTTTTTTTACATTTTTATTGAGATATTACTGCCATGTGACACATTAAAGTTCTATTATGTGACATTTACAAATTTTAAAACTATTTTCTTATAATTTTTATAAAATTTTTAGAACTTTTAAATATTTTTTAACTAAAATAAAAATATTCTGAAAATATAAAGTGATAATATTATAACACGATACGTTAAATCAACTAATCCAAAAAATTAGTTAGATTTAATAGTCGATGTTGGTTAAATAAGTAAATTGATAAAATTATGGAGTATAAAAGTTTAATTATGTGAAAAAATTAGGAGTTTAATTGATTTTTTTAAAAAAATTTAAGGACTTATAATACCTTTAAACCTATTAATATTCAAACAAATACAGGTAAAATATAAAAGCTTTCGAAAATAAATAAACAAACAAACATAACTTTATTCATTTACAACATTGCAGATGAGACTGATTTTACATTGTTTTTATTTTATTTTATTTTGCTGAATTATTCTTATCTTTAAAGGATACAACTAAATTATATGCCTTCGAATTTTTTAAAATATGACAACTTTCATTGGAGTTACCATAATCACACTTATAACCACAATTCTCAGTTTACAGATCACTTTAATTTATAATACCAAGGTTCAAGTTTTTTTTTGAACATTTTAAAGAAACATCATACCCAGATATTGATATTTTTGATTTTATATTTTATTTTCTCTTTATATATATTTAACTCAACTTATTTGTGAATTATTAGATAATTATATTTAAAATTTTAAAATATGAATTATTGATAAAATATATAAAGAATATATATACATATCTAAATTATATGATAGTTTAAATTTTTTTTAAAATATGACTATTCTTTTCAACATTAAACCTTAACCTCGGCATGTGAACCCCCTTTATTACCTACAAATCCCAACTTTGATCTGCGTTGTAATACAACATCACCACGGCTTCACCTTTTCACCCCCACTACCTCCTCTAACGCGCCACCTTAGATCTATTATAAAAATAAAATAAAATAAAATAAAAAGATTAAAGGGTGTTAATTATAGTATAAAGATCTCTTACATATATTTTTAATGAAAATTAAGAAACTAGTCCTTAAAATCATAATAGAATTATATTAGAAAATCTTAAAATTTTAACAAAAAAAAAATTGAACAAAAGAAATATACAAACAATATTATTAATCGATGATGAATGATAAAACAAATATTAACACTAACATAAAGATGCATGTAACGATGAAGCATGTTAACAAAACGGTTAATACCATAACTTAATCACCAATAAGAAACGGTGATCGCGAGTGCATATTCAAATCTAATTTGAGGGTTTAAAGCATAAAAAAAATCAACATAATAACTAAATAATTGTCATCTTAATTAATCGAGACAATGTCAAATCTAATCTTAAAAAAATTAATTAAACAACCTAAAAAACACATATAATGAGACAGAAGAGACCATATCACATAAATGGAGTTAGATAAGCAAATCTTTTATTCCATATCCAAGAAGCAACAAAAGTTGCTACAAAGAACTTAAGAATTCAAGCACTTGAGAGTCAACAAACGAGACCACAATTCTCACACAGCCGCCTATTTACATTTTCCATATGAATATTCCTACATTTCAAGCGAGTACAAACAATATTCTTTATACAGTTCAACAAATCTATACAACTCCTACTAATTCCACAAAAGTGCCTTCAATTCCTTTCCTCCCACACAAAGTATATATAAGCTTGCCAAGCCAATTTTAAGATATACAAAATGAGAGATTTTCCCTTCAACATTCTAATAGCCCAATTTAGCTCTTCATCCCAACTCATCACTGCTCGAGTCAGTTCACAAAGTCGGAGAATCTCCTCCCAAACTTCTATTGAAAACGAGCATTCAAAGAATAAATAGAACTTGAACTCCAATCTAACTCTACAATTTTCACATAAGTCATCAACAGACATTCTCATTTTAATCAATCTATCCTTTGTAGGCAGTCTATACACATAAATAGAGTTACTCTTAATAAAAACTAAAGAAAAAACAAATGAAAGGTGAATATAAATATAATGAAACAAAAAAAGACGATGAACTATAAATAATATCGTCATCGTCAAACAAAATTGAAAGAAAAAGTTACGCTACTTTAAAAGTTTTATCTAAACTAATAATTTATTAAATTAAATATCAATAATTATATAATATATGTGTCCTATCGTTACATTCATACTGTTATATGCAAATTTAAATTTTATTTGTCTGATATAAATAAGATTGGATATTTTGTTTTGACAGCGTTGAGTGATATGATGCCCAATCAAACCAAAGCAACTGGACTCAAACAAAATAAAATAAAAATGACATATCCTAAATCGCAATTTTATAGATTTGGTTTGATTTCTTAAAATTAAAATCTGAGTTGTAAAATTAGATTTGAATAATTTAATTAACTTAATTTTTTAAGGTTGAGTTTATCCGATATTTATAACGCATATGATTATATGTATCATATATGATTATAAAAAAACGTTTAAATTATAATCAAGTTATATCATAATAATATAAATATTTACAGTTAAATTTAATTAGATACTCAAACAAATTGATTTAACTTGAATTTTATAAATTTTATTTTTAAAAAATTCAAATAAAATTTAAGTTATAAAAATATAATTATCAGGTCAACTAACTCGAAACTTCATTCAATTCAACTAGATTTAATACTCACTTCTATGTACGTTTAAGAAAGGGGATTCTCCGCTTAAAATCTCACTATTATTTATTTTTATTTCCGTTTTACTACCAATATTTAAGGATATTTTCTCTACTAATCGTCCAAAGATAAAGTTAGGGAGTTGTCATTAGGGTAGGCAAAACTTGATTCGAAAAAATTAAATTATTTCTGTTTGACTCGATGCTAAAAATTTACCTCGTTTTGACTCGACTCGTAATTTTGTAAACGCGACTCGAATTGAAAATTTTTCAAATAAAGTTTGAGTTGTAAAATAAAAATTCGAATAATTCGAAATTTTTAGTAATTGTTTAATTAGTTTTGAGTTCGAGACGAGTCTATGAATTATGCCTGATATATTATGTATATCACATGTGAAATTATTAAGAAATATATATGTAAATCGTATATGGATATAGAAAGCTATATAAATTGAAATCAATATGTATTATAATATTATGAATAATTACAATTAAATTTATACATAAACTCGGAAACTCGACTCGAAAAAATTTCAAATAAAGTTTAAAATTGTAATATAGGACTTGTAAACTCGAATAACTCAATTTTTTTACTCGACTCGATCGAACACCCAACCCTAGTTGTCGTGGCCATGTTCCCAAAATTAAAAGAAGAAGATAAAGGCTTAAATATACATTTGATATCGGAATTATGCGCTTTCTCTTAAATTGATACCTAAAAATTTGTAGCTCCTAAATAGGTATTTGAACTATGCACATGTTCTCAAGTTGGTACCCAAAGTATTTTTGCTCCCAAGTTAGTATCTTTTCTCAAATTGGTACCAAAACTTATACAATTCAAAATAAATTTATAAATTTAACCATTTACATTTAAAAATTATATCAATTTACTCATTGTTGTTATCTTAAAATTGTTTGTTCTTTTCCTAGAAGTAATATATTACTTCCCTTTTATAATAAAAGTTTAACAATATCGTAATTGTTCTTTTCCTAGAAGTAATATATTACTTCCTTTGTCTAATAAAAGTTTAACAATATCGTAAAGAATGATTAAACCGATGTAATTTTTAAATGCGAAGGAATGAATTTATTAAATTGTTTTGAACTATGATCAAAAGTGATTTTGACCAAGTTAAAAGTTTTAGCTATTGAAAATAGTGATCAACATAAGATGGGGTTGAATCAAGTAAACAATTAATCAACTAATAATATATAATTTATTTTATCTAATTTTTTAATCAAATTTATAAAATTTTACTTAAATTATTAGAATTTATGTTCAAATTTAACTATAAATATATAATATTATGGTATTTTGTTCCCATATATTTTTATATATATGCTATATTCACTCTAGTTGGTGGGCATAAAATGACAAAAACTAGAGAACAAAACTCTTTATACCCTTCTCTCTTCCATACTAAACAGTGGGATTATTGGAGAGAGAGAATCAATAAGAAAGAAAATAATCACAGTTAACAAATTATATCATAGGTCATTCTCGTTATGTCATTTATGAGATTAACTAATAAAAATTATTTATCTTATTATTTTTTATGTCATATTTTTATCAAGTGAATCTTCACTTGGTAAAAACTATTTTTAAAATTGATTTACGGTAAATATGAGTGAAGATTCACTTGATAAAAAATATAACATAAAAATAATGAGATGAATACTTTTTATTGGTTGATCTTATAAATAACGTGTCGAGAATGAACTATAATATAATTTGTCAGTGAGAGAGATACAAAGCTTACCATCAAAGGCAAAAAATTCCCAATTAAAAAACCAAAGGAAGAAGAAGCAGAGGAAGATGATGATGAACCGAGAACAGCAGCAGAAGAATAATAGAGATTCATAAACAGAGAAAGAAAACAGGAAAAGGGTTGTGTATGATTGGCTTACATACATACATACATACATACTCATCTTTTAGGTTTGGTTTTGTTCTTATAAGTCCACTGCAGCAGTTGCACAAGTCCAGGAAGTATCTCAGCTTGAGGCTAGTCATCTCTCAGTAGCAGCTGATTGCTTGCAGAATCCACACACACACACACACACATATATATATATTGGAAGTCGCCCAACAAACAAGATTTCTTAACTTCTTTCCTTCTCTCTTTCCAAAACCTCCCCTTTCTCTTAACTTATGCAACAATTTCAGAGATTTTGACCCCACCCTTCTCTCTAAAAATCTTTTTTTTTTATGTGTATGTATATATATAGTTTTGTTTATCTTTCTTAGTCACTGTGGCTACTACAAGAGGGCAACTACCTTCAGACATTGGTGCCTTTTCAGATTGGGCGACATCATCGTCAACAGCAATCCGTGCTGCTGGCCCCGATGATCTTTCTCTCGGTTTCAATGCCAACGCTCAATGGCCGACACCCTCGGCTCGACCAGTCAACTACGGGCTTCCACCTGAGATGGGGATGGTTGGTCTTCGGGATTTCGTTGTTGTTGCTCCGGCGTCCTTTAACCACCACCATACTCAAGATCCCATCATGGTGAACGAGCAAATCAACGGTCTCGGGGTCGGCGTTATCCCGCTTCTTATAGTGGAGGATTTCGATTTGTTAAATAACAATGGTCGTAGTAAACTCAGCGGGATGCAGCTATGGCAGAATCATAATTCTTCTATTCATTATCTTAAGAAACCACTTTCACTCCCTGATAACAATAGTTCCTCAATGAATATGATACAAACCGGCAGCGGCGGCGGCGGGGTGGGAGGAGGGAGCGGTGGTTCGGGTTCTAGCTCGGGGGCAACGTGTCAAGATTGTGGGAACCAAGCTAAAAAGATTGTTCCCATGAGAGATGTAGAACGTGTTGTAAAAGTAGAGGTTTTGATTGCCCTACTCACGTGAAGAGCACATGGGTACCGGCTTCTCGGAGAAGAGAACGACAGCTCATGACGGCGGATCGGGGCCGGCATCGGGGGCTAAGAAACCGAGACTTGTAACATCTCAAACTACTACTACTACTTCTCATACATCAACTTCGAACACAAGCTCGAGTCACCAAGGTTTGTTCTTGTCCTTTCCGATTAATCCCCGTACATATACATTTAGGGACGAATGCAAGATTTTATGTTATGGTGCAAACTTATATATTCAGTAAAATTATAGGAGAATTTAAAATTTTAAAGAGTACGATGACACCCTCTCGGTCCATCCTTGTAGACACTGACGAACTTGAAAATTCTTGTTTTAGGTTTTTTAATGAATACCATGTATGCAGAGGCCGGTTTTAAGGAGTCGTTGCCGGGGCAAGTACGCACACCGGCGGTGTTCAAATGCGTGTGCGTGAAGGCAATGGAGGATGGCGAGAACGAGTATGCTTATCAAGCAGTTGTTGAGATTGGTGGACGTGTGTTCAAAGGGTTTCTTTATGACCAAGGAGTTGAAGGAATAGATGGTTTTCCGAATATATTCGAATTGAATCTAGGTGGTGGTGGTAGAAATGCGGGGTTGCCTTCATCTCCGGTTCTGGATCCATCCGAAGTTTATGCAGCCGCCAGCGGTGGCTTTGTTGGTGGATCGATCAGACTCGGGGATGCGATGTAGTCTTTGGTAAATTCTTGTTTTCTTTTTTTGTAGACTTTGAATCCTGATTAATATATATATATATATAACTTTTCTTCTGGTTTTTCAACTGCTCTAAGATGATCATAATCATATTGTCAACGAATTTACATTTTCTAACACTTAAGTTAATGTACGATTTACCTAATTTCGATTCAAAGAAACAAAGGTAAGAAATTATTGTTAGCACTTGAAAATTTCTGGTGTTGTCAATTCTCATTAGAGTTTCATGTTTCACAGAGGTGAAATCTACAGTGAAATGTGCTTTTCATCATCTAGAGACATTATGTTATGAACCTTTATGTGTACTTTACACATTGTTATGCTCATGTCGAGTTCGAATCATAATTTCCTTATGGAAATTTCTGCGTTGTTTCGTTCCGATCATAGCATTCGGTATGATAGCATTGCATTTCAATCCTGCTGGTTAAGTTTTTCGGTTGATAATGAACCACGAATTAAGTGTGGAATTCGAGATTGTCGTTCAGCTGCTTTGTTAGACTTTTTAGCCCGAGAAGTTGTTGTTTGTGTCCCCAGCATTCATTGGTAAAGTCGTAAAGAAAGACGGCATTTCTTCGATTACGACTGTGGCCTTTTTCCAGAGTGTGGACATCCCTGCAATTTATGCATTCATGAATGCTCGATGTACTGTCCTTCGGTTTTCCTAGCTCGTCTTGTTTCGTGTATGTTATATCCTTTCGACCCCTCGGCATGTATCAGAACCATGTCTGTTTAGTAAAGTCTGTCTCGTTTGTAGCACTTTGAAGTTTCATGATCAGATGCCAAATGTCGGGAACTTATTAATGACATGCTCGATCCCTCTACTTATGCCTGTCGTTTTTCTGATAGATTTAGCAGAGCGAATTAGTTTGTGTTTATTGTAGATGGTTAAGTTCAAGTCTGTGTGCAAGATTGATGTTGATCTATCCAATAGTTAGAATTAAACGTATGATCTCGGCTGGACCGCTAGAAATCGATAAACTCTAAACCATCAATCATCACTACTCTCTTTTCAAATAATAAGGATGAACCGCTAGAAACCATCACAACAATCTTCATCCTAATTTATTTATCAACAAATATATATTAAGATGATATGTATTAATTATGAATAATAATATAATATTAAAATCACGACGTTACATAACAATTAACATGCAGATAATGAAATTTACACGGCCAATCGTAGTTTTAAAGCCCTTTTGATTTGTTTCCCCAACAGATGCCAAATGAGTGGAAAATCTGGACAACATCATGGTCTAATGCAGCTCGTAATGTAAGTCAATATCTTCTTTCTCTTCTGCGTAGCAACACATTGGTAGATATTAGAAAATCGCATGTGGGGTTTTAAAAAATCAATTTAGATATTCAACTTAAAAAGTTAAAGCTTTGTCCGTCTGTGTTGAGTTATATTCGATATAATAACTAAATTACTTGTAATCTTCCTATAAGTTTAAATAAGTTAAAACTATGTTTAACGTATTTAAACTTACGACATTTAAAAAATGTTAACAGAGTTAAGATTCATTTAACAACAATTTGAGCTTTTAAGAGAATTCAATTTTGATATCTTATTTCCTTTAATTTATACCTAATAAAAATCTTAAGATAAACCAACATTTCAGTTCAATTGAGGGTTAATTTAAATACAAATCAAAATACAGGGGCCTATGGTGACACCAATAGTAAACTAATTCAAGGTTTTTTTTTCTCACAGTTTAGCCTTTTAATTCAAGAGCTCAGCTTAATAGGATTAGAACTCTATAAGTCAGAATAACATGGAAAACATGGACTAAATTACATGTCGTAGCTAAGTTGATGGATAAGGGAAATCTTACAGAAACGGAATCATCCTTGTCTTGTCGGTAAGGCAGTTGACGTGGTGATAAAGCAGCGATGAAATCCTGCTCAGTCCTTAGGCTACTCCGAACATCACTCTTTTGTTGCTTCCTATTAGCTCGAGCTTGGGAGAACTCCATTGTGTAGCCCATAGATCCGATATCGCTCCGATCCCACCCTCCGAATTCGGGAACGGTCTTCCGTGCATTGTTCTGTGGATATCGAAACAATCAAAGCATAAATATCGAGGTTACTTCTTACTAGATAAACCACTTGCCTGTCCTGTTGTCATCCTTTATTCCCTACTAAAAATGTTGTTATTGTACGCATGAAAACAGAAATCTTACAGCCACTGCGGAATCTTGGTTATTGTCATGTCGAGGAGGCTGCGATTGAGGCGAAGGAACGGCGATAAAATCCCGGTCGTTCCCTAGGCTATGCCACCCATTGGACTTTTGTTGCTTCCTCATGGCTCGAGCTTGCGAGGACTCTATCGCGTAGCCTATTGATCCAGGAGCTTTCCGATCCCACCCTCCGAATTCGGGAACCAACATACATGGTTTGCTCTGTTGATTCATTCTGAGTTTAGCCATACTTACGTACAAACAAACACATATATGTCAATTCGATGGGTCAGATAAACCGGTTTGAGTAAATTGAAATCTTACCACGACAGGATCATTTTCGTTGCCTTGTTGATAAGGTGCTGAATTAGCGGCCACAAACTCCTGCCCGTTCCCTAGGCTTCGGCTAACCTTGGTCTTTAGTTGATTCCTGTCGGGCCGACCTCGGGACATTGACATCAAATCGTCGGCTGCTCCAACAGCCATCTTGTGTTGGATTTTATTGTCCTATAATCAAGAATACCAACCAAATTATCTTAATCGAACTGAATTGACCGAAAAAATTGGTTTTATCAGCTTGAGCAGACGAATGCCGTCGCCGTATGTAGGCGGATTAATGGATGAAAAATGGAAAATCTTACCGTGACAGAATCTTGGTTTCCATGTCTTAACGAAGCAGCAGCTAAATCAAGTTCATTTCCAAGACTTCGCCAAACATCCCTTTGTTGCTTCCTGTTGGCCCGAGCTTGTGAGAAAACCACTGAATAGTTGGTAGATGCTGGTTGTTTATGATCCCACTCTCCGAATTTCGGAACCGAAATCCGTTCATTCATCTATAGAATTCGAAAACGACATGTAATCAGTCATTACAAAACATTAATCGAATTTTGATAAATGAACACGACACGGTAAAATTCAAACAGAACTTCAATGTTCTGGTCAAATTTCTTACCATCAAACCAATTATAAGAAACACCATTGTCTTAAAAACTTTAAACAGTTCTCGATTAGTGGAATTTCAATTGGGAAAAACCATGAAAAAAAGGAAGGAAAATAAATTAAAATTAAAATGCAACAAAAGGTTAGGTTTTTTTTTTTTACCTCTGTTGGGTTGGGCATGGATGATTGGGGGAATGATTAATTATCAATGATAATTAATCACTGGAATTAAAGTTTTCCATCTCAGCGATTTATAAATAATTAAAAGAGTTCGATATCTGTTAATAAAATCAAGAATACAAATATAGATTTTGTTGCATTTTTGGTTATTTTCTTTTTAAGACATCCTTGTCGATATTTATAGAAATTAGTTTTATCATTCTTATCTACAATTAAGTTTTAGGTTCGAATCTTGTGCACGGAGAGAATAAATAGTGAACCAAATTAATAAATATTTTTCAAATATAGATTGGTAGTTTTGTGATTCAGACATAGATTGTTATTATTATTATTACTATTGTAAAGAGAGGGATAAAGAATTGTTCGAGATCGAATTTGAAATCTCGTATAATAATTCAATTCAACATCAGTCTTTTACCATGACACTACAAGTTTAGTTTAAAAAAATATAAATTATTTTATACAATTAATAATTTTCTAAAAAAAAATCACCATTGGATTTCAAACTATAATTTTACTCGTCCCTTGTTTCAAAAAAAAAAAAAAAATAGAATCGATTTGATAGATCTATCATTTAAATTAAGATTACATTTTCTTTTAATTTATTTAATAATTGATTTTTTAAACGGAAAAATAATTGGATGTTTTTAAGTCATTCAAAAATTTAATATGGGTAAATTTAAGTGTATAATACTAACTTAATTTTACATTGTTATAGATGAATATTTTGTTATATTTTTTTACATAGAAAATATTTTAACACAAGCTGTATAAACTAAAGTTTATACAAGCCTGTTAATTTTAGGGTTTAAGGGTTATATTTAGAGTTTATAGTATAGTAGTTTAATTTATGTTTTAAGGCTTATGATTTAAGGTTTACTTAATATGCAGATTATATAAAATAAAAATAAAATTTTTATTAAATAGAGATATTACATTCCCACGATAAATGCCGGATTCGAACCTATATAAAATAAGATAATATAAACATTCTTAACTACTCGATCAATTACTGGATCTATTAAAAAATAACTCTTTTTATATATAGTTTCATTGTGCTTCTTGTACTTTTTTAGTATATCAAGACATTATTGTGAATGATTGATATGTTAAAAAAATAGGTTTGTATATGAAGTTGTGTACAATTATGAACATTTTTATACAATTTAGACATTTATTTTGTAATAAAACTAAAAAAAAAGTGGACATGAATGAAAGCTAAATCTCCGAACTATGAATTAGTAAGCAATGATGCTTTTGTGGACACAAGTACAAAAAAATAAATCATAAAATAAACCAATAAAAATTTCATAATCCTCAATTTTCCATCAAAAATTCTTTTTCTTTTGCCAATCTTCTCAATGAATCTGGTAAACTCTTTAAATCCTCCAGGTGGTCGCACTGGTAAACTCTTTAAATCCTTCAGGTGGTCGCAATCTCATCGCCTTATTATATAACAACAACGTTGTCCATTGGATTAAAAATGCCCATCTTTCTCCCACGGCGTTCAAAGGTATCATTCAGAGCATTATGGTTACGTATGAAAGCCTGGATTGGCAATTATCCCTAGTCTCTAGGGAACTGAATACTCTTGCGGACAACCTCACCAAAAAAGTATCTCCAGAGTTAAAGTTCTAGTTGAATTTATACTGGACTAATGCGTTGTGAACTCTAGTTTAGCCATATGCGATAGAATATATAAATCAGGCTTTGATTTGCAGCAAATTCTAGAATTGGTTACGGTTCATTCCTAGTGCGTGCTTAATGTCTCAAGTACGTGTCTGGAAGTGGCTGGGTTAGTGTTGTGCAGGTATTAGTCTTATCCTAGCGTTGCTGCAGTATACTCGAGGGAAAGTGAATCTGCCTGGGTGTCTTCGAAACTAATATGTGCACTAGTTGCTTTGAATATTTCATCGGGAGCGGAGTTTAAAGGGCAGTGTTTGTTGCTTGGGTAAGACTTTGAGCAGATTAGCTATGCAGGACTGGTTTCCGTTTGTGTATTTTGATTTTGGATCGAACAATGTTTCTGAGGTAAGAGCGGTATTGACATGGTGCACTTTTTTTCCTCCAATTAGGATTTAGGGAGATTTTTTAACGAGATTTATGTCTTTGTCTTGTATGGTATGATTTGAACTTAATAAAATCATGTTTATTTTGGTTCTTCAAAAAAAAAAAAATCTCAATTAATCAAATCCTCTCCCACAGTCCTTTTGATTTTTGTTATATGAAAAACTGAACAAAAATAAAAAAAAATGCACCAAAAATTTCAATCGTAATGATTAGTTTATTTCGACTAATACATCGTCGCGTCTTTTCTTCTGATGCATTTTGGGATTTCTTTTTCTCATCATTGTCACGAATTCATCATAGTTTTTTCTTCCATCCTGTAAAAAATAAGACATGTCAAATTTGTTTGTTTGTATGTATGTATGTATGTATTGCTTACATCGTCGGAGTTAACTTTCAAAATGATGTCCTTGATGTCTTTGCAGTCATGCATGCCATATTCACGGAGAGCTTGCTCTAGCTCTTCCGTCGTGATGTACCTGAAAGTATGCATATCGATAGCGGTAAACATTGGCATCATGGTTGATTACGATGAATATCGATACTTAAATCCAGGATTTTATTACTACAATTACCCGCTATCGTCTTTATCAAACTGTTGGAAGGCTTGGTACAAATGTTCTTCTCGATCCATTCCGTTCATATGCATGGTGGCAGTGATGAACTCCTCATAGTCTATGGTTCCGTTGCCGTCTGCATCGGCCTGGTTTAACGAAAAGGAACTAAGTACAAAGAAAAACACCATATATTTTGTGTTATCGAATCTTTGGAAACAAAACTCACTGCCTCCATTAGTTGTTTAACTTCAGATTCGGTTATCTTCATTCCTTGCTTCGCAAGGCATTGTTTCAATTTGTCCAGTGTTATCGTCCCGCTGTTATCGGTGTCCATGCCCTTGAACATCTCCTTCAGCCCGTGGATTTCTTCCTCGGATAAACAGCCTGCAACGACCAGGAGAACGACTTTCTTGAAATTGTTCATTGCCTTGAACTGTTTAAGCCTGGCTAGAACCGCGCTGTTGAGAGGCGTATCGGGTGCTTCACCATCCTCTTTGATCCACGGATGATCTGTTGGTCGTTGGTTGTCATACACTTAGAAGCATGACATCGTTCGATGTAATTTTCGATCGCATTTTGCATTTATCACGGTCGTGAATCTTGACCGAAAACGTTCACATTACGACCAATAACCAGATAATGTTAAGAAGAAGCATGCTTACTTAGAACTTGTTGGGTGGTTAACCGTTGCTTGGGATCCAAGGTTAGCATTTTCGTAACAAGATCCTTCGCTTGAGGTGAAATTGAAGGCCATGGGTCACTTGTAACATCGACACTGCCTCATAAAATCGCTTGGAACGTCCCGTTTTCATTTTCTTTACGTATCAGAATCAATCATCTTAGTTTCATACTTCAAGAAATGTGTATGTATATATATATATATGTATATATATAATTACTTACCTGCCCAAAAGGGTGGAACACCAGATAGAAGAATGTACAACATAACTCCAATGCTCCATATATCTGCTTCTGGTCCATATTTCCTCTGCAATACTTCCAGTGCGATATAATATGCACTACCGGCGATATCCTTAAATACATCACCTGTTCCGAGAGCAGGCATTAGCAATGTTCGAGTCTAATAACGGTTTCTGATTTTTCGAAATGTTTACCTGGCTTGTAAAAGAGCGACAGGCCAAAATCCGTGGCTTTGAGTGGGGAATTTTCCTCTTGGTTCAACAATAAGAAATTCTCAGGCTTGAGATCCCTATGGAATACCACTATCGAATGACATGTATGGACGGTTTGAACGATGGTTCTTAGCAACGAAGCGGTCGCACGCTCCGTGTAATGGCCCTTGGCAATGATTCGCTCGAATACTTCTCCACCGGTACACAGTTCCATCACCAAATGGACCGAATGTTTATCCTCGTAAGCACCTTTGAGTTCGACGACGTTAGGCTGCCCCGTCAAATGGTGCATGATCTGCACTTTCCTCCTAACATCCTCGGTATCTTCCTTGTTCGTGAGTTTCCTCTTGACTATCGTCTTGCACGCGAATTGCTCACTTGTGGCCTTATGTGTACACAAGTACGTAACCCCAAACTGTCCCCTGCCCAATTCTTAGTACGTCGTTCGAATATCTTCCATTGGACGACACAATACTGTTCCAATATTTGGCCTGTTACGCTTAGAGGATGTTCCCGAAGATGGTGGCGACGGAGCATCCTTCTGTGTCGGTGGAGTGTTACAGAAACTATCCTTACAGGACGAACTGCTAGGATCAACCGTATCATTTTTAACCGAAGCCTCTTGTTCATTTATGTCCGGGATATCGGGGTTGCCTGGAGAGCAACAATTCCCCATCTATGGTGGGGAGATGAAGTGCTCTCGAGACAAAACGGTGGTCCTAATCAGGGAACGAAAATGATCAAAACTATGATCGGAGTCGAGCAAAAAAGGTAAGCAGACAACTTATAACTTGATTTGGGGTGTACAAATTTCTGAATGGTAATTTGAGAGTGATGGATTTTAGGATTAAAATGGTAATTTTTAATGATGTTTTTAAATTCCATGTTTTTAAGACAAAGGTTCAGAGGATTTGTCGGACAAATATTGAAATTTCTTCGTAGGACAGTCAAGATCACTGAGAAATATATGAAACAATTCATACAATCTTCGTGTTTCATAAAATTTATTATATCTACAATCACGATAAATATAATTAGATCGAAACGTGTTCCTAACTATGAATCAAATATATTTCAAGCCATCTTCCTGGAAGTACTAATGGGCTGGCATCTTCTTTAGAAAACTTCAACCCAATTTCTTTTTGTCCGAACGAGTTTGCCTCTCTTTTAAACCTTAAAACTTTTACGTCATACTAATTCAAATATAACGGAACAGTAATCGTGTTGTTAAACAGTTCCTTTCATGACATAACAGAAAAATAAAACAGTTAACGTCAACATTTCAGTAAGAACAAAATAATTAATGTCGACTCAATGGTCCATTATTATTTCGTCATGTTTGAATTAATTTTATAAAAATATAAAAGTTTAAGGATAAAAAGAAACGTAATAAAACATTAAAGGCTAGAATAATTAAACAAATAAATTAGAGGGCCACAATTATTATGTTTTTTAAGTAAGGTGGATAATATTTTCTAATACCGTTAGAATTGGACCAACCGACTGATTTAAGCAATTAAACATGCGGGACTAGAAACCGAACAAAGCATCCATTTTTACATATTTTTAGGGATGATAGCGTCCACCATTTCACCAAATTTATCAACAATATGTCATATATTTAAAAGATTATTCTTTTGTTTATATTCAAATTTATGACAATACAAATAGTGTATGGATATTGTTGATGTACAACAACTGAGGTAATGATTTGCGGTGATATCAAGATTTGTCGATGATAATAGATTGGTTGTTCGATCGCGGTTCACCTCCTCTGATATAAGCGCGGAATCACATTTCGATGAAGGAGGTCAAAATAAGCTTGTATGGAGTTTGTTTCTAAAGAGACTCAAGATAGTGGTACCAACGAGGGTTGAATCAAGTTGTAAGTAATTTGGTATTGTTTAAGCATGTCTTGAGTTCGAGACATTGTGTATACAAAAAATCTTTTCCGAAAAGCTCATATACCAAAACCAGGTGTGCGATACGGATTAGTCCAAATCAGTCAAGGTTGAGCCTTTTTTGCTCTCGTTGTTGGGACATTAGCAATGAGTAAAGGTGAAAACAAAAGATCAAGGTTTGTTGGGTGGCAGTGCATAGCTAACAATGATGGTGAATTGAGATATGAACATGATGGTATGGATGGGTTTGACCAGTAAAAAAGATGAACAAAATGAGAACAAAGTGGAAAGAAGAAATGAGACCACCTCTTTTAAACTTCTTTAATCCCTTGTTTTCCCTAGTGTTAATGATTGAATGAGAGGTACTCAATAAACCACATATTGTCTCACCTTTTTTTTGTTTCCCCACCGCTGCAAAATCAATCGGTCAAAGCTAATGGTGCCATTCATTTCTCACCGTGTTTTCTCAACCTTTTCCCCCAATACCCTCAAATCATGCACTATCAAGAGTAGTGAGTGTGTCATGTGTGTGCATGTTACTCATCATAAAGATATATGTGTTATTTAATCGGGATTTTATCTCCGGACTTCGAAAATGTAATACTGATTCAATGAGAAAAACCAAAAATAGAATCTGACAATGTTTTAAATTACTTGCTCTAATATACGAGGAGACTTGAATGGAAAGGACTCAGTAACCAAAAAACTACCATTAAATTGTGACATTGTGTAAGTAAACGAAACTCGAATTTCAACATTTGTAATTATTTTTCTATCTTCTAACCGAATACTTTTTTGTAATTTTTTTTGAACATTTATAATAATATATGTTCATTTTTTAAAATTATTTAACAACGCTCATACACCTCATAAACATATAAGTGCAAAAGCTGAGAGAAACCAATAACAACTAGTCATGGTAGAATGGAAGTTGGCAAAAAGGAATACATGTTACACTTTGGTCCATATTTCAATTCATTATACATGTTTGACTACTTTGAGATCATTTCATCTTTCAATGAATTTGTGCTCACAGTGAATGAATATGGATACAATATAATTATACATTAATATAATATGAGAAAGTTTATTAAAACTAATTATATGTAGCATTATTTTAGATAAACTTGTTGAGTTAAGAGAATCAAAGTTAAGATATTGTTATGTATTTTTTATTGTCTTAATGATATATTAATCTTCGATTTTTATAAATTTCGTAAATTTAATCATTTTTAAACTAAATATAACTCTTAATTTTTTAGTTAAATTGGTATGATTTTAATAAAAATGATAATTAAAAGCTGGCCTTTTAAGTGTTTGTCATTTGCTCATCCAGGCAGTGTTGTTTAGCATACATAACTTTTGGTGCAAAATGTTTCTGCTGCCCTCAATGGTATTAAAAAGGTATTTCAAATATGCAATGCATTCTTTAAAAGGGTGTGGATAGTAATGCTCGAGGGGCTCGGGTTAGTTGGGATGTGATCTGCCACCCAAAGTGCGAAGAGGTTTAGGGGGTAAAAGACATTGTTGCCTGTAATAAGGCTTGTATGGCATGATGTATTTGGTTGCTGTTTGCTCAAACTGGTTCATTCTGGGTTGTTTGGGTAAATCATTACTTACTGAAGGGAGGCTTTGTTTGGATTGTTCAGACTAAAAGTTTTTATAGTTGGGCATGAAAGAAACTCATGAGACTTAGGGATGAATTGACTACTGTTGGCAGCTTGCAAGGAGGGTATGGAGAAAAAAAAGTGTGGGATCTCCTTAACACAAGAAGGAGAAAGTGTTGTGGTTTCGGATTGTTTGGGGGTCCTTCAATTCTCAGATACTCGTTCATTTTTTGGCTTGTTGCGTTGGACAAGCTACCAACGAAAAATAGAATGTTGAGATAGGGTTGTCAAGTCGATCCCCTATGCTTGCTGTGTGGTAAAAATCTTGAAACCAGAGATCATTTGTTTAGAGAATGTCCTTTTTTGAGTCAGGTGTGGTTGTTGATTGTACAAACTTTTAAGCAGCAAATGGTCCATGACTGGGTGCAACAGGTTGGAAAAGGAAAATATATGAGAACAGTGATTGTGAGACTAGCTTGGTGTGATTTCAACTACTACACTTGGCATGAAAAAAATTGTAGATTGCATGAAAAAAGGCAGCGATTGGAGACAAATATTTTTAGCTTTATTAAGTGTGATGTTAGATTCAGATTGCTTGATTGTAAATGCTCGTTTGATAGATGCTTAGCTATTGAGTGGGGCATTTGTTAGTTTTTGAGTGTATAGGCCTTGTGCGGGTTTCTTGAATTGTATAGTTGTTATTTTGAGGGTTTTTTTATGAATAAAGTTCTATTTATCCCAAAAAAACAAAAATGATAATTGGACTGTCAAATTTTTGCATTTGCCAACCCACATGCAAGTGCGAAAATTTATACTGTGGTGTCAAAAATTATAAAAAATATATAATAAAAAATTTTAAGCGGGTGAAGATAAACTGTGAGTGTCAATTTTTTAAGGGGTTCAATTATTTTCAAAGAAATATTAATTATTCTTTTTTTAGTGAAAAAGGTATGATTATATTGATAGAAATCATACACCGTATGCCTTATTAAAAAACTTCTTTAAATCTAAATAGAGGAAAAAGAGTACATACAACAGCATATAAAGAATCCAAAAGCAACAGAACCTAACCAAACATGACGAAAATCAAGAAAATCAAAACTAACCAAGCCTAATCAATATCATCCACCATCCCATCGGCTAAGAGCAGCTCCTTCAACTCATTCGTAGGGTGCTCAAGGACATGAACGTTAAAATTCGAAGAACAAGCATAACGACAAATACAATCCACTACTTGGTTACTCTCGCGACGGACATGCTTAAAACACACCCCCTCCGACTGCCTCGCCAAATCCCAAATGTGGAATAAAATTGACATGTAACCACGACGATCCGAATCCGCCGAAAAAAGCCTAACCGCATCAATACAATTCGACTCAACGACAACTTTACGAACACCCTTCTCAAGGGCACACACAATACATATATACACCCCCCACAGCTCAGCCACTAAACTAGAACAAATTCTAATATATTTATAAAATCCGAGCTGCCATTGACCTGTCGAGTCGCGAAGGACTCCTCTGCACGCAGCATGGCCATGCAACCTATCACAGCTGTCATCCGTGTTTACTTTGAGCCACCCATGCTCCGGCCTCTGCCACATGCTAGTAGAACGCGCAGCGGATCCAACACCCACGATCGAGCCTCCCACAGCCGAACCTGGACAAAGCCGAACCCCAACAGGAGATCTGGGCGTGCAACAGAGCACTTGGAGTCATTTGCTATGCTCCAAAATCGAACCACCATCTGCCCACGGGAAGTCAAACACCAGGACATTACGATCTAGCCAAATATTCCATAGAATCGATCCAAATAAAACATCTCAATCCGTACCATTCACAACAAAACGGGAAGGATCCGATAGATTACACAATACCCACTCCTAAAATTGCATCGATAAGAATTCTTCCAATTTATCAGCCTTGATAACCACGGTCCAAATTGCTATCGATCGTGCGCATTGCCAAACACACGGTTCATATCCTCCGGCATCGACAAGCACACCAGACAACGATCATCAGACAAAATATCGCCGCGCCCGTTTCATATTCGTCATCAATATTAATATTCTTTTAAAGTGGTATTGATTTTATTTTTTAATATTTTTATATAAAGTTTATCAAAATATTTTTTAAATAAAATATTTCTAGTATCGACTGAAATCCCTTTCATCAAGCTGGCTCCACCAATGCCCACATATGTTTTATTCCTAATGTAACCCTGTATTACCTCACTAAATAATTTTAAAATTATAAATAGTTTATTATAAGATGACATTCTTTATTACATCACCAAAATAATTTATTACAAAATTCAAATGATTTTTTAAAATTATATTTTTTAAGAGAAACAAAAAAAGTCAAACGAAAAGAAAAAGAAAATAGAGAAATGAAGCAAGAAGCATAGGAAAGTGCATGCAAATTTGGAACACTAATTATTGGAAATTCACTGGTAAAAGCAAATTTCTCCCTAAAGCCAAAAGAATTGAAGTCTTAAGCAATGATGGAGAGCAAGACAAAGAGAATGAGAGGAAAGGGTGTGGAATGATGAGGTTGGAAGAAAGTTTGATGCACCTTTTTTTATATTTATATTTAATTCTTAATAAATAAATAATTATAAATTAATGTCATTAGACACGAATTAAAATGATATATATAGACGAAATTAGATGTAGACACTGAGAGAGATAAAGTTGTTTAATTTTAAAATTAACAAAAAATTATTAAATATTTAATTTAAAATTAAAAAAATTAATTTGACATATATTCAAACTGTCATGTATTAAATTAATATTAAATATAAAATTTTAGGGACCTTTGTCTTGATTATATGAATATATGTAATTTTTGGGATGCATACAAGTGTATTTATGCAAAATAATATAAAATATATGCACATTAAAAAACATATTTTTATTTAATAAAGTAATTGATTAAATGCATTTTTATATAAAAGAAATGATAAATAAATATATTTTAATTATTATTTAAAGACATATAAATGTACATATTTATATTTTTCTATTCTAAACTAGAAAGATTAGTGTTGAACTTTATTTTTTAGATGGAAAGTAATTTTATAAAAGATAATTATGTTTCCTCATAACCAACAATCACGTGGTTTGACGAGATGAGATACAAAACCTCTTAAATAAGGTTAGCGATTCGAAACTTGAAACTGTGAATAGAGAAAATAGGGTTGAAAGGTTCTTTATATTGAATATCTATAAAATTCGATCTGATACCAATTAATATATGTTGTTAAACAAAAAATAATAATTGTAGAGAAAAGTGAGATGCATGCAGTAGATAAATAATATAATCCAAGAAGAAGCACAGCCAATTCTCCAACCCAGCTTCAGTTTTCTCTCTGCTTCATATACAGATTTGATTTCCCATGTAAAAAGCTCAATGGCCTCTCAAAGCACCAAAACCTATGCATTTTGACTCTCTTTCTTTCTCTCCCTAACATTGTCAAAACTGTTTCATTTTCAGAGCTCAAACTCCAAGGCCTTTCCCTCCCGACATACAAACCAGACCTCAAACAATACAGACAAAACACATTTAAGTCTGTGTTTCTAGTACCCTTTGAGGGGAGGTGTTCATCAATTTTCTTTCAAAAAGGGAAAAACAAAAAAGAAACATGATTTGAATGTCTGAAAAAGGATAACAACATATGAAGCATCATCGGACGATGTTGTGTTGGAGCAAAAGCTTCATTTGCTTCCTTTTGTTTCTTCTTTTGCTGTTTGACTACTTACAATCTTCTTCTTCTCAAGAGTTTGTGGCTGTTAATGGTTACTCCCATGGTGGATTTGAAGCAGCAAATCATGGAGATGAAGATGGGGACGAAGATGAAGTTTTTGGTGATGAAAAAAGAAAAGTTCATACAGGTCCAAATCCATTGCATAATAGATGATTTAGATCAACTTTTTGCTTCTATTTTATGCTCTCTTTTTTTTTTCATTTATTTTTCTAATATATTGGAATGGATATCAACTTTTCAGTTATTTTGTATTATAGGGATTAATTAGTGACATTTGAAGCCAATTAATCTTACAGTTTGCATATAACTCATAAGCTTTGAGTTTTAGTGTTTTTTAGAATTTTGTGTTATATATATATATGTGTGATCAATGTATGATTAATGTTTGTTGCGAGTAATTTTGGTTTGATGGTGTTAAAATCCGCTTTGATTATATATATATATATAATATCAAGGGTTTAAATCTTCTCTTAATTCGATTAAAATAATATTCAATCAAGACATCAAAAGAAGGAAAAGAGTATCCAAAATTATCATCTTTAAAATCATCGCTATAAAATATTTAAAAAGAAAATACGGCAAAGCTGCAATCTACAACCCGGTTCGAACCCAAAGTCAGAATTAACCAATAGTACCAAAGTCGCCTATGACATTTATTAAACATAGTCAAAAAAAGGGGGAAAAAAAGTATTAAAGTAACGAAAAAATTTTTGAAAAAGCCGCCGGTAGCGGTGCTTCATCGTCTTCCGCTCTTTCTTTTGTTTGCAGACAACTTCTCTCGTCGGTCAAGCATCTCTTGGTTTACAGTTCAGGTAAAGATAATTCTTTATCATTTAGCTTTGGGGGTATTTTATTAAATTGTGGGCAAAGTTCTGTTTTTTGGTGCTCTGGGTATTTTTTTTAATGAGATTTTTCATGGAACCTTTCTATAAGATAGGAGTTGAGCTTATTGAAAGAAAACAAGACCCATTTTGTCCACTTAGAATAATATAATGGGTATAAGTTGTTTTTGGATTTTCAAGTTGGAATTGTTAATGATTTGGTTGCTTAATTTGTGGTTATTGAGGAGAGATGCTTGATGTTTCTGCAGTAAAAAATGATGGGTTTTTGGTGTCTAGGCAAATTGGTGGTGCTGTTGATTTTAGTGATAAGGAAAGGTTGCTTGCAATTTGAGATATCAAGTCTTTACTTAATCAAAAGGGAGATTTTGTAACAAGTACCCCTGGTCTAGACTATATTTCTGTATGTAGAATTCATATTGGCCAAGTTCTTTGTAGATTTTTGAGCTATATATTTTTCAACTTTAGACTTTAGAGACATTGAATCATTCGTGGCTGAGATTTCATGTTAAAAATGTTGTTTGAGCAGTTCTTTTATTTCATTCTTTTGACAATTTATAATTGCAGTTTGCTATACCTTTTTGAATTTTACGGTGAAGGATGTGTCGCTATTAAATTTGCTAGTATGAGAATGAAATTGATAGATATGGTTATCACTTGAAATGAATCATCTTTGGTATACAGTAATATAGATGAACAGTTTCAATGCGATGAATTATCAATGTTAGTAGTTTGATTCTTATCTCTTTTTTTTTGCTTTGATCATTAATTTCGATTAGGCAACAGAGATGTTATACATTATAGGCCTTGGATTGGGGGATGAAAGGGATATTACTCTAAGAGGTTTAGATGCGGTGAAGAAATGTGAGAAGGTGTACATTGAGGCCTATACATCTCTTCTATGCTTCGGTCTTTCTACAGATGGCTTATCCACTATGGTACTACAAATAACGATTTTTCTTGATAAATTTGCTGATCTTTGAAATCTCGGAATTTTCATTTGTGCTAGAATTTTTAAAATGTCAGGAGAAATTGTATGGGAAACCAATTATACTTGCTGATAGAGAAACGGTTGAAGAAAAAGTAGACAATATTCTATCAGAGGCTCATGGGTCCAATGTTGCTTTCCTCGTTGTTGGTGATCCTTTTGGGTAATTGCCATACTTTCTTTTCTTTTTATGATAAAATATTTTTATGTGCTGTGCTCCCATTGATTTTAGTTTCCCTTTTTTTGTGAATTACTTTTAACATCTTCTTACATGCGCATGGGATTGCTTTTCTTTTCTCGTAAAATTCTTGGTCTCATCAATGCTGTCTAAATCTTGAAGTTGATTTTTCGGTTTGTCTTTGTAAGAGGCCTAAATTTTGGTTTACTATTTCTCTTGAGAAGTAGTTTTAACATCTTCTTACATGCACATGGGATTGCTTTTCTTTTCTCGTAAAATTCTTGGTCTCATCAATGCTGTCTAAATCATGAAGTTGATTTTTCGGTTTGTCTTTGTAAGAGGACTAAATTTTGGTTTACTATTTCTCTTGAGAAGTAGGACTGTTTCTCTGTGTCTTGAGCTTCAATTACATTGTTATTCTTTATTCACCTCAAAATCTTTGTCTTAGTTGCTTCACTTTCTCATTAGTCTTTTGATTGAGAAATTTGCAGAGCCACGACACACATGGATCTTGTTGTTCGAGCAAAGACATTGGGGGTTGATGTCAAGGTAGTGCACAATGCATCCGTGATGAATGCAATTGGAATATGTGGCTTGCAGCTATATTGTTATGGGGAGACAGTTTCAACACCATTTTTTTACCGAAACATGGAGGCCGGATAGTTTTTATGAGAAAATCGAAAGAAATTGGAATCTTGGATTGCACACACTCTGCCTTTTAGGTGATGTTGCTTTATACCAACTCTAATTTAAGGTTTTTAATTGCATTTTCTCATCTTTCATTATTTGTCACTTGAACATGCAACACATTATGGGACTTGATGTGCTTCTTTAAATCCGTTATATGTGATTATTTAGGAGTTGTTACTGTTAAAATAGCAGATAACTGTAGTCAGCTGATGGTAGGCTCAAACATTTTCCCTAGCATAGCATGACAATGCACATCTTTTTTGTTTTCTTCCACTTCTTTATGGATCAATTCATCCCCTTCCTTCACAGATATTTGCGTAAAGGAACCAACATTGGAATCTTTGTGCAGGTCTGTATTAGAAGTTGCAGCTTGTACTGTGTTGTTTTTTCTACTTACAATTCAATATCTGCCATTGCTTTGACTGATTAGATTTCTTCGTTTTCCCTTGTATATTTTCAGGGGAAAAAGCAATATGAACCACCGAGATTCATGACCATAAACACTGCCATTGATCAGCTCTTGGAGGTTGAGCAAAAGCATGGTAAATCTGGTGAGTGGGGAATGACCCTCCAACGAGCATAAATTTACATGTAGAAACTTTAAAGATTGGCTATATCCATGTTGGATACATATCCGTATCCGATACACCTAAGTTTGAAAAACATTTCTATTATGTGTATCAGTTTTGAATACGAATAATGTAATCTATGCCGGGATTTTATGTTGTGGAGCTTGTATTTCACAGATATGCTGTAATATGCTTGAAAAGATACTTGGTTTTGTTTTCAATTTAACCTATGTTCAGGGAATTGCAAGGAGGGATATGAAGTAACAGTTCAGCTATTTATTTTTGTGTTGCCTTCCAGCATACAATGAAGATACGGAATGTGTTGGGTTTGCTCCGTTGGGAAGTGAGGATCAGGTGATAGTTGCAGGCACGATGAGACAACTCCAGACGGTCGATTTCGGTGAACCACTGCATTGCCTGGTCATAGTAGGCAAGACTCATCCGGTGGAAGAAGAAATGTTGGAGTTCTACAAGATTAACAGCGAGAAACCAGAACAGAAAGGCAATGGGATCGTGTGAGTAAAACGTATTCTTTAACAGAAACATTTCTTCCTCCTGGGGTGGATTCGCAGGTTATTGTTTCTTTCTAATTCTATCTGGAGATGGCTTTTGTTTTCTTCTGAGAAAAACAGTTTTACTGCTCTCAAATCTCGAGCATGTATTGAGGCCATCATAGCTTGGTGTTCATCAAAATGGAATACATTCAAACTGTATTATATCAGTTTGGGCTGAGTTGAATCAATCCCAGTTTTTTCCTTAATGAATTACACAATTTATATTAATATTTCGGATCAAACCGAGATAGACTTGAACAAACATGAATTATATTCAACATCATACAATAACCAAGCTTGAACCTGACTTAATCGACACACCATATACCTGTTTTTGTGCTCCATTAACCGGGATATTGGCAGCTATTTCTATAGCTATCCTACACAACACAGCATATATGCATACCATCTTTTCTGCTCCATTCTAGCTACACTAATCAATATATTATATGCATTTGATTGGTATAAATATGTGTAACTTATTGCTCAAGTTTCATACCAAAAGCCTTCAATTTCTAAACCTCAAATACTATCATACCATCTTCAATGGCATTTCATTTGCTTCTTGTCTTTGCTTTCCTCAATGTGAGCCTTAACAAGTTCTTAACTATCTTCTATATTTAGTATTTGTTTTATTTGGTTAGTGTTTATACATTGTCAGCAAGATCAGACGATGATGCATCAAAAAAAATTGAGGTTTAAGTAAAATTAATTTTAATTTTTGAAATATGTAACATCATCTGATTCACTGATGGAGCATAGAGTTATGAATCGTTTCAAACTTCTCGTGTATATGTATATAATCAGATTGTATTTGCAGGGAGCCATGGTGCTGTGCCTGAGTAAGTTTACTGGAAGTCAGATTTCACAATCCGATGCCAAAGGCCTTGAAAGATATTTCACCACCACCACCTGGATTAGGTGAGGAGCTTGCAGAGGCTTTCAGGGAGTTTGACGAGGACCTTAATGGTTTCTTATCCGCTGCCGAGCTTTGTCGTCCCCTGACATATATTGGCCCGCCGCTTATTCCGCTTACAGATGACGAAGTCGATGAGGTGATCCGTGGAGCTGATTTTGACGGTGATGGGCAGATAAACTTCGAGGAGTTCGCTAAATTAATGATACCCGGATAAGCTTGCTAAGATTCCTATTTTTATATAAAATCAATAAGACACCTATGTTTCTATGTTACTAGCTTTTGTTGGTTTGTTGTATGGACCTTAATATCCTACTTGGTTGCTCTGTTTTTTTTGTTCATTTAATGTCTGGTTGTTGGTGTCGTATGTGAGGTGATCGATATCATATTGTTAGACGTGCTGTTTTTTCTATGTTACTTATACTATACATGTCGGTATTGGTATGTTTTGCTATATCGTTTTGGTTTTATCATTTTTTAAAATATTATATATATAATATATACAAATAAATACTCTATTACGTTTAGGGTGAGTAAAACTCGATCCGATTAGAAAAATTGAATTTTTCGACTCAACATAAAAAACTTGACTTGTAATTTTATAAACTTAGTTAAAATTTTTTAAATAAAATTTGAGTTATAAAATGAAAATTCTAATAACTTAATTTTTTAGTAATTTGTGGGAAGGTTTTTAAATTTGAGTCGAGTCACTCAATTTTTTTGATATATATATATATATGAAAATAAAAAGAAATATATGTGTAGTTTAATAAAGTTGACTTGACTCGAAGAAAATTCAAATAAAGTTTGAGTTATAAAAATTTAAATAAAAATATAATGTTAAATTCTATACATTATTAAATTTTTATCATCTTTTTATCTATTAAGATTCGACTTATATTTTACTCAAGATTTAATCACTATATAAATTTGTATATCGAGTTCACTAAGATTTATCTGAAACTTTTAACATTTTTATGTAAATGATTAGTTAAAATAGATAGACCTAAACTAATTTGAGATGAAAGTAAAATTTTGAGGTTGGAACAAAAAGAAATGATGGTAGAAAATATAATTCTAATACATACATTTTATTCTTTTATGAATTCTAATCATATTTGTTATGCTTATGAATTAACTTGAGCCTCAAATCTACAATGCTTTATATCCCAAATATTTATATATTAATTTTATTGAAATACGTTATAAACAATAAACTTTTCATTATTAATTTTTAAATAATAAATTTTAAAATTATCAATTAGTTATGAATCTAATCCGTGTTTAATATTAACTGCTCTAATCAAATTAAATTTAAGGATTTGTTTTGATGTTAAAATTATGAAAGAAGTTAAATTTGTATCTTGATCAACCAAACATGATCCACATATCTTAAATTAATAAAATACAAGGCCTCAAATTGAATAAAATAATAATGCCAGTTTGTTTCTGCTAAACAAAACAATGAATAGAATTCTTTTATTTTGGAATCCCTGCGGATGTTTTTCGAGATCGTACGGAAATAATATGGGTGCAGTTCGAGATTCTCACGACATAGATATAACAATCTTTGTCCCTATTTTCATCCCTATTTAAACTTTAAGGATAAAATTTTTCCCATCTCGTCTCTGTGGATGAATATTTCAATTATTCGCCATCTCGTCAATTCGAATCCTCACGATTTTTTATTATTTCAGGGGCAGTTCAAAGATTTACAGGACATTGTGCAGTTTATTAAAAGAAGACATTTTAATTTATAATCTCAAACATATATAAGATTTTTTTAAAAGATATTTTTATCTTAGTACAAAATATATAATGAGCCTTCTTTAAAGTTATTTTCTTTATCTTTTTCTTTTAATTTATTAAACTATTTTTTTCTTTATAAACATTTAATTCAATTTATTTGGCCCTTCTTTTTTTGGGATCACTCATCAAAATCCTCACCGATTGGCACCCTAAAAGTGATTAAAAACAAATTTGGAAGTAGCAAAGTGATAATTAACCAAAAGTACAAATACACATTTAGTTATTAAACCTAGTCAAAAAGGGAAACCCTAGGAAAATTTGAAAAAGCCGCCGGACACTTCCTCGTCTTCCGCTCTTTCTTTTGTTTGCAGACAACTTCTCTCGTCGGCCAAGCATCTCTTGGTTTACAGTTCAGGTATAGATAATTCTTTATTACTTAGCTTTATGGGTATTTTATTAAATTCTCAGCAAAGTTCAGTTTTTTTGTGTGCTCTGGGTGTTTTTTTAATGAGATTTTTATGCAACCTTTCTATAAGATAGCAATTGAGCTTATTGAAAGAGAGCAAGACCCGTTATGTACTCTTAGAATAATGCAATGGGTATAAGTTGTTTTTGGGTTTTCAAGTTGTAATTGTTAATGATTTGGTTGCTTTTGGGGTTGTTGAGTAGAGATGCTTGATGTTTCTGCAGTAAAAATGATGGATTTTTTGGTGTCTAGGCAAATTGGTGATGCTGTTGATTTTAGTGATAAGGGTTACTTGCAAGTTGCAATTTGAGATACCAAGTCTTTACTTAATCAAAAGGGAGTCTTTGTAACAAGTACCCTGGTTTAGACTATATTTCCGTATGTAGAATTCATATTGGCCAAATTCTATGTAGATTTTTGAGTTATGTATTTTTCAAATTTAGAGGTATTAAAGCATTCATGGCTGAAATTTCATGTTAAAAATGTTGTTTGAGCTATTTATTTCTCCTTTGATGCTTACATTACTTGGCTTTGACAATTTATAATTGCAGTTTGCTATACCTTTTTGAATTTTATGGTGAAGGATGTTTCAATATGAATTTGCTAGTGTGAGAATGAAACTGATAGATATGTGTATAACTTGTAATGAATCATCCATGGTATATGATAGTATAGATGGACCGTTTCAACCTACTGAAATATCAATGTTAGTAGTTTGATTCTTATCCCTTTTCTCCATTTTGATCATTAATCCCGATTTGGCGACAGAGATGTTATACATTATAGGCCTTGGATTGGGGGATGAAAGGGACATTACTCTAAGAGGTTTAGATGCGGTGAAGAAATGTGAGAAGGTGTACATCGAGGCCTATACTTCTCTTCTATCCTTCGGTCTCTCTACAGATGGCCTATCCACTCTGGTACTACAAAAATTACTTTTCCTGATAAATTTGCTAATCTTTGAAATCTCGGAATTTTCATTTGTGCTAGAATTTTTAAAATGTCAGGAGAAATTGTATGGGAAACCAATTATACTTTCTGATAGAGAAACGGTTGAAGAAAAAGTAGACAATATTCTATCAGAGGCTCATGTATCTGATATTGCCTTCCTTGTTGTTGGCGATCCTTTTGGGTAATTACCATACTTTATTTTCTTTTTATGATAAAATATTTTTATGTGCTGTGCTTCCATTGATTTTCGTTTCCCTTTTTTGTGAATTTCTTTAACATCTTCTTACATGCACATGGGATTGCTTTTATTTATCCGTAAAACGCCTGGTCTCATCGAATACCTTTGGTATCAATGCTGTTTAAATCTTGATGTTGATTTTTCGGTCTGTCTTTGTAAGAGGCCTAAAACTTTGGTTTACTATTTCTCTTGAGAAGTAGGGCTGCTTGACTAGCTTTATTGGATTTTTTATTCTAAATGAGGCTATTTTGGTTGAAGCTTTAATATTGAAATACCAAAATAACTTGATAAAATCTTGAAATCTGGAAGAAACCGTATTTAGTTTAAGTATAGGGATTGAGCCTGGTCGAACATGGTGTGTGAGAATATAATCGTGGTCTTTTGTTTTCATGAGTTTTATCCGTGTCTTGAGCTTCAATTACATTGTTATTCTTTATTCACCTCAAAATATTTGTCTTAGTTGCTTCACTTTCTCATTAGTGTTTTGATTGAGAAAATTGCAGAGCCACGACACACACAGATCTTGTTGTTCGAGCAAAGACATTGGGGGTTGATGTCAAGGTAGTGCACAATGCATCTGTGATGAACGCAATTGGAATTTGTGGCTTGCAGCTCTATCGTTATGGGGAGACAGTTTCAATACCATTTTTTACCGAAACATGGAGGCCAGATAGCTTTTATGAGAAAATTGAAAGAAATCGAAATCTCGGATTGCACACACTCTGCCTTTTAGGTGATGTTGCTGTATACTAACTCTAATTTAAGTTTTTTAATTGTATTTTCTCATCTTTCATTATTTGTCACTTGAACATGCAACATTATGGGACTGTAGTCAGCTGATGATAAGCTCAACCATTTCCCGAACATAGCACGACGATGCACATCTTTTTTTTGTTTTCTTCCACTTCGTTATGGATCCATCATCCGTGTGTTTCTCTAGTTATCCACTAGAGACTATACTATAATAGGCCTTTTAAATTTATTACAATTTGTTGTGGATTTACGGGTTGTAAGCTATTGCCTGATTTGAGAACCTTAAATCAATTCATTCCCTTCTTTCTACAGATATTCGCGTAAAGGAACCAACATTGGAATCTTTGTGTAGGTCTGTATTAGAAGTTGCAGATTGTACCTTTTTTTTTGCTACTTACAATTCAATATCTGCCATTGCTTTGATTGATTATATTTCTTTGTTTTCCCTCATATATTTTTAGGGGGAAAAAGCAGTATGAACCACCGAGATTCATGACCATAAACACTGCCATTGATCAGCTCTTGGAGGTTGAGCAAAAGCATGGTAAATCTGGTGAGTGGGGAATGACCCTCCAACAACCGTATATTTACATGTAGAAACTTTATAGATCGAATATATCCATGTCGGATACCTATCCGTATCCGATACTCACACCTAAGTCTGATTATATTTCACGGATATGATGTAATATGCTTGAAAAGCTACTTGGTTCTGTTTTTAATTTAACCCATGTTTAGGGAAATGCAAAGAGGGATATGAAGTAACAGTTCAGCTAAGCATATTTATTTATGTGTTGCCTTCCAGCATTCAATGAAGATACAGAATGTGTTGGGTTTGCTCGGTTGGGAAGTGAGGATCAGATGATAGTTGCAGGCACAATGAGACAACTCCAGACGGTCGATTTCGGTGAACCACTGCATTGCCTGGTCATAGTAGGCGAGACTCATCCGGTGGAAGAAGAAATGTTGGAGTTCTACAAGATTAACAGCGAGAAACCGGAACAGAAAGGCAACGGGACCGCGTGAGCAAAATGTGTTTTAACAGAAATATTTCTGTTGGCGGTGCAGATCCGCAGGTTATTGTTTCTTTCAAATCCTATATAGAGTTTACTTACGAAGAAAAAACAGTTTTACATCGCTCGATTCTCGAGCATGTTCAGAGATTGAGACCAAACATTCAAACTGTATTATATCAGTTTGGGCTGATTTGTATTACTTTTTATAGATAATTTATTTTCTAGAGGAGCTTATTTTCTTTTTATTGAACAATTTATAGTATATTTTCGGACAAAACCGAGATGAACTTGAACAAACATGGATTATATTAGGCTTAAATATACATTTAGTTCTTAAACTATACACCTCTCAAGACGGTACTTAAAGAATTTTTGCTTCTAAAGTAGCACCTCAACTAGGTACATTCTCATAAGTTGGTACCTAAATAATTTTTGCTCTCAAGTTGATACTTAAACTGGACACTTTCTCTCAAGTTTGTACCAAAATTTATAAATTCATCAATTTGGTCTTAATTCGAAACAATTCAATAAATTCAATCATCTATATTTAAAAAATTTATCAATTTACTCTTTGTTCTCATAAATTGTTTGTTCTTCTCCAAAAAATATTATATTATTTTCATGGTATAATAACAATTTAACAGTAATTTGCTGTTATTTTACAATAGAATGTAATTATTCAACTGTTATTTTGATCCAATGGACTTGGTTTGATAGTAACGTAAAATGACTAAATTGATTAAAATTTTAAATATTAAGGGTTAAATTTATTGAATTGGTTCGAATTTTGACCAAATTGATAGAATATGTAAATTTTGATTTTAATATGGGAGAATGTGCCTAGTTCAAATACCAATTTGGAGCAAAAATTTTTAAGTATTAACATGGGAGAGGGTGCCTAGTTCAGGTACTAACTTGAAATTAAATTTTTTTAAGTACCAAGTTGAGAAAAGATATATAATTCAGATGCCAAATATATATTTAAAGGTAGTACATATTAGGTTGGAGAAATCGTGGTGATTGCAACACAAGACTATAAAGATGATTACCAATGTGTGGATAGGGCCGGGCACAAAAATAGAAAACTTAAGTTAAATAATTGAAAAAAACTATAAATTTGTATATATAATTATGTGTGTATATATATCAATTATCTAAAACTTTAAACGTACAAAAAGAATGACACATTTTAAGTGAAAATGTTTGATTTTTAAATATTTATAACTCAATTTTTTATTGTTCAAGAGAATAATATAATAATATTTTTCTATTAAGATAAATTTTTGAAAAAAAAATTATATTAAAATTATAAATTAAGCGCCGTATTTTAAAATTTGCATAAGACTCCTAAAATCTTTGAATCGTCCCTAATGTGCAGTGTGTTTGATATGAATCCGGGCCGATAAGGCATCGAGCAAAACAACAACCACCCGTAAGGAAACACATGTCCGGAAGGCATTGAAGAATTTTATATATCTTTTATTTAATTACTCAACATATTATAAAAATTAAAATGATTTAACTTTATTGTTGAGGTTAAAGTAAGGAGAAATCAATTTAAAAGGAAATGGTGTATATAAGAATTTATTTAGGGAAATAGTCGAAATCTACAGTATCATAAAAGTCGTGAATAATAACTGTAGACTTGTATGGGATGAAAGTCTATCGTCGAATTTATTAAAATTTATCATTATTAAACAAGTCGATTCAACCTGCGGAATGGAAAGGATTCCATTTTACTTTTATTCAACCTCCAAGCAAAGATTCAAGCAGTCTTGAGAAACTCCATGACATGGGTGGTATAAGCAGATCATTTAAGTTGGAAGCCTTGAAATCCAGCAGCCTTTTCCAGGGCCTCAAATTCCTTTGCAGTCCTCTCTACCCCGAGGCTGTAAGACATCATGATGCAATCAAATAAGGCAGCAAACTTTGTGGCAGGGCTGGCATCCGGGTAATCCGAATGATTACCATCGACAACGATAACTTTTCCCTTCTCCGGCAGAGTTTCATGGCACTTCCTCAGAATCTTCAGGCAGTTTTCGTCGTCGAAAATGTGACATACCCACTGCATACGTGTCAAGAGCATGAATCATGGTTTATCGGAGTTTAATTTTGTGTTGATTCGACTCACATTCATGAAAATGGCATCTCCTTTCGGAACACTTTCAAACATGTCTCCACCAACATGCTCCACTCCTACATTAACAATGTCATACTAAAAACATGTTCAGGAACAATACTTGTGAAGGATAGATAATGTCATACCTGGATAACTAGGAACATTCTTAATGGCATGAGGGAAATCAAAGTTAATGCCCTTTATGGTCGGGTACTTGGAGACGATCATAGAAAGCGCTTAAACGTTACCACCGCCGACATTGACCAGTGTCTTTATTCCATCGAAACCATCATATGTCTCAAGAATCTTCTTCATGATAATGGTAGAGTGGTCCGACATTGCCGAATTGAAAACCTCGTAGAACCTCGGATCCGTGCCAGTGTACTCAAATACGTCCTTACCGTGGACCTTGTGGAATGGATGTCCACCTTCCAGCACTGCATCTTTCAAGTAGTACCAGCACTCAGCAAGGACCTTGTCATGATTCAAGACACACACGGGAGGAAAGGGAGACACCATCCTCGTTCTTGGTCAAGAATTTCGAGAGGGGGCCGAGGCCGTAGAGTCGCTCGACTTTGCCGTCGGGAAGGGTGCGCAAGGAGCAAGTGAGGATGGAGTAGCTAGCCAAGAGGGGGAACATGCGGTCGAGCATGAGAGGTGCATTGGGGTTGTTGGTGGGGAGCTGGGAAGCCACTTCTTTCGGGGACAGCAAAGCCCCTCGACCGGCTTTGGCCATGATCTCGAGCAGGTCGAGTCGAATAGATGCCAAGAGGACCATCGGTACAGTAGATACATAGACCAGTTCCATGGCCAACAAGTTGGCTTCCTCATCGGAGACGTTGGTGGGAGTGATTTGGGTAGAATCCATTGTTTTCTCTGTAAAAGGTAAATAGTGCAGGGAGTGAAGATACGAGCATGTTCAATAACACCTAGTGGAGTATATATAGAGAGGAAGTTTATCTGTGATTAAATTTGAGATTTAATGTTAATTAAATGTATGGGTAAATTTCGTAAATCATCAATAAACTTTACTTTCTAATTTATTTTGGTCAATGCAGTTTCAAAACGTTTATTAATAATTAAATTTTAGATATTAAAAAGAATTGTTCAAAAAAAAAAATATTCTGCCATAAATAGTGCAACGATGATGAAAAAAAGGATCATATGGGGCACCAATAATTTTAGATTGTTTCTCATTGATTCAACTTATCAAATGCGTGGAGTAGAAGATCGATAAATAAAAGTAAGAAAAATCAAGAGAGTAGAAAAAATTTAATTTTGATTTTATTGAAAAATCAAGAGATAAGACACCAATTCTGCTCTAGGAATTTTCAACAGATCTCTCTAGAAGGTTTTGGTGGATATTCGACGATCGTCCATTTAAAGATCTCAATAGTGGAGAAGATCCTCTTGAAGTGGGAAGTAATATATCTACATTCGCGATTCATTCAACGACGAACAACGAAGATAAAAGAACAAGAAATTAAAGAGTTTAAAGCTACATTCGGGGAATTTGAAGTATTTTTTCGATTAAACGGACATCGAATTCTCGTCCAAAAGGGCGAAAGAAATTTATTGACAAAATTTGAAACTTGTTGACCGCCGTTAATGATGATCGGCGATAGCTAACGCAGTGGCCGAATCTGGGTTGATTTAGAGAATAAGTAATTGAGCGATGATTTATGTAATTTACCCTAATTTTAAATGCTGTATTTGCAATTACATTATAGAGTATAAATTTAAATTGCAGTTGCGATTGTGTTTTTAGTCGCATTGCGCTTATCGTAGTTGCGAACATAACATATGCTATTATAGTCATTGCATGTATCTCGATCATGAATTTTTTAATAACAGATATTTTTACAGACATAACAATTGTGTGTATTATAATTTTAAATTATATCGCTACTGTTATATAATGATCGTTTTTTGTGATTACAGACCACTATTTAAATCTTACAAGTATGGGCTCGGCTAACGTATATACTTGTAATTGTGGGGCATCGACTTTTCTAATTACAATCGTTGATTTTCAAATGATTTTCTTTCGTGCACGTTGTCGGTTGAATGTGAGTTTTTTAATTAAATTTTTAGGTAAACTACAATAAATGTCACTCAATTTTAAGTAAGGTTATATTTGGGTGTATTACAATTTTTTATTGACATAACAACTGCGTGTATTACAATTTTAAATTATTTCGTTATTGTTATATAATAATCATTTTTGCGATCGGTCGCTATTTAAATCTTATAATGAAATCTTATAATAAAGTATGGACTCGGCTAACTTATATACTTGTAATTTTTGGCCAACGACTTTTCTAATCACAATGGTTGATTTTCCAACGATTTTTTTCGTGCATGTTGTCTGTTGAAGGTGATTTTTTAAATTAAATTCTTAGGTAAACTACAATAAAGTCACTTAATTATAGGTAAAATTACATTTAGATAACCTAATTATTAAAAGTTATATTTAGGTTACTCAATTATGAATAAGGTTATATTTGGGTCACCCTTTATATTTTAAAAAAAATATCAATTTAGTCATTTTTTTCTTCCAAATCACTTGTATACCATCATTAACAGTAGAGTATTTTATTTGAAATTATTAATTAATCTAATACACAAATTAATTTATATTTTTTTAAATATGAAGGGCGACTCAAATATAACTTTACTCATAATTGAGTGATCCAAATATAACTTTTAATAATTAGAGTGACCCAAATATAATTTTGCCTATAATTGAATAATCTTTGTTGTAGTTTACCCTAAATTCTTTTACTTTGTGTTAGGGGCTGTGGTTGCAGACATTTATATTCAGCAGTGGAGTATGGACCTGACTAACGTATATACTTATTACTTTTGGCCATTGACTTTGATAATGACTATGATTGACTTTCTAATGATTTTTTTTCGTGCATGTTCAAGGTGATCTTAAGTGGCCAAAAAGAACAGTTTTAAGTGAGACGATAGATAATGATGATTTGTAAATTTTAATTTATAAAAAAGATATTACAATGGAATATAAAAGTATAACAAAAACGATGATTTATAAATTTTAATTTATAAAAAAAATATTATGTGAAAAATAAAGATGATGTAGTTTTAATTAATTGGGTAGGATTATAGATGAGGTGGCGAGAATAATTCATGAAATGATTTCTTCTAATTTTGTTTTGAAATATGATTAATTGTATGTCAAGCTTATGAGATTTTTAATAATCATTTAAAAGTTATTAAAAAATTAACGGTGTTCAACGTTGCATTGCGTTAGTGGTGTTTAGCGATGTGCGTCGTCCATTGTAGACTCATCATAAAGATTAATACTATACAACTTTCCAAATTATTATTTGATTTTTTTAATTTTTTTAATATTTGACTTATATTCATATAAAATAAACTTAATTATTAAATGATAAAAAAATAAACTCATATATAGACGTTTCACATAAAATACATTTTTGATTAAATAATGAGGTATTATATTTTCATGCTGATATTTAAACTCATGGAGCAAGATAAATATCCTTAGTCACTAGGTCAATTAATGGATCTCGCATAAAATAAATTTTATTTTAATATATTATTAATTTGACATATAAAAATATTTAATAATGTCTCCATAGTTTAGATTTTCAAATCGACACCCCAAACCCCAAAATCTGATGGAGAGAAAAAAGATGTTATGTTGAAAAAAAGATTTGTTTTTTACTTCCATGCCAATACTCAACCGCAAAAAATGTCATGTCATTCGACTCTTTCAAATTTAACTGCCCAATGACTAATAAAATGAAATTGAAAAGTTTAGCACTATAATTGAATTTTTTATAATTCAATGACTTAACCGAGAACACTCTTAGAGTTAAGTCACCAAAATGAAACACTCTTAAAATTAAGTGACCAATACGAAAACACTTAAAGTTGAGTGAAGGTGTAGTTTACCCATTAAAATTCATTTAAGAAATTAATACTAATTTGTTGGGTATCGAGCAGGATCGTCTTAGATATTTTGGAGGCATGTACAAAAACTCAAAAATGGACTCTTATAAAATGAAAGTACATCTCATTACTTTGAATAATTAATTTAATATTTCAATAATAAACAATAGAAGAAAATTTGAAAGTATTAAATTGTGGGTAACTGGATATGATATGGAACTTGATTTTGAACAATAAATACAAAAAAAATGAAGAATATTGTATAATTTATTTTTTATTGTTACATTGGAGAAGAATAAAGAGAATTAAATTTTGGGAAAAAATAATGTTGAGATTTGAGAAAAAGAATTATTTTTATTATTTTGTTTTTAACCACCCGTATTTAACACATGGGTAACTAGTCTGGATTGGGTACAACGGAGACTCATTATGGGGACGACCCTCCCAACCCAATTTACTCCATTTATAACGTCAGTATTCGAACCTTTAACCTTGCTTAAAGAATCTAGTATCTCATCTCACTATACCTATTTGACTATTGGACCGATGTTGGTTCTCTAAATATCTCTTTCCCAAGAATTCATGCTTTGGCTGTAAAAAAAATCTGGGAAAGTAGTGGAGTTTGGCATTTGGCTATGGAACATTGAACTGCGCATGCCTTTATTCGACTGGGAAGCTGAGATATGGGCGAATTTTTTAGAAGTGATCAATAGGTCTGCTAGGCAAGTCAAGCAGGTAGACAGCATTGTTTGGTGTGGTTCGTCATCAGGATTGCTACCAATGGTCTTGTTTCGGATCCAATTTGGAAGCTGGTGTGGTCAAACGGTGTTCCCCCCAAAGTAGCAGCTTTTGTGCGGAAGGTAAGAGTGCCAACTCGTTCTGAACTAGAAACTGTAAACCATATTTTTTGTCAATGCCAAGTATCATGGAACGTATGGCAGTCTTGGTGTCGCTGTTGGAACCTTCATTTCACCATTCCTGGAGACATCAGAACGGATGTGGGATTGTCAACCTATTAAGGCACACCTTCGACCGATGTCACCTTTTTTGGCTTTCTTTGGACCATATATACACGAGCTTGGACATTGGGTAAAGGCGAACTGGACATGATCCATCTCATCGATTCTGGATTTCATCAGAGATCCGTGCTGTGTTCACATTGATTCTTATCAGACAGGTAGACCTCCTAAGGGATCATGGATGGCTCCCCCTTTAGGTTCGCGGGAACTTTGGGAGTGCGGCATTGGAAGCATTCTTTGACCCTACAAAAGCCAAGGGATTCTTTGACCCTACATGAAGGTAAACCTCTAGGATTATTTGACCCTACAAAAGCCAAGGAATCCTGCCTAATTTTTGTTTCATCTCGTTCTCATTCATTGATCATAGAAACAGACAGTCTCATGTCAGTTAATTGGATCGAAAGGCCAAACACTGCTCCATCGACGTTGCACAGCTTAGTTTCGCCTTCAGGGAACTCAATCGCGAGGCTCACCTATTGGCTCAACAAGGCATCCCAGAGGTTCGGATCTGCTATGTTTTGATTAAAATTCCGTCTGTCTTTTATGCTTAGCCGTAGTTTTGGAGGTTGATTTATTGTTTGTAGTGTGAGGTTATCTGGTATGAGATGGCCTCTGGGAGTGTTAGTCTATATATGTGTTCAGATTGTATTTGCAGGGAGCCATGGTGCTGTGCCGGAGGAAGTTTACTGGAAATCAGTTTTCCCAAACAATCCAATGCCAAAGGCCTTGAAAGATATTTTACCACCACAAAATTTTTCCCGAATTCCTTAACCTGATGGCTAGGAACATGAAGGATACTGGATTAGATGAGGGGCTTGTAGAGGCTTTCAGGGAGTTTGACAAGGACCGAAATGGTTTCGGATCCCCTGCCGAGTTTCGTCGTACCCTGACAGATATCGGCGAGAAGCTTAGAGACGACGAAGCCGATGAGATGATCCGTGAAGTTGATTTCGACGGTGATGGACAGATACATTACGAGGAGTTCGTCAAATTCATGATGTCCAGGTAAGGACCTCTCCAATTGTATCCAAGATTCAGTGATTGGTGTACGTATTGTTTTTTCTCCGGTACTGGTACATATCAGTATTGGTATATATTTTTTTGTTTAACTTCGAAATACTAACCTTAAATTTTAAACCTTACAACCCAAATCCCTAAACTATAAACCTTAAACTAAACCCCTAACCCCTAAAACTAAAAGGTCTATGTAAAATTTACACAGACTGTATATTGAAGTTTTTCTCTATATTTTTATATGCAAATATAATTTTAAAGAGACTTTAAACTTGATAAGTATTAAAAAATTTGTATCAACTACTGACAATCAGTTGGTTTAGTAGTACGAGACACTAAATCTCTCAAGCAAGGTCAAATGTTTGAATATCGATATTATTAATGGAACAAATTAGACAACTTAAATTAAAAAATTACTCTTATAATAAACGTTTACCGTACCCTATCCGTATTAAATGTTTCTGCAAACTGTTGGCTAACTTTTACCGTATTTCAAAAAATATGTTCCAAGCTCTCCGGATGACAATCTGCAAGGCAATCATGCAAATGGACAATCAATCACGGGTAAACTATTTGATTTACATCATATAATTTTCAATCTTTCAATTTTATAATGTAAAAAATTCAATCATTAATATTTACATATTTCGATACCAACTATCGTTAGTTTAGTAAGATGAAGTGATAAATACAACCTAAATAAACTGAGTGAAGCAATAAATCTATGCGATACTCGATCCGAATAATTGACTAATAAATTGAATATCGATTATTATTTATATAAAAAATTGACTGTAAATGTTTTGATGTTACTCAGACAACATTAGTGGACTACAACTGCATCACTTGTATGGATATGAAGATCCATCTAGGGGATTACATGATCCAAACTCTCAAACCTGCGACCTACAAGAAAATCATGCAAATTGCCAATCAATTAAAGGTAAATTGTTTGATTTACCAAAAGTAGGGAAGCGGAATGAACTGAGAGGTATTAGGAGAGCAGTCGAACTCTTTGGAAATTTTATACTATTAACATAAAATCCCGCGTTCATCCTCCGTAGAAGGCAACAAAGATTTATCTTTGGATTCGAATCTCAACAAGAACTTCAAAGTTGACAATAATATTGCTTCAATCAATGAAACTACTTTCTTCTTCCAAGAGGATCTACGCAGTGGTAAGCTGGTGAATTTACAAAGTCTCATAACAGCAAGTGACAGAACTCCATTTTTGTCTGATCGAGTTGCCATTTCCAGTCATAAGTTGCATGAAATTTTGGACCACTTCTCATTAAAACCTCAGACAAGCGAGGCCAACAAAATTAACGAAACGATCCGAGGTTGCGAAAGAGTAGCCATTACCGGAGAACAAAAGTTCTGCGCCACATCGTTAGAGTCCTTCGTAGATTCAAGTATTTCGAAACTCGGTAAACGAATCCGGCTTCCGTCCAACGAGCTCTCGAAAGAAACCAAGGATCCATTGTTCACGATCACCAGGGGAATGAAGAACATGGGTGAAAACCCGGTTGTCTGCCATAAGATGGAGTATCCCAGTGCTGTATTTTTGTGCCACTCGACCGACAAAACAACATTGTACAATGTTCCATTAGTGGGCAGAGAGGTGGGACAAAAGCCAATGCTTTGGCTGTCAGTCATAAAGACACATCGACTTGGAACTCAAAGCACATGGCGTTTGAAATTCTCGGAGTTCAGCCTAACCGTCACTGTTTGCCACTTCCTTGTCCGAAACACTCTCGTCTGTGTTTCCAACTGAACAACTAAACGATGTTTCAAATAAGTGAAAATTGTCTCTCTGTCTGTTTATTTTAAGTGTGTTTGTATTTCAATAATTATCCTGTAAGATGTATGAATTGCGAATAAAGAAGCTTGTATAAATATATAAACTATGATTAGCATATATAATGGGGATGACATTGAAATGTTCAAAAAATTGTGAGTCAATTTAGAATGACAATTATAATTTGAGGATGAAATTAAAACGTTCAAAAGTTTAGAGACAAATTTAGAACAAGAGCCATAATTATATTCAATAATTATTGGGTTACATTCGAACAATGTTGAATAAAAGAAAAATGCAATAACATAACGTGTTGTAAAAACATGTCACACTTTATTAAAATTTGTCATTATTAAACAAGTCGATTCAACCTGCGGAATCGAAAGGATTCCATTTTATTTTTATTCAACCTGCAAGGCAAAGATTCAAGCACTCTTGAGAAACTCCATGACATGGGAGCTAAAAGCAGAACATTTAAGTTGGAAGCCTTGAAATCCAGCAGCCTTTGCCAGGGCCTCAAATTCCTTTGCAGTCCTCTCTCCCCCAAGGTAGGTACACATCATGATGTAATCAAACAAGGCAGTACACTTTGTGGCAAGGCTAGCATCCGGGTAATCCGAATGAATACAATCGACGACGATAACTTTCCCATTCTCCGGCAAAGTTTCATGGCAATTCTTCAGAATCTTCAGGCAGTCTTCGTCGTTGAAATTGTGACATATCCACTGCACCAACACATACATGTCACGAGCATGAATCATGGTTTATCATAGTTTAGTTTTATGTTGATCGAACTCACCTTCATGAAAATGGCATCTCCTTTCGGAATACTTTCGAACATGTCTCCACCAACATGCTGCACTCCTACATCAACAATGTCATATTAAAAACATGTTCAGGAACAATACTAGTGGAGTATAGATAATGTCATACCAGGATAACTAGGAGCACTCTTAATGGCATGAGGCAAGTCGAAGTTAATGCCCTTTATGGTCGGGTACTTGGAGACGATCATAGAAAGCGCGGAACCGTTACCGCCGCCGACATCGACCAGTGTCTTTATTCCTTCGAAACCATCATATGTCTCGAGAATCTTCTTCATGATGATGGTAGATTGGTCCGACATTGCCGAATTGTAAACGTCATAGAACCTCGGATCCGTGCCGCTGTACTCGAATACATGCTTACCATAGACCTTGTGGAATGGATATCCACCTTCCAGAACTACATCTTTCAAACAGTGCCAGCACTCAGCAAGGACCTTGTCATTCATCAAGACACACACGGGGGAAAGTGAGACACCATCCTCGTTCTTGGTCAAGAATTTCGAGAGGGGTCCAAGGCCGTAGAGTCGCTCTACTTTGCTGTCGGGAAGGGTGCGCACGGAACAAGTGAGGACGGAGTAGCTAGCCAAGAGGCGGAACATGCGGTCGAGCATGAGAGGTGCATTGGGGTTGTTGGTGGGGAGCTTGGAAGCCACTTCTTTCGGGGACAACAAAACGCCTGGACCGGCTTTGGCCATGATCTCGAGCAGGTCGAGTCGAATAGCGATTACCAATTTGGAACATGACACCCTGCATAATTAGAACCCCACCTTGAGTTCATACTCGTATTCTTTTTTATTATATTAGATTGCACCACCTTGCATCCTAATCTATTGGTATTTTTGTAAATAATAGTTGTCTTAGTCCATAAACTTTGATTATTTTATAACTAAAAATATTTTTAACTTATAATCGATTAGAAAAATATTTGTGTGTATTAATTTTATGAAAGTTCTTTTAATTTTAATTTTTTAATTAAATTAGTGAAAATAAAATTTATATTACCTAAAATAAAAAATTACGCATATTCATTATTTAATTAGGAATGACTGAAATTAACTCATTACTTTTTGTTAAAGTAATAGTCTTCATATATCTTACTGTTAATCTCATATATTTATTTTACTTATTTAATGATATAAAAAATATATAAAATTTAAAAATTCTTACGCCGTTTATATAGGCGAAACTCTAACTATTACTTTTCCATTCATTACAATTCAATATGAACTTGAACACTTTCCATGAATCGTACGATAACAATCAAATCAACTATTGTTGGCTACCTTGTCCTTTCAGATTTGATAATTAAAGACATTAGTGCAAGAGAAAATTCTTGTACTAATAAAAAAATAATATTTATGTAACTATTGCTTAATTATTTTACTTTTATTAAATATTACTTAGTATTAATTATTTCTATTATATGTATATTATGATAATGTTTCTAAAAGATTGTATAACTTGAATCTAACAAGTAGTTCCAGTGAGAAAAATGACGATCTTTATCTCAAGAGACTCGAGTTCGAGTAGTTTTATCTGCAAGATGTGTGTCTTATTAAATGATAAAGAAAAAATATGAACAACTACTGCATTGTAATCATTTTAAGACTATTTAAAAAAATTTGTACCACTCGATTCAATAATTTTAGTGTCATATAGCGTTTAAGACGGTTATAATTGGGTGAACAACTGAAAAAAATGTAAACAAAAACATAAGAGAATTTGTTTATTTTTTAACTTATAATCGAATAGAAAAATATTTGTGTGTATTAATTTTATGAAAGTTCTTTTAATTTTATTTTTATTTTTTTAATTAAATTAGTGAAAATAAAATTCATATTAACTAAAATAAAAAATTACGTATATTTATTATTTAATTAAAAATGACTGAGATTAACTTATTATTTTTTATTAAAGTAATAATCTTCATACATCCTACTGTTAATCTCATCTATTTATTTTACCTATTCAATAATATAAAAATATATAAAATTTTAAAATTTTAACACCGTTTATATTGGCGAAACTCTAACTATTACTTTTCATTCATTATAATTCAATATGAACTTGAACACTTTCCATGAATCGTACGATAACAATCAAATCAATTATTGTTGGCTACCTTGTCCTTTCAGATTTGATAATTAAAGACATTAGTGCAAGAGAAAATTCTTGTACTAATAAAAAAATAATATTTATGTAATTAATGCTTAATTATTTCACTTTTATTAAATATTACTTAGTATTAATTATTTATATTATATGTATATTATGATAATGTTTCTAAAAGATTGTATAACTTGAATCTAAAAAGTAGTTCCAGTGAAAAAAATGACGATCTTTATCTCAAGAGATTCGAGTTCAAGTAGTTTTATCTGCAAGATGTGTGTCTTATTAATTGATAAAGAAAAAATATGAACAACTATTGCATTGTAATCATTTTAAGACTATTTTAAGACGATTACAATTGGGTGAACAACTGAAAAAATGTAAACAAAAACATAAGAGTGTTTATGCAATTCAGATCGATCAACCATCATACCTTTGCAAATCTTTGCTCTGAGAGAAGTCCACTATCAATATTTTTCAGTACAAAAGACATGAATCCTCAACCTAAATACACGCTATAGTCGTAGGCTCTCCCTCGTACAATATTGTCCTAACTATTCTTTTTTAAATAATCACAATTGATTAGCTAACACTTGTTATTTTTTATTGATAAGTGGATATTGCTATAGACCTCGTTAAAAATTTTCTTAAGCCTAATTAGAAGAAAAGAGTGCTCATAGCGTTATCATAGAACAAGAACCGAGAGTACAAACCTCAAACGAAATAAACACATGAAACCACAAAAGCAAAAAACCACCAAAAAAAAGACTAAATTTAGCATACTCGGCCTCCCTACTAACCAACTCCACAAGTTTCAGAGGGATAGAGACGTCCCTTTGTGGCAAGTTTATCCGCCACTATGTTCGTTGCTCGACATATGTGCCGAATTTGAAAAGACCACGATCGAGACAATAGTTCATGAACCGCATCCACAAGCGCACAGTCACATAGAGCAACCGATTGCCGCTGCAACACTTTCGCAACCTCGCTATTATCCGTTTCTAACACAACCTGCTGATATCCAAGTTTCCAGTCATATTCAAGAGAATCATGAACAGCCCAAAGTTCCAACATGAAAACCGAACAACTTCTAAAACTACAGGCGAATCCAAAATTCCATTCATTATGATCTCCACGTCATCTAATATGAAGTAATCTCTAAAAATTTGCATACTTCTAATGTTTCTAATACAAGTCATCTAATAAGGAATAATCTCTAAAACTTCGCAAAAATCCAAACAAAATAATTTTCGGACGCGATGATTAAAACTGCCCAAATTAATACCGTCTCAACCACTAATGAATGTCAGAAGGAAAAAAAGTCAACAAAAAACTACAAGATACCAAAGAGAACACGTATCTCTATTGAAAATTATGTAATAAAGTACCAAAGAAAACCATCCCAATTTATTATTTTCTCCAACTGGATTCTGCATTTTTCAATTTTATAGAACTCCAATTTCAACAAAAATCACGTGTGTGTGCTACACTTTTTGTTTTATGAAATTTATTTTGAAAGTGCTAAAACATGTTTCTAATGCATAAACAATAACAAAATATAAAACCGATTGAGTTTTAGATCAGTTGATATGATCGTTATTACAACATTTAAGAAGATACGAGTTTGAGTGTATATAAACGTATATTATCTTTGATTTATAGATAGGTTGGAGTTAGTTTAGGCATTATATTCATATAACAAGTAATAGGGTAAAACTTTGATACACAGGCTGTGTAAAACTAATTTTACACAAGTCTGCGTATTTACACTATAAAAATTTAAATCCTAAATTCCTAATCATAACCCTAAAAAATTAAACCCTAAACCTTAAGCCCTATACACTAAATTTTAAACAGTAACCTTAAATTCTAAACCATACAACCTAAACCCCTAAACTTTAAACCCTAAACTAAAACTCAAACCCCTAAAACTAAAAGGCACGTGTAAACTTTATCAAAAAAATTTCCCAAGTAATAAAGTAAATCTTTTAATAATAAGTATTATCTATTATTCAAAAATAATAATAAGTATTATCTCTGTTTCAATATTATCTATTTAAAATATTTCTAGTTGCAAATTATTTGTTTATTATTATTTAGAAATTCATTTATTTGCATTAGTTTCATAAAAATATTTTAATTTTTAAATTTCCTTTTTTATTTATATAAATAAATACAGAATAAAAATAGTTTATATTTTTTAACAAGTAATTCATTGTAATATACTCATTTTTACAATGTATAACTCTTTTTTTGTTTTTTTTCTAATTTCTTTTCTCTCTTTTTATTTTTATGAACAAAATAATTCTATAAAACCTAAATTATTCATGAATATTAAGTTTTATTCACAATAAATATATTATATTTATTTTTATTTTTTGTAATCATTAGTCAAATAAAACTTATTTTAACTATAAATAAATCATTACCTTTTTTTATATTCGTTTTCAAACAAATAAAAGGGGAAAAAGAAATGTAATATGGGAAGAAATATCTTTTAATTATTTTTATGAGCCAAAAATTGTTTTTTTAATTTGCTTATAGTTTAATGAAAAAATTGTAAAAAATAAAGAAGAAAGAAAACAAAAAAGTTAAAAAAATATTAAGAAAATATATAATATAAATTAATTCTACGCTTGTACAAATGATTTTCTTTTTAAAATATTAGATTAAATATAATATAAATTATTATTATTATATTTGTTATATAAATAGAAATTTTAAATGTAAAAATATTTTATAAGATGAAATAATATTTTAAATAATTACAATTCTATTTTTCTATAATTCTCATAAGTTATCATCATCATCATTCATTGAGGAAAAGAAGAAATAAAGGAACAATGTCAAAGAAAAAAGGGAAATAAATCGGGAAAACATAAGAAATAAATTAATGTTACAGTAAGACGATGACACGTGTTATCAATTGACATATGATAAAAAATCGAATGGAATAATTAATTGAGAAACATATATTTCGATTGAAAATTCGTGTTTCTAGTAATCTGGTAATCCTTACATTGTATTGGTTTGTGAGTTGTGGGGTTGGAACGATGAGCGGGCAGATATTTCCATTGTTTGATTTGAGAATAAAATAAGGACGTAATCGAATAAAAAAAGAGTTAAATTGAAGAAAAAAAAGAGACAAACTTTAAAGGTGGAGTTTACGATTAAATCGTACAAAACT